>JAYRCH010000144.1:600000-1004405 GCA_037179445.1 Phengaris alcon alcon
ATTTTGGTCTTGAAATTATTGTAGTAGTTATGTTATTGATTGTACTGTAGGTTCTTGGTGGAAACTCATGTTTCACATTAATAACACACAGGACTTCTTGTACTATTTCCAATTTAATAAGTATTTTACATTAATTTTAATATATTACACGACCGGTTTCGACAAAGTCATCATCAGGTGAATTACTTAACTTTGTTGAAACCGGTCGTGTATTATATTAAAATTAATGTAAAATACTTATTAAAGTGGAAATAGTGCAAGAAGTCCTGTGTGTTATTACTATTGTAGTAGTTCAGGGAAGGTTTAAATGGTGAGAGATATTGAAACGATTTCCCATACAAGCTGTTCACTGTTTTTAATTGGTCAAATATTTATAAGTGCGTTAATGCGTTCAGTTTACCTGTTTGGTTATTTATTTATTTCAGTTCATAGTTAAGAGAGAACAACGTATGTCGGGTCAGCGAGTGAGAAATAAAAGCTTGCATGTAGTTGCAACACTTTTAATCATGTCTATAACGAGTATATGATCCTGTCGCCGTCCATTTGACTGCCAAACGAAGGCAATAATAAGGCATCCCTCAATGCGCAATGTGCATCGACCATGCCTATCCATCCCAGCTCTTATACTCATCCGCAGCCGTCCATCTTTCTTCATATGGACAACATTTGTCTAAAACGTATGTGATTTGCTCTTTAAAAAATGATCTTGATCATCTTGATTTACATAAAGACCTCATTAAATTAAATCCAGGTAATTAGGCATCCTCACCAAACGAGGTTACCTCGTTATTTTCGCCCACAAAATCTTAAGGCGATGTGAAGTTTTGGATGCAAATGAATTAATTCTTCGTGCACCCGCGAGCGGGGGAGAATTGGGTTCAGGAGAGAGTTCTCGTTGCATTTATAATGCGGGTTCATTACCTGTCTGCGAGCTGATGGCTTCGGAAGAACGCTCAATTATGACTGCCATATTAAATTTCCACCTATCTATTGACAAGTTGTACGGCAATCTTGGGATATTGGTTTACGTTAATATACTGTGAGAGCTATTCATCTTTCAAAGCTTACCATAGACGTATAATATAGACGAGGCATGTCGAGGCAAAAACTGTCCCCACTTATATGGGCCAACTTTTGGGGTATTTGGGTCCATTTTGACATTTGAGGTATGGTGAAATCAAGATGGCGTAACTTTCTCTTGTATGAAGATTTGTTCTGTCAAATCATAGCCCATCGTTAGTTTTAAAATCTTTGATGCTTACGAAATAATAGCTGTGTTAATTAATAATACATTGTAGAAAAATTAGACGAATTTACAAAAAAAATATGTAAATTCAGTCTTACTACTATTATAAATGTGAAATTTTGTGAGGATGAGATGTATGGATGGATGGATGGATGGATGGATGTATGTTTGTGACTATTTCACGCAAAAAGTATTAAATGGATTTTAATGGAATTTGGTATAGTAGTGGTTTAGACTCGGGATTATCACATAGGCTATATTTTATAACGAAATAGTACAATGTTCCCGTGGGATACATTAGAAAAGCTAGTTTGTTTATAAATGTATGACTCATTGTATTAAAAAAAAAATTGGGGCTCTTTTCTCTCAAATGTAGGATTTGTAGATAACACTTCCTAGGAAAGAACATGCACCCGACTCTCTTACACTTTGTAAAAAAATATTCTTATCATTTATTCTTATTTATTCTTAAACATGAACGATTAAAACACGAGACGTACGTAAAATTCTTAATGAAAAAGCGTTGTCGTTGTAAAAACGTCGTCGCAACATTTTCCTTGAGGCGTCGCGTGTGCATTTTTAATTCCCATCTCCACTCCGCTCGCCCGCTGCGGGTGACGGGGATGAATTTTTACTGAGGTTCTTTCTATCTTATTAGTGGGTTAATTGGCCGACGGCGCCCCGAGCGGTACTGTGGTATGACAAGCGAATTAAAATATTAAATTATATGTCAGGTAAAACAGCGGGATTCGAAAGGTTGGTTGGCTTAAATAATCTAAAATTAAATGGGGATACTAAATTTATAAGTTAAATTATATTAGACCCGAAATCTTCGTGACGCGATCTTGAAATATCACTCTCAACGCCGCTAAAGGAGTTTCACTTAAAAAAATACTTGTTTTAGCTTCGCACAATATATTTCGTAACATTTTTATAATTTATTTGGAGATGATATTTATTTCTTGTTTTTTATCTCTTTATAGCAAGGAGACAGGAAATAAATAAAGGAGTAACATTGTCTGAACAAATATTTTACGACATGTAAGTAACCCGTTCGTTTATCGGCGCAGATGATTTACCGCGGGGAGGCCGGCCGACTCGGTGCGGGCGCAAATTGAATTGATATGTGCCGCGCGCCCGGCGAGTATGTGCCAAAGTGAGCGGAAAAAATTGTAACGTTAGCAATGTCATTTTGTTTAAAAAAAAAAGGAAAAATATTTCCCTTACTACAGCTGCAGTAGTGTCTCCAAAAACTAAAAAAAAACAGTATCCAAATACTATTATATAAAGTAATAAATGAATCTGCTTTGCTTCCAGTGAAACCAGATTCCAGATTCATTTATTACTTTTTATGAGTTGTTAAATCAAATTTAATCATTTTTTCTGTTATTCATAAATACATATTAATTTTGTTAACTTTGTTGTGAGTTACTGAGAATCAGCCTATCCAAAAATTGTTATTGTTCTGAATATGAAACGATATTTTTCTGATGGTACTGCAAAGATGTGTGAGATAGGGGTACAATAAAGAGTGCAAACGAGCGAGTCACAGTGTCAGCAGGCGCGGTAGCGGGAGCTGAGGCAGATAAAGGTGTGATCGCACTTGGCAAGCACAGTTTAATAACTAAAGATTGTTTGATGATCACTTGTCTAATTAGATAAACGACAAGCCTCCATAGACTTTTGATTCGCAATTATTAATATCATTGTAAAATGTTCGTCTACAAGTCGGCTATGTTTAGGATCTGTTTCACAATCTTCATATAAGTGTCGGATAGCTTATTCGGAAGTATTGTCGCTGCGTGATTTATATCGAGCGACGGAGACAAAACATGCAAATAAGCTATGTGACAGTTGTCAGTAGATTGTGAAACAAACCCATAATGTTTTACGTACAATACAATGACAGTCAACATGTTTCGACAGATGTGATTTCGAAAGACGGCGAATTCCTTCGACAGACCGCACAGACTGCGGCCCTATGATACGGATTGTGTTGCGGCTTAGAGTGTCTTCAAATCATCTGATCCGATATCAATATCGGACACCATATATCGGGGCAAGTGAAGTGATGGATCTGATATCCGATATCGGACCATATAATGTGAAAGATATGGTATATTATGTTCCATTCATTTTACTTGCCTTTGGTTACCGGATAATTGCGTCCGATACCGATATCGAATAGTGGGGAAATGCTCTTAGTGTTTTGACTTATTTTATAAAATTTCACACAAATAATATATTCTGTCGTGTCAACAAGTGTGAACATACCTTGACAGGAGCATCGCGAGCGAAACGAGAATATCGTTAGTTCTGCATATTTCACACTCCCGTTACGCAGATACCTGTTATATTATGCAATCATTTTTAGGCTGCTTCTCAAATATATTGCCCGTTAATGTAACCGGGTACCTGTTACTACCATCACATCACGCACAGATCACAGATCAAGTACATCATTGATGTTTATTTAGAATTTAAACTTGCAGTAATTGTATGATGTAAAAATAATTTGTTACGTCACTTATCAAGTAATAGTTACGTCATACGTAAGAAACTATTTAAAAATTGATGTTTATTTTATGAAAATTAGTTAAACATAGGATTTTTTATTATTAACACAGGATTTTTTATTGAATTCAACTTAAACACTGAAACTTAAACATTGCAAATCTTTGTTTAAAGATAAACAAAAACTTGGACTGTTTTACAATAAACAAAAAACGATCCATCAAAATTGAGTTTAAAAATATCGAGAACTAAAACTAGTAGAAGCTACCTTGCCCCCGCGACTGGATCAAGATGATAAAAATGCGGAGAGCCAATAACCATTCATCCATCAAGTGTCGAGATATAATCTGTGACTGCTTAGCCCCACTCTCCCTTGCGCGGGAATATAAAAGTGGAAGATTTACAGGTTCAGATACCGCACTAGCGCTTAGCACTGCATGAAATATGGCCGCGGAATGCCTTACGCTTCAAGCCTACTTAATATGTGAGTTATGAAATTTGGAAGAAAAATTGTTAAAAAAATGAAAATAATCCTTTTATACATATTGCATGATGTTATTTTTTAAAATATTTGAAAAGCTGCCATAATAATATTATTATCATAAGATGCTACGCTCTACTAAAATAAACTTCCAACATCCTTCTACTATTATAAATGTAAAAGTTTGTGAGGATGGATGGATGGATGTTTGTTATTCTGTAACGCGAAAACTACAGAATGGATTTCGATGAAAATTATTATTGTAGTAGTTTAGGCTCTGGATTAAAACATAGACTACTTTTTATGCCGAAAAAGTACAGTGTTCTCGTGGGGTAGTATATTTACGCGGGCGGAGTCGTACGCAACAGCTAGTAAATATATAATATTATGATGCTTAATTTTGTTAACTTTATTTATACTTCAACGTATAAATGATAACGACAAGCGTATTAAAAATAACTAGAAGCCGTCAAAATTTATCTATACTAATTTATATCATTTTTAGGTTTGAATTTTATAAGGGTTCTTATGCCACTTAGTAAAATAAAATAAAAAACATGTGTCTTCTTGTGTGATGAATAAAGTTAAATTTTGAATCGCTATCTTAAAAATGCAGCGCTGCGTCGGTGTGCATGGCGTATCGGTGTAAGCAGACCCTTAGTCTTACGTCAACATGGCTGATATTCGCCGATGCTTGACCTGTCATTTGCAGTGAGTGTCGGCCCTGCGGTACAGTGACAAGAGCTACTCTACGGTGCGCTATGAAGATCTACGTTCGTTTACAAGACTAAGTGCTAGATGCTCTAGGGCGCGCTACGAAGATCTACGTGCGTTTACAAGTGCTACAAAACTCTACGGCGCGCATTGAAGATCTACGTGCGTTTACAAGTGCTACAAAACTCTACGGCGCGCATTGAAGATCTACGTGCGTTTACAAGTGCTACAAAACTCTACGGCGCACATTGAAGATCTACGTGCGTTTACAAGTGCTACAAATACTCTACGGCGCGCTACGAACATCTACGTGCGATTACAAGTGCTACAAAACTCTACGGCACGCATTGAAGATCTACGTGCGTTTACAAGTGCTACAAATACTCTACGGCGCGCTACGAACATCTACGTGCGATTACAAGTGCTACAAAACTCTACGGCACGCATTGAAGATCTACGTGAGTTTACAAGTGCTACAAAACTCTACGGCGCGCATTGAAGATCTACGTGCGTTTACAAGTGCTACAAAACTCTACGGCGCGCATTGAAGATCTACGTGCGTTTACAAGTGCTACAATACTCTATGGCGCGCTACGAAGATCTACGTGCGATTACATGTGCTACAGATCTACGTGAGTTTACAAGTGATACAAAACTCTACGGCGCGCATTGAAGATCTACGTGCGATTACAAGTGCTACAATACTCTATGGCGCGCTACGAAGATCTACGTGCGATTACATGTGCTACAATACACTACGGCGCGCTACGAAGGTCTACGTGCATTTACAAGTGCAGCAACAACGGTCTACGGCAGCAACAGTAGCAACGTAAATAAGCAACAAATTATTATTTTACATAATTGATTGCGTTATAATGCAATAAATAAACAATATTTAAACAAAAAAGAATTAAAATTAATTTAAATTATCAAATGAAACACTAATTCAAAAAATAAAAATCTTTCTTGTTTCTACGAGGGTAGATCTGTTTGTATCTCCGTTCCGGGCCAGCGGGCGATTTAAATCTCTTAAACCCGGCCCACTCCAAACTCACAAATCTTTAATAATCTCACAAGAATCGGGCCGTTTTTCATAGTGGACGCCTTGGGGTGAACTATTGTTGGCCGACTTGTTCAACTTTATGAAAAAATATATTGCTCGATATGTGAAGTGTTTTTATACCTTTCTTGCACTTGAAAACTTTAGAGGTATTGATCTCGAGTACGTTTTTTGTTTTATTGTAATGATTATAAAGAAAAGTAGAATGTTTTAATGAAAAAAGAAAAACATGTCGAAATATTATGTTCATGTCTTAGAAAGATTTTCAGCTATGTATAGTTAGTGGCATGCTAAAAAAATTTGAACACCCATTCACCTATGCCAGTTTGATGATCATATTAATTAATACCGTACTCATATTTAAAATTCCAAAAAAAAAATAGCTTCGCTCGTTTGAAAAAAAATTGCATTGTTTCCGCTGCCTATGATCGGGTCCATAAATAATGGAATGGCCTCAAACAAGGTGTGTGTATTGTGTATGGACAGGTACAAACACAAGGGGCCCGGCTTCCCCGTAATTTTCGGTTTGCATTTTTCCACGGAAACCGCACTCGAGTCCCAGGGGCCGGCGGACCTCGAAATATTAATGAAAATTTTTACATAAATTTATTCCGAGGGGTCTTCGATGGGGCCGTACTGTTTTTTATTTATTAATTTAATGGTATTTTCGGTATAATTACCTTGGCGTATAATTTATGTCGCATAACGAATATTTGTGGACGTGTGGGCACCTTAATTGCGAAAATATTTATTAGTTTGCTTTTTTAATGTAAAATTATATAGAGGTTTGTTTGATTTAGGTTCTATTTTTGTTAACTTATTATATTATATATATGCATGTCGTACGATATCTTCCTATTTATTTAAATAATAATATCTATAGACGCTTACACACCACGTCACTCTTGTCCCGTGGCAAGTTCTCGAAGAACTTGTGTTACGGGTACCAGACAACGGAAATATATTTAATGCTTTTATACCTATACATATATTTAAGATTTATGATGTTCCTTTGGCGGGATTTCAGTCCGCGACCTCCGGCATGAGCACCGACGCACTCACCACTGAGGCACAGAGGTCGTTAAATACGGCTGTGGCGAGGTTTTGAAAGCATAAATAAACTAATCGTGCTCAAAATTCAATTTAATATTACTTTGTTTAGAGAAAATTCCAATTGCTACTTATTAGTTTTCTCTGCACATTGTTTCACCAAGTTTGACCACTCATATACCTAACCCTCATTTATTGGACTGGTATAAAAAGCGAAGCATTCTTGGTTTAACCCTTCGCCGGGCTTCAAAAGAACAAACGCAATATATCGGGGGCTAATTTGCCCGCACCGACTCGTCGAATGCTCCGAATTGCTTCGATATTTTTAACTCGAGGAATTTCGACCGTTTCGGCTTACTTGAAAATTATAAGCCAAATTGTTCGACGGGTTTTGTGTTTCACGTTGCCTAATAATATATATGAAAAAAATCACCTTTTAAATTTTTTAATAACGAACGTTAGTTTATTATTTACTTGCCTTAAAAGTATATTTTCTTATACACCTTCGTTTTGATTCCAAAACGTTAATTCTTTCAGACAAAAGCCAAACAAAACCACTATCTACATACCAATTGTATTATGTAAATAATCGGAATGTAATTTAATTCACTAATTACGTTCGAGTCGCTTTAATCAGAATATTTTTACTGAGACGGGGGACGGACTCTTAATTCGCTGTTTGGACTTGGATTTTTTGTCCAAATGAATTTTCCATCTTGGGGGACATCGGCTTCTTGGCGTGTTTACCGAGCTCCCAGCGTCCCACTTTGTTGTTTAATGAAATTATCGGTTTACCGAGCAAATGAACAAAGCCAGATTTCTCGATTCGCCCAAAAAAGGGAGAGATTTGTTTTTGTTTTGAGGCGCAGGCGGTCCGAGCACTCCTTTGTGGCTTTACTTAGTCAATTATTATCGATTCATTAATTTCATGCGGAGGGGATTATAAATGTACTCGCTCACTAATTACATTTATTACAGCATTTATTTTGACATAGTCATTCCCTTTGGAATGCCAATTTTAAATAATGTCATTCAGTTTTAATGTAAACTGTACGACAGAATAACTTTCCCAACTATTCCCCAAACAGAATAATTGTTTTGGTCTGCTTAAGTAATTTATTTACATTTTATTTAATAAAAATCATACATCTTATGAAGGGAAAGTACTCTCGTTTATAACGGGCAAAGTGTTAATTAAATCATGACATATAAAAAGTCACCCGACAAAGCTTAGAAGAGAAATAGTCACAAAACACAACTGATACTTAATTATATTAAGTGCTTGAGTAAATGATACCTAATTCGTGAGGTGTGACTCTCTCCATTGTCGCCAATCTGTCACTTCCACTTCCGCTCTTTTCTTTCTTTTATTGTGCCCGCGACTGAAGACTTTTTTCTTTTTTTCCTCTGCAATTGTCACCCGCCAGTGTTGACGCAATACTGTTAATGTTATCTTTTGTTAATTCGCCTCTCTTTGATTCAGTTTTATAAATGGAGTGAGTTAGATGTCTTTGAAATATTATGGTTTGCGCGGGTAATTTTTCAAGTTAATTTTTTGTGCTTTTCAGATCCCTTTGATTTTACACATGGTTTCATGAAAATATTACAATTAAGAGGTTTTTGAATCCTGATAATCTCTTTAATGTCTCAAATGTCTAGTAAATATACTTTTTTATTAAAAACTATAACCCAAATACGTAAATTATATAGCCTATGTTACATGGGCTATTATTACAAATTTATTGTCACTTCATTCATAAAAAACGGACGACTAGTTTAGACGCTACGATGGAACAAACATACATACATAGTACATATATATATTCAAACATGTGTATAATATGCTGCTGACTGCCAAAATAATTACCCTTCCTTTTGGATTCACCATAGTCGGGTAAAAAAACGGCATTTCTACTATGAGTAGGCTTGACTTATGATTTGTGAGCAGACTGTTGTACACTTATTAGCACTTGAATGTTGAACTGGTATTCTCTAGCATCAAGCAACGAATTCTCGAAGCTAGATTGATGATGACGCTTATCTCAATATAAAGCTAATTTCACAAGACGCTGATCTGATGAGCCCGTCAAATATTTCAATGGGAAATTATTTTTTTATCCGTGTCGTCGTGTCGAAGTCAAATTTACATTTAAATAGAACATCTGTGGGCCTCGACCCCTCGAGCAGTGCATTTTTCTTACCCGCTAATTTGTAAATCGCTTCGTAATATCTTAAAATTAAAATGCTGATGTCATTTCTGCGCCATTTATATGTAAATACACGTCGCCGGCGCCATCTGTTATCAGCGTAATGAGTGTCATTCCGACTTTCTGACGCTTGGTAAAGATGTCACGTGTGGCTTCAAGAAATCACGCAGAATGATAAACATGACTTCGTGCGCGCAAAAGAAAATTCTGCGGGCGCTAAACATTTTATCGTGTTCAAAAGTAGCCTATGTCCTCACCTATGTCCTTAATCTATGCCTGTGCCAAACATCAAAATCGGTCCAGTAGTTTCGGAGCCTATTCAACGCAAACAAACATACAAAAAACAATCAAACTTTTCCGTTTCCTACTATTATTATAAATGTGAAAGTTTGTGAGGATGGATGGATGGATGCATGTATGGATGGATGTTTGTTACTCTTTCACGCAAAACCTACTGGACGGATTTTGATGAAATTTGGTATGGTAGTAGTTTAAGCTGTGGATTACAACATAGGCTATTTATCCTGAAAAAGTACAGTGTTCCCGTGGAATACTCTATTTACGCGGACGGAGCCGCGGGCAAAAACTAGTATTGATTAATAAATTATTATTAGTAAGAAATCAATTGCTTACAGTTAGCCGATTAATAAAAGGCAGTTTATGAAATATGAAATGTCGAATGTTATATCATTTGTGGAGAAACGCGTGAAGAAATGCATTTATTTTCTAAGCGGAATTCCTCAGAAACGTCGAAACGTCTAATGTTAGCAATTACAATGCGAAATTTCACTCCGTACAACGACTGCGATGGCCCTAATCTCGGTTGCGGCAATAATTTGTGAGACGAAGGGTTGAGAAGCCTCAGTATCGAGCCTCTCAACTCTCAAGCCGCGCCGACTCTGTAAATATTATTTTTTTATGTTAATAACCGACCGATTGCGTTAATAAAGCTTTACATCCAGTAATTAGTAGCCATTGTCTGACGCGCCGGAGAGATAAATTGTTTCAATTTTATGAATTATAATTCCGTCGTAATTCCCTTCGCTTACTATTATGGCGGATAAATTGTGAATATTTACATTTTTACAACGCTCTACTGGTAATATTATGAGACTATGTAAATTATGCAGCTTAAATGTTTTCATTATTTTGATTAAAAATGTGATGTGTTTGATTAAGGTGTTTCCTAATCAATTTGAGTCTTTAACTTTTGTTTTAAGAAACTCGTCAGCGCTGGCTGTTCTATGACAGTTTTGTTACGTTTACTTACAATATAGTTTTTATTACTTTTAGTTTGGAAACAGCTATATCGTTTGAGCATTGATAAGCTATTAACGCAATTTGAAAACATATTCAAAGAATTTCATGTATAAACTTTTAGTAGACTCTACTAAAGAAATGTTACATTAACATTTTTCAACACCCTTTATATGACTTTCAAAATAAATTACATCGCGTTAAATAATAGTATAATATAATATTTATGGACGTTTAACACCACGTATCACAATCTGGTTTTTTTTTAACTAAATTATACATATTATATTTAATTCACACAATTTTTTTTTTGTTCTTTCGGCGCGATTCAAATCCGCGATCCCCCGGCTTGATAATCAACGCACTCAACGACTGAGCCACGGTGGTCGTAATCTGTGCTACGTCGGACCATTAATTAATAAATTAAACAACGTTCTTAATTCGGCAGCTTGGCGCTGAGAAAATATTTACCATGTATAAAATTGGATGATGAAGACACCCTTCAACGCTCTTTATAGCTCTATTTGTGTATTTTAATTACTGTCATTATATGCTAATGACTTCGAACCCTTTTTCTTATCCTCCAAATGGGTTATTGCAGACTTATATCTATATATTTTACTTTGAGATTTAAATAACGGCTGCTCGGGTTGTTTGTTAATTTTTTAAGGGCAGAATTGTTTTGATTAATCGTTCGGGTGTTCCTCTGCGATTCCGTCTGTAATTTGTTTCGTTAACTTGACGAGGAAGTCGTTTGCTGGCTCAGCAAATTACGCCGTTTGTTTATCATTTCATCGATGTTCTTAAGGTGGACATAATTTGTATTATCAAAAAATTATATCAAGCTTCCGCATAGTTTTTGTTGCGAGCGAGTCACCTAGCAATAATTAAATTTAGACTTCAAATTCAAGTTTTCACCATTGATTTTTGGAAAACATTTGGAAACGCTAAAAACAATTCATGCATACAAAAATATAACCGAGCCGAAACTTACATTCATTTCGGCAAACCCCTATAATATTATAATGCAGTGCTAAGACTCGCCTCAGATGCAAATACTCCACGTCGCTTCTTAACGACACTTTCTACCCGTATGCTGAACTGTGGAGTTCTTTTACATAATCATGTGTTGGAATATAACAGCTTTTTATCGAGGGTTCATAAATGTACTGCTAAATACACTCGCATCTGCATAAGCTTTACTTATTTGGGGTGGATTTTGTTTTTATGCAAATCATTGATTTTTGGTTTGGAGGCTTTGCGTATTAACATGTGACATTTTTGCCGAAAACATTGTCACACGAGTTTCTCTCTCCGTCTCAAATCTCAGTGGCCATTTTCCTTTGAAAACATCTCAAAAATTCGCGGTACCGCTAGCACCAGGGGGAGGCACAAATATTTTACTTACAAAACATAAAATTGTGATTTATCATCAAAACGAATTTTAATTCGAAGTGAATAAGATTGCCAATAAAACGTTACAATATTATTATTATGTCATAAGACAGTTACTTCCTTGTTAGTTATTACGTTTTATAAGAATATTTGTAATCTCAGCGTAACGTAACTACGGTTACACACGGTTACACACGGTCTAAGGTTACGCGAATGTTTTGTTTTTCCAGAAAACAGGCTAATTGATTTCCGTACTTCAAACTTACTCGGGTTGTTAGGACTCATTAATATAAGACTTCCTCTTTAATATAAGAGTCCTTGGAGTAGTTTATTTATAAGCATAATATAAGAAATCAAGTTGACATTGACTGCATACTCGTATTTATGACTGCAACTTAATGTTAAAGTAACAGCCTAAACAAAACACTTAACCAACACAAATTTCACATTTCTTCAAAATAACCTCTAAACGAGAATTTTTTTCAACTTTTTAAAAGGCATGGGTGTGACTTACGAGGTTTTTATTTTTTAGAAGCGACATAAAAATTAGGTTTTCATGAGCCCGTGCTAAAAGCGTGTCGGCGTTTCAAGACGCTGTGTTTACGTCGATCGTTGGTTTTTACGGAGTGTCGTTCCCGCTGTTTACGAGCCCGCCACCGTTTACTGCCAGTTACAGCAACGGGTTAATATGTTCTCGGTTGTTGTCACCTGTTGTTATCGTGACGTTTGTTAAGTAAATGGCTGTTCTGATTAAACGCAAAAAAAAAACAAAACAAAAAGCGTGACACCTAGTAATAGTAAAATTATAAAAATAATAATAATATTATCTATGGACGCTTTCAGACCACGTCAATCTGGTTCCGTGGTAAGTTTTCGAAGAACTCGTGTTACTAGTTGGTATCCGGGTTGGTTGTCTGGTGACAACGGAAATATTATATGAAATACTTTTATACTATATTTTCGATTTATATTATATTAAACACAATATTTAATACCCATCCATGATTACCCAGGAACACAGAAAACTTTTTTGTTCCTTTGGCGGGATTCGAAACTGCCACCTCCGGCTTGAGCGCCAACGCATCATCAGTGGTTGAGCATCGACGCGCTCAACCACTGGGGCACAGAGGTCATCAATAATGAATGTCATAAGGTAAATCATACTTATTATTAAATTTTTGAATATACTGAAATCTTTGGATGGCTTTTGCTAATTTTCGTTATAACTACTTAATTCTTTTTGTATATTCAAACCTTTCTTATTATCTTATTATTATGTCTTTGCTATTATTTAAAACATACATTTCAAACTGTACCACTATATTTGAAACGCGAAACGAAAATATCTTAAATCTAAACGCTTTTGTAAGTTTTCAACAACTATAAATCGAATCGCTTAATATACATGCTGCGGTGGATACCGCGCTTGGCTCGAGTCGCCCGCAAATTTAATGCCATTGAAAATCCAGTCTTGGATTCATACGTTGCCATGTTCCCATGTCGCATTAGGCACGAGTAGTGTTTTCTCCGCCCTATTAACGGTGACGTATGGGGCAATTCTTTTGCCGCGCGGGTGACGTCACCGATCGACACATGTGCCGCTAATTCCACTGACAAATGATTTGCGCGGGAAATCGGATGATTTGTCAGCCTCTTGTCTCTCCTGACTTAAATATCGCGTGTTTGTTTTTAATTTTATTTGTTTTACAAATGTGTGCGTTTATTAAAAATGTTTTAAGGAATTGGTATAGGTTTTATATACGTACATGGGAGGTAGTAAAATTGATACATAATTTGGATTATTAATAACGTCCGAAATCCTTACGAAAGAGTAAGAAGGGTAAAAAAAAAAATCTCAAAAAGATTTTTCATTTGAAAATATTATCACGCATCTGAATTTACTTGAAAATTTTTCCATGTACACCTTGCGGGCAATTTTCAGATTGAATCGCAACTAATAAGAGGTACACGGGTCCCAAACGCGATTCACATGTTCAGACAAAGATGTTCCCCTCACGTATGCAAAGAGGGAATTGAATAAGGTGATTTGGCACCGGGTCGCTCCCGCAGGAAAAGAATCCCGTAATGGCGAATACAATAAATTTTCATAAACAAATTGCGTTTTGATGGCGGCGTATTCCAGTAAGCATCGATAGAGGGGTGATTGAATGTCAGTTTAGTGACGTGTGGCAGGAGGCGAAACACATTACCACTTACGACGAGGTGGGACAGGACTTAAACAGGATAATATCCCCTATATAAGAAACTAGATGTAGCCCGTGACTTCGTGCGCGTTAAATGACGTCTCGCGAGGACTGTACTTTTGTGCTGCGATAAAATGTAGCTTAGGTAAAGGATATGGTCTAATCTATATATGTGCCAAATTTCATCGAAATCGGTCCAGTAGTTTTGCAGCTTGTTCAAAGCAAACAAACAAACCTTTTCTCCTTATAATATTAGTACAGATATTAGGTTAAATGTGAAATGTTTTGAGTATTTATAGGACTGAACATCTGTCTTCAATTCAAATTCATGTCTATAGTCTTGTGTATCTCGTTCAGACACTGATTATCTACTTTTGTAAAATATGTTTATATCTCCAAAACAAAAAAAACTGTATGAAACTTTACCTGCATATTGTGCCTCGTGGCGTTGCATCGGTGTTGCAAAATACAACGTCACCATATATAGCGCCCTGAGGTACGGAGAACTTAGTGTAAGTACAACTTCACAAACCATAATATTCCGGGATTTTAGTATAAAGGTTTCTTGCGACATGCGAGTTCTGAAACACAATTTCTCGTGGTTAGGACAGCTTTGGAGGAGGTTTTGTGGTGATTTTTTTACGTTGTGTGCAGTAGTTTGAAGCGTAAAAATTGAAGTATATTTTAAATAATAATGACAGGGCACCATGTGGTCGAAATTCACCCCTACCAATTCATTCAGTTTTTAAGTTTAAACATTATATGGACTCTTTTGCCTCTGACATGAAAAAATGCTATATCTATCAAAATATTAGCTTTCTGCACTCCTTCCTACACATACACTTTAACTGGGCCTGTGTTTTAGTTTTTGCTTCACGTACCATAATATCTTATATTATGTATATTGGCGTTGGTGCTTAGTTATTTACGTATATTTTATATAGTCAGTATCTAACTGGCTATATATGGCTAGATATAATATAGTACCAAAACACTCGAGCAGCTAAGAGAGAAGCTATATCAATATCGTGAGTTGAATAAAAATCTTGCGTCATTTTTTTTTCCAAACGCATCATGTGCTCGGGCCCTTATTATTGATAGAGAAACAATACCGCAACACTGATTGAATGTCAATTTGCGGCGCGGGGTGTCGCCGCCTCACGCCGCGGCCTCATGTGCGCGTCGCTAACGACAACCATCTTGTCGCACGAGGTGTAGAATCCACAAAATACACTTTAGATTAGATTCATGCACAATCGTGGTGCGCAAACAAACTTTTTGCGCTAAAGATTTTGCGACAAAAAGTCGACTATACCTCTTAATATCCCACAGACGAAAAAAAAAAAATTATAGGGTTCCTCTCATACATTCTGTCAAAAATGTGAAGAAATTAAAAAGTGGCAACATCGTAGTGTCATCCCTTTTTTCTTAGATTGATTTGAAAGGGATGACACTACGATGTTGCCACTTTTTAATTTCTTCACTTTTTTGACAGACTATACGTACCAGAACCACACGACGACCACACCACGTGATCGAGCGTATATTTGTATTGAAAAGTAATAGTCGTACTATTCACACGTATCACATTTTGCAGTTGTTACCGACCACGTGTGTGATACCAACCACATCGGAACCACGACGCGACCACCAGCGACTCCAAGCACCTTTTATAACTGTAAAAAAATTATAACAAACATCGACATGTTGTCGGTATCACATCGCAACTACAACAAAAAAATATATATCTTTTTATTCAGAATGAAAAACAAGGCTTGGTTTCTGAACGTTAAACAAAGAAAAAAAAGGATTACAATTACCACCGGTTCGGAACCCTAACCCGGCGAGAAGAACCGGCGTAAGAAACTCGCGCGGGTGCCACCTTTTATTAAAAAGGATAGCCAAAATTCTTCTTTAAAAAAATATGTATCATACAATACAACAAAAACAAAAAATATGTAAAGAAAGATAAATAAATATTAAATTACAATATGTACAATATATTACAGGACAGAAGTACATTGTTCAGTTAGTAAACTGAAATTGCCTCATAGGGGTCATCTTATTCCCAGGGTGCGCTGTCCTCAATGAAATCTTTAACTTTATAATAACCTTTGGCACACAAATGTTTTCTAACTACTTTTTAAAATTTATTTAATGACAATTTTTTGGCATTTTCTGGCATTTTTTGGAGTTTATTGTAGAAATGTATAAACTGACCTTTAAAAGAATTGCTTATTTTACTAAATCTAGTCACTGGTACAGCCAGTTTGTGCTTATTCCTAGTATTTATGTTGTGTTGGTCACATTTTTTATGAAATTCATTACTCTATTTTTTTGACATACATAACATTATTAAAAATATATTGAGAGTGTACAGTCAGTATCCCATTTCTTTAAATTTTTCTCTCAGGGAGGCACATTGGGACATCTTATAAATAGCTCCATTAGCTCGCTTCTGCAGCACAAAGGTAGAATCAATGTCGGTGGCATTACCCCATAAAAGGATACCATAGACAACGCAACCACAAGAAGCTGCAGCGACACTATTCACACGCAACCACAGCTCGACCACGTCGCGTCGCTGTGCTGTGGTTGTGGTACGTGTGGGTCGACCCTTCGGGTCAGGCCATACCTCGGCGATACGCGACACTACGCGGCGCTGCATTATTAAGATAGCTACTCAAAATTGAACTTTATTCAGTACACGAAAAAATACACGGTTCATATGACATCAGTCATACACTGCACATGCGCTGTGCAGCGCGATGCAACTTGACATTCGAACTCTTACAATGAAATGTGTATCTTCTTGTGTAATGATATAAAGTTAAATTTTGAATAGCTATCTTAAAAATGTCGAGCTATGTCGCTTATCGCTTTGTTTCGGTGTGAATTGACCCTTAGTCTTTCTCCAGTGCCTTTTTTCTGCTTAAAATAAAATTGTCGTAAAACAATCCTTAAAGTCTTTTAAAACATCTTTCTTTACCGACACTGACAACTTTGTTAGACCATTTACTGCACATTTTCATAAATTTTGAGAGCCATTACGTATAGATATGTAGCACGACAGTAAGATACACCTGTGTTGTGCCCTGACATTTACGCGGCCATAAATCAAACCTGCGACCCCCCGGCCGTCACAGCCAGAGATCATTATTCCCCACTAAAGTACATTATACCCCAATTTTTATCCCACAATTAGCCAAATTTTTATAAAGAACGCATAAAATTTTAAGGCAAAATAAACCGGTAAAAATAATGTTTATCTTTTACGGCAAATTTTACATCATGGTGCGGATGAAAAATGTTGCTGTACCTTTTGTAAGGTGACGAAGTTGAGTAACTTACCGGTTAAAATATCATTTAAAATTGGCTAGATGGACTGGTAAGAAAAAATATTATTACAGCTCCTATTACAAAATCTTAACTTGTATTATACAGGAAGAATGAAAAAAAAAAAACGGTATGATTATAGAAATCTTAATTTAAACTCGCTTTCCGTAAGGCGATTTTGTCAGCTTATTTGCTCATTTTTATTTCACAGAAAAACTATTAATAGAATTACGATATCAGTACTCTATATTCATTTGGTGGCGAAATACCAGCACTAACTACGCTAAGTAGGTAAATATTCTGCATTAGAATTATTATGAAAGTATATGAGGGCGAATATTGTTTAATGCATTTGTTGGGAAATCGGTGAATTAATCCTTTAAGACGCCACACTCACTGCCGCGCGGGCACTCAGTGTGAAGTGACGTCAGGAGTTCTGACTTGCAAAGTAACCTGCGAGTTTTTGGAGGGCGGTAATGACTGTCTGATGTGCTCGCACCCGATATAGTATGGAGGGCATTTCGATTCTTGTATATTTTGTGCTTAAATTTTACTATGAGTCATAAAAAACAACAGGTATGTACAATCGTTAACAAATAAACAATAACAATAGGAAATGTACGTGCTTATTCGGCGAAAAACATTCGGAATGTGATTTCATCATGAGCATATCAGCACAATCGAAATAGCTATAAAGTTAACAGTCGAGCGCACCGCCGCTCATTAGGCATTCAAATGACATTTCCTCATGTGAAGGGAACAAGGAAACGGGACTGTAGCTCGCATTGTTTCAGATCTCATAACGCGCGGCCCTTTGACTTCCCAAAACGAATAAAGCTGCCTCCACACTTGCGTCACCTCTGACGCGCGTATGATCGCCCGGGCCGCGACACATTGGATCTATATTGTTGTCTTTTTCAAGTTTCGTAATAAGGGATGAGGGTGTATTAAAGCCTTTCATCCGCCTCGGCGCGTGGGGTCGGGAAGGGTTTAAGGTGAGCAAACATTACCTCCTTTACATTTTTGCAATTTCATCCGGCATCTACCGGCTGTTTGCAGTTCGGAGACAAGTTTAAAAAAGGTTTTGTGTGTACGAGATTCAATTTTCCTAGAATGTTAAGTGGCGGAGGCTCGGGGCCAAATCTGGCTGCGGTGAACGTTCCAGAAGACGTAGGTGGGATTAGGCGGTACAATGTACAATTACAGAACGCCGCGGCGCAGGTAAGGCACGACAAGGTGCATATCTCAGGCGCGAGACAATATTAGCCGCAGCGCTCGGGCGGAAAATGAGACCGTTTTGGCGGCTAATTTACAGCGCGCCTAATGTAAGGAGCGGCTCATTGTAGTAAACCTCAGCGGAGCCGGCATCACCCGGGTATTATAAAATTCATTGCTTGCAGAAGGAATAGTTTCCAGTTTCCACTTACATGCAAACAATTTAAATAAATGAATATCGTTTCACAACATGTATGTGACGAACACAATTTCTTTGTTCTTACTTAGGTTCTTTATACTACAGTTAGGGCCTGTTTAACAATCTTCTAATAAGTGTCGGATAGCTTATTCGGAAGTTTTGTCACTATTTACTTTAAACCGAGTGACAGAGACAAAACATACAAGTAAGCTATCTTAAACTTATCAATGGATTGTGCAACTGGCCCTAAATCATGTTGCGATAGCATAAGTAAGGCAGTAAGAAGATGTTTTTGAAACAATAATAATATGTATGGACGCTTTCACGCCACGTCAATCTTGTCCCGTGCTAAGTCCTCGAAGAACTTGGGTTACGGGTACCAGACAACGGAAATATATTTTATATTTCTATACTTAAGGTTTTTTTATATTGTACGCATAATATTTAATAAACATCCATGACCCAGTAACACAAGAAACTTTTTTGTTCCTTTGGCGGGATTCAAACTCGCGATCTCCGACTTGAGCAATGACGCGCTGAACCACTAAGTCACAGAGGTCGTCGATAAAAGATCCTTTGTTTTTTATAGCTGCATTTATGTATCCAGTACCTTTGAGCACAACTTTTAGGCAGACAAAGGTGAGAAGCCTATCACGATGACAAAGTTACCCTCTCATGTCTATTATCGTAAAAAGGCTCCATCAAAAAGTGATTATTATAATCGATAAGCACAAAGCGGAGTGCTTTAATGATAAAATATAAATGAAAATATGGCGGACGAGCGAGTTCGTATCTGCGGTGCCAGCGGCGCCCGGCGTAGATCACAGCGTTCGGTATTCAAACAGACGTATAACAATGTAAGTCTCACAATATGCAATGAGGAGATTGCACTCGGAACTTAATTTCATTTCCTAATATACTCTGTATTTGTTCGCTCCTCGGAGCGCATTCATTCTACACGCTAACATATTTTCCTTTTGTCTAGACGAAATCTTAAACTTGTCGATCTCGTATCTCGCTCGTGTTAGCCGAAATTAACCCGCGGTATATTACAGATAAGTGGAGCTCATTTGCGGGCCTTCCGGCGGCGCTCGTTACATCTTGATATTCTTTACCCCTTGCCGGCTGCGGCACCACACGCGGTTAATGGTGCGGAACCGCTATCGCGCCGCCCGATATCTTCCATCCGAATTAATTTCACCGCGCTCCGCTCGGAAACGAACTCGCCTGTTATTTCGAAACGCGAGTTCTAATCGCGAAGAGTTGAGATAAAATGGCGACCCGTAATTACCATACATGCGGGGATCTTAATGGTACGGTGGCTTCGTAAATAATGGCCTCTTATGGGAAACTTCGCGACTGTTCGCGTGTAATTCTAAGGGCGCTCGCGTGCTTTTAAAATAATGAGCTAAACAACGCGTGAACTAACAACTGAATTTATTCGCATAATAATTCATCGAGAGCGTTATTATCTTAATTGGAATTAAATTTATAATGGATTGTTCTTATTTTACATGCGTGTTTTGTCCGTAATTGTTATGTATCTAATGTTGCTCCATAAATAACATTGCGATGTTTGATTTATTACCTCCGAAACTAGATTCACAGACTGCAAAAAGCTATAAAGGCCCTGTGTTATATGCATTAAAATTAAAGCTACATAGTAGGTAATAATAGCATTAGAATTAAAAAGAAATAGGCTTGACGACTGTTATTGTTTATTGCATAAATGAATAGTACTTTTAAATATGAGTAAGTTCTCAGAAGAAACAGAACATTAAAAATCAACATACAGCGATTGTTTTAAAAGTCTCGTGAAAACGCTCCATATAAAAGTTGTATTAAATGTGACGTCACGCCTAGGTAAAAATGTATGAAATATAGAACCACAACATCAGGTGTGGTGGTAAATATCTCCGATATTTATGCGTTTAAATTCATACTAATTCATAAATTCATACATACTAAAGTAAACTAATGATGTAGGGTTGTTTTTACTAATTTAGCAGAAAAAACGTTGAAACTTTTTGTATTTTTTAGATGTATCTTATTACTAAACTACACATAAAATTTTATATTTTTTACGTTCATCAAGTAGTAATTACCTTAATATTTCTGAATATATAAATTAAACTAAATATTTAACATGTATTCGCCCCTATTATATTTCTTTGTTATTATGACTACTACCTAATTTATACTCTCATTTGTACTAGAGAATCCAAAGGAACCGCGGAGATCATAGACAAAAAGGAGGTGTTCTTTTATCTTTGAGATTTATAAGAGCTCGTCCTTAGCAATAAGCAGACGGCGAACAAAGGTGCAGCGAGATAGTGATGAGTTACGGCTTCTGTAGATAAAGCGTAAAATCTTTTCCTGCTGTTTTCATTTTTATTAGGTGAATGAGAATTTTAAAATTTCAATTATAAGCAAAAATCTATTTATATATTGAAACAACAAGAATAATTAGTCTGATTCGCTGCACAACTACTGTGTCTTGTTAAGGCGTATGTAGTGTCGTGTGTAGGTGTATGTAGTGTTAGGGGTAGGTGTTTGTAGTGTCATGGGTAGGTGTATGTAGTGTCGTGTGTAGGTGTATGTAGTGTCATGGGTAGGTGTTTGTAGTGTAATGAGTAGGTGTATGTAGTGTCATGTGTAGGTGTAAGTAGTGGCGTGTGTAAGTGTATGTAGTATCATGTGTAGGTGTATGTAGTGTCATATGTAGGTGTATGTAGTGCCATATGTAGGTGTATGTAGGGTTATGTGTAGATGTAGTGTCATGAATTTTATTGAAATTGCCCGTTTTCCTCTACAATAGAAGTCGAAATTGTCGAAAATATTGTCGAAATTGACTCAGATGTCAATATTACTTGAAAAGTCCGTAATTCGGAACCGTAAAATATTGATTCCTTAATAAATCTCAACAATTCTTCCAAGCAAGTAACACAAAAAAGCAATCTGCGGTTTTCATTTTTTATAAGAAAAAAATACATGAATTTCCTCGTAAAATATCGAAGAGATCTAAGAACAAGGTCTTCCCAGGGCGTATTGAATGTTAGTCTCATGTAATATGCAGCGCGCCGCCAGCGATTGCATATTTTGTGGCCGCCCGCGAACTTTCCACCCGCTAATACGTGTTTTGCTGGGAAATTTTCAAGATTTTTTTCCAATAAAATCACAAAGGCCGAGAGCTTATTTTCTTCAACAACATTTTCTTTTATGAAAATCATTTAATTCAACACACAAGAAAGTGTGGATCAATTTTGTATAGTGGATCTATAATTAACTATTTTAGTATCTAACTTAGGTATGCTAATTATAAATAAGAAAATAGTGTCTTGTCACTATTACTCAACACTTAATATTCTACTGATAAGTGTCCGATAGCTTATTGCATGTTTTGTCTCTGTCGCTCAATATAAAGTAAGTAGCGAAAAAACGTCCGAATAAGCTATCCGACACTAGCGAGTCGTTTGGCAAATGTAAAACACCCGAATAGATATTTCACCACAAAACACGTGTAAATAAACAGTTTTCATTTAAATCCAGACTATTTCGTAAATATTTGTGCCCGTGCAGGATTTGTTTTGGGGTTAATGAGAGTTTGCGGCGTGTAGGTGCCAAAGGGAGCTCAAAGGGCAGAGGTGAGGCCTCGTCCGAGGCTGGACAGACCGCAGCCAAGGGCTAGACATTAGACAATGACCTTTTACTGCCAAATTGAGCTTTTGAGGAAGCTGACTCACACTATTCTGTTTGATGAATTCGAATACCTTTTATTTTTGTATTTGGTTTTAAAAGTTTAACTGTTGATTGGATTTTTTGTCTTTTATTTGAATCTGGAAAACTTAAAATATATAATATGAAAAATAATATTTTAAGTGAGCTATTAGCTGACTGTGTTTAGCTGACGCTCCAAAATAACAAGATTGTGTAAAGAATTAGTTTTTAGATAAATAAACAATGAAATTTTAAATATGCACTTAATAATAATGAATTTTAGCAATTAATAAATGGACATGTTTATTACTCTGTAGAGTGAAAGTCTAGAATGTTCAATAAGAATTAAGATTTCAGAAGATTGCAAATTAAAGCAAATTAGACGTCCAGTCTGAAATTTTACACGGGCAAAGCGAAAGCACCTGAGAACTATTCAGAGTTGCAAAAGGAATTATCACAGGACGAAAGGTGCAAACTGTAGTGTTTACGTGAGGGCCCTCAGCAAATAGTCACCTCTGAGGAGTGTTTACGTCTGTTTACAGGACCACTGGAAACCGCACCTGTAGTCTCCTATTACCTTCTGCGATCCTGGTATTTGGCGACAAATATCACGTTGGCTAGCTCGATACATAGAAATTGCTGTTTCACTTCAGCTGCTAGATTTTAAATGTTAGAAAATCTAAAGCATTAAATTATATGCGCTTTATTTTAGTCTGTTGATTTTGGTATGCTTATTACACTAAATCACTAATTGGAAACAAAAAATGTTAAAGTAAAGCTTAATGTGAAAAAAAGGAAAAATGCTGGCAACATTTGTAGAAAATAATAAAAAAAGACATGCTTTTTCTACCATCTCAATCGACTCTCAAAACGTAAACGCAGAACAGGCAATTAAAATAAAAAAATAAAACATGCAGGTCCTTGTACGTTCAGCAGTTCTTAAGCCACGCTCGAAAGCCCTACATTATGTCCGCGATGTTGACTTTTATACGGGCCCTCGTGATCGCGCAACCCTTCCAGCCCGTAACAAATCTTGCGGGCATCTTTATACGGGAGCGAGGCGATCTTTTACCGGCAAAATGGCAGGTTAGCCCGCCATAAACTCCCGGCCCACCCGAATTTCACGAACTATTTCCCGGGACGGCCCCGGATAGCCCTCGTCGAGATTTTTTGTGTTTATTGTCCGGATTTTCGCTACCTTTATCGTTATTATGCTCCACTACATAAAGGACTCACTATTAAGACCTCATAACCGTGGGAACATTTTTTCCCGACCGCAAAAATCTCGAATATTTTTTTACGAGGAAATATTTTTAGAGTGGGTAACTTGCGGGTTGATTGTATTAAATTGACCAGTGATTGAGTCAAAAGTTTTGATTAAGTTTGATAAATTTTAAACCGAGTTTTAAGTTTAAATTTTTTTTTTCTTTAAATTAAATTTTAAACCGATTTTTTAAGTTTAAACCGAGCCATTATCGAAATTGTCTTACCTTTTCAACTGCTGACACCCGTTAATATTATTACCTCAACAATTTAGTAAGTTATCATAGAGGATAAAACCGTCAGTAGGCATGTTGCCTAAAAATTTTGTTGCGTCTATTCGATGCAAGACATTATGTTAATATACAATCTAAAACCCATTTTCGTGTAAATTAAAAATAACGAAGACACAAACAATTTAAATTTACAATAAGAAAGAGCGATATATTGGCCTGTGACGTAACGAAATAAATTTGTCATTAAAAAATGTATGGCGGTAGATTGTGACGTAACAAATCGTTTTGCGAGAACTACATGGGCAATATTTTTTACTACCTTATAATTTTATTCGCGTCAACCTAAATGGCTTTTTCTTTTTTGATTATTGTATCTCTATTTAACAATTTTAAATTTTAATTTGAAAAAATATGACATTCTACACTAGGCAACATTCCTATTCTGTCACCATTCCGGTGAAAAATGTTGTTTCAACAGCCGGTGGCCAGTCGATAAATCTGTAGAGGCAATTGACTGGAATGCTATGGGCGTGATAATTGACTGGGCGCTGCGCTGGCGGATACTACGTGTCGATGCCACTCAATTGATATATTATGGCAACAAGCATCCTTAAAATACAGAGACAAGATTAAAAAAAACTGCACGCATATTTTTGCCCGACTACGGTGAAGCCAAAAGGAAGGGTAATGATTTTGGCAGTCAATTTATGTATGTATGAATGTTTGTTCCATCGTAGCGCCTAAACTATTTATCCGATTTTAATAAATGAGGTGTCAACAGATTTGTAGCAATGGCCCGGGTAACATGGGCTATATACCTAGTTTGCGTAGTCGGGTAATAGTTTTTGACTTTTTGGTTATTTAATGTTGGGACGATTGGTTTTATTCTTGTTTCTTATAAAATAAGTTAAAACCATACATACCACAGTTTATTTTAAGGATCTAAAAAATTATACTAGGCATCTTTACGGAATTCACGGATGATATATAATAGTCAGGTGACGTCCAGCAATGAATATTGTTCACATAGCGACCGTTCGCTATACACACGTAATAGAGTGGTAATTGGCGGCGCGCATGAGTCCGCTATCGGCCACGGAACGGAACGGAACGGAACGGAACGGATGCTCGCCTCTGTACACACGACACTGAAATAGATACCTGGAACTGGCTTAATTTATACGACTGTCATACAGATTATGCACTGTAATCTATACAAATAAATAAAATTGAAGTGCCTGTTTGTAATTTTTAAATTAACAGCTATTCACTTAATCATTTTTTTAATTTTTGTCCGTCCGTCTGTCTGTCTATCTGTCCGTTCGTTTATTCCGGCTAATCTCTGTAACAGGTGGACCGATTTTCACAGAATTTTCACTGGGAGATAGCTGATATAAGGAGTAACTAAGTAATCATCAAAAAATGTTTAACAGCTAACAAAGTGGGCACGGGTCAGCTAGTAGAACATAAAAAAATAGTTATAATCAAAGTTTTCAAAACTAAAGATACGCTATGACGTATATTTGACAGAACAAATCTTCATACAAGAAAATTTACGCCATCTTGGTTTTCACCATACTTCAAATGTCAGCTATCTTGATTTCACCATACCTTAAATGTCAAAATGGCCCCAAAATCTCCAAAAGTGGGGCCATTTGAGTGGGGACATTTTTCACCTCAACATGCCGCGTCTATAACATATATGTCTATGGTTATAATACTATGCTACCAGCATAGCATGTAGCATAAGGTAAATACAGGCACATAACATATCTTATTACAGTATTAGATGGTTCATTCATTGCATATTTCTTGCTTTAGTCAAAGTTTTTTCATTTATTTATAATTGCTTCTCTATTAATATGGAATGGACCTATATTATCTTGGTAAGTATCAAGTATCATATAGTAAAAAACTGAGTCCGATTCCTTTAAAAGGAAGTCTCGTTTATTTTTAATTTCCATTTTCACGAAGTACTAAGACAATAGTAAAGGCTTAATAGTTATCTGTACATCGGTGACGGGGTCCGGCGCGGGCCGCAGATAAACGCATACGATTACGCGCCACAGGTGGCGTATAACATTTTTCACCGACGCTCCACACGCGCCAAACGCCCCACACGCGCCAAACGCCCCACACGCCTCCATACGCCCTGCACGCCTCCACACGCCTGATGGGACACCAGCTATTTGACGATTTGCACTTCGTTTTTATTGAAGGCGTGGGAAAGGTTTAAAGGGATCGACTGGCCATCGGAGTTAATGGTTCGATTTATGGTTGGACAAAAATGGTGATGGGAGTTTGATGGTTTCGGAAATTGAGCCGAAATGGCTCGGGATGGAGTTATTACAACCAATTTGGGTTTCAATATTATATCTACCATGACTTATCATTATTATCAGGCAGTTTCTGTAAATACGGAAGCAATCGTCGTGAACTCGGAGACTTGGTGTCCCAAGATAGATTACTATTTTTTGTCCGCCACATCAGTGTAGATTTACTAATCTATACTGATATGGCGGACCAATTAGATACAATCATGAATCGTGCTTTCGAAATTTCTGTTGTTCGGCGCTATAAATACAACAGCTGAAATAACTACAAGTGGGCTTCGGCCTGACCGCGAGCATACCAGTGGCGAAGGCTGGTTCTCAAGCCTAGGGAAGCCCTAGCCTGTATAATAGGTAGAGATTTGGATGTAGGTCTTCAGAAGGTAAGTGGTAAGTGAAGCCGATAGGAATGGAGTTATGGGGTCCCACGCCACTGGTGCATACCACCTCGCTCGGTCGGAGATCTCCCTTTGGGGCTTGCCACCATATACCCACACTACTACCAAATACATATTTTTTCAGCACTCTAAAACTGTAACAACAATTACAATATATGGTCTAAAAAGCATACGACCATAGTAAATGCCACACTCAAACACCATGTAATTTAAAAAAATCCTGTAAATAATTCACCCAAAACATTCCAACCATATCATATTTTCACCCAACATATCACGAGTGAAGGTGAGAGGTGATAAACGCATACGTTAACAGTATAATAATAATAAAGGTAATCTTTGTTCATGAGTTAAAATGTGGAGCAGAGGGGGCTGCAAATAATTATTGTGACAAATTGTTAGCGGAGCCTGTCGTTGGGGTAATTTGATACAATTTGCTCCCGCTACGGGCCTGTTTTGCATATGGGTGAGCTTATGCTAATATTTTTTCACCCAGTTTACCTAACACGTTGAAAAAGACCTTTGTCGGATCATTAGCTGCAACTAATTTGCACGGTCGAAATACCTTCGTCGTCCCTTTTTAAACTGATTTACTTTGTGTTTAATTACTGTTTGTTTTATGATACAGGAATAAATATTTTGCTACCAGGTACCTCTCTCATTATTTTAAATGTAAAATGACTGTTAAATGACGGTCGCAACATTTGTACAAAAGAAAATTATGTTAAACTGCGAAATGTTTTTGGTTCCGCGAGTACCTACGTTGGTGAGTATGATCAAGCTTTTGAAAAAATAAACAAAAAAAAATTGACCAAGTCTATAATCCTGATTAGGTGTAATAACAATAAATTATATGTAGATTCTAAGGCATTCCCTACCTAAGTACGGCAGTATCCCTTCAATTTCTTTATACAAAGAAGTACCGGATAATGTGATATCTTTTTTAATTTTCGCGGGCGAGGGTAGCTCCTCAATATTGAGCATGTGGGAATCGTTGAAATTAAATTTTCTTTGTTTTCTCCGAGTCTACGTGGCGTTATTAAATCTCCTTGTATTTTTTAACACAGGCGTATCATTAGATTGAGGGTTTCCGTCAAGAGGAAATTGTGGCGGCGGCGAGGGGAGCCTACCTAAACATATTGAAAAAATAAAAATCCCGGCCACTTACCGCCTGCGTGAACCGCGACCAAACGTTGCTCTTCTTCGAATTAGCTACCATATTGTAAAAAATCAGTGTTTGAGTCCACTGCAATTTAAATTTTATCAAATAATCTATTACAAGTTATTGGTATTCATTTGTTCGGAACAGAATATTGAATAATCATAATCTTTATTTGCATTGAATATGGTACAATTTAAAGTTAACAATTTATACATAAGTTTCATCACATTCACAGTTTCATCACATCATAGTGCATATCACACGTACAGTTCGGACCGAGCATTGGACTGCATTCCTAACTGCAACGGGATCTATTTGGTTTATTGCGGGAAAAACTCTCGTGCTAATTATGTCGTCAAATTCGTCCACGGTGTGAACTGCCTGTGTCTTACATAATATGTCAAAATAAGCGCGTGGTTAAATCGCGGACATGCCAGATCGGATTGATATAAACAGTCTTAGGCATCAAAGTCACTGTTACCTTGATATTACACATTTTTAATATTAAGTGTGAAAATTAGGGATTTTCATCGTATTAATTTTTGATTGATTTACGTTTCAGCCACGAAACGTTCACTGTTTTACATAGGTCAAAAGTAGCCAGCCAGTTTGTTACGAGTATATACATATTTTTGTATTAATCTAAACTGAAATTATATAAGGAAAACGCAAGTAGAGCAACGTCCGCCTCAAGACGAGTGAAGTGGCCTCGGCATGAGTATTACGCGACAGAATTTCGTCGGCTTCGGGACTTCTTAAATATACATATTACATTACGTGGAATTGCCCATTTTTTCCACTCTCCACCCCTGCAATTAGGGCGAGCCGTGTATAAATATTGAAACGCTCATTAAAGTCCTCTAGTATCTACACTTTTACGGCCGGGCCGGTGCAAGAAACTGCGAAGCTGACGAAATGAATTATGGCAAAAGGCTAACATATTTTTTATGAAATGCTTTAGATTTGCATAAGTTTGTATCGAACTGATTTTTTCGTGGTGGCAGTATCGAATTGAACACAGCTGTGCTGTTTCGTCTTATTTACATATTGAAGAAATTAAATAATGTATAAAAAATAATAATATTTAATATTTCATGGATAATCAGCAACAATAATATTGTTTGTAAAACGACCTTCTAACCATTAAAAATTGGCAAATAATTTTTAAAGCACTATTTTATTAATTTACTGTTATCGTCGTTTTTTAATTAAACAGTATCCCGGTCTATAAACTGCTGTTAATTGTACCCTTACCTTGATCCGGCGACGGCATTCGGTGTCGCAGCGACGCCTGCAACAAATTAAAAATATTCATCAAATATTCTTCAAAACAAAATTCATTTTTCACGTCACACCCGATTCAATTTGCGATAGGACTTTGAATTCCAATTTGGAAATTAAAATTTTGAATGATTAAATAGCTGCCGAGATTGCATTTGGACAATTAACGCATTAGACGGCGCTCTTAATTAACAGTCGCTGTTAAAAATTAAGTACAAATTCGAGTAGCGATCTCCCCTCCGGACCTAGTGAATGGTCCGTAATATTTTAGTTCTGAAACAAAACCCGCGGGGGCGGTGGGGGGAGCGGCACGTAGACACAATAAGCCTTTTAATTCGATCCGTCAAGACGGACGCGGGACAAAGACTCCGTGTTATCATTCAATGGGGCACTCTTGCCTTTTCTTATTACTTCGCTTCGGTTTTCTTTTAAGCCACCTGACGCACACGGAATAAATGGTGCGATTGATCTCATGATACGATTATTTTATTTAGCAACATATTTTTAAGGTTAACATTACAGTTAAAAGTTTTAAATTGTATGTTACCATTTTACTATATGCAATCTTTAGAAAATATAAAATAAATATTAGAATCATCCAATAAAAATACATAACATTTGGTATTTGTTAAATCCAATTCTGATGGTATCAAATTATAATATTATGAATCTTTCAAATCTAAACCGAAATTTCTCTTGTTACATGAAAAATATTGTCAACATTAACGTTCTTTCAATGAAATTAACGAATCCAAAGCTTTTCGAACAGAATTCTTCCAAATATCTTAAGACGTATCCTCGTACCCTGTACACCAGAGGTGGCGGAGTGCACTTGATCCCGCGTGCCGTGGCCCGACTGCCGTGACCCGACTACCGATCGCCGGCTAACAGTTTATTTGTCTCAACATATATCTGTTTGTTGTCCCGGTCTAGACTACATATTACATGCTATATTTCAAAAAATTACAAACTGATATTCCTAATGGACTACATTGGCCCCTGACGAAAGTAGAGTGGTGGTAGTATCTGTGTGTGTGTTTGTCCGTGGCATCGTAGCTCCCAAACGGATTAGCAGATTTTGATCTAGTTGTATTTTTTTGTTTGAAAGGTGATATGATTGAGAGCGTTCTCAGCCATAATTTATCATCATCATCTTGCTCGCTGCTTGACAATTTGGGGGCTACTGAAAATATTTAATTCTGTTTTATTCTATAAGTATGTTAAGACAATACAAAGAAAGATATAAGAATCTAAAACAATTTAGTTTGAGGGCAGGAATGTTTCGCTGTTTGTTATCGTAGCTGATCTAGAATTTAGCTACTTAGGTATAAAATGTTAATATTATTACAATGATATTTAAACTAGACATTTCCCGTAACTTTATTCGCATGAAATTGAAAAAAAAAATCGGGATTAAAAATAGTACATTTGATAATCCAGTCTTAAAACTACATCTAATAATCTTTGAAACTTTGTCATTTACAATATAAGGCGAGTATTTATGTGTTTTATAGTAAATATTAAGTCCATAACTAATTACAAGTTACCGTGATAATACAAACAGATCGCGATTTCTTAATTATTCTAATGGCACTAATAGCTAATAGAGCCGGCAATGAAGATAGATGGCGAATTATCTCATGATATTAGCGTAATATGCACCTTAAATGGCTATGTTTAATTACATGTAAGATTTACTTCTAAGATTATTATTAATACGTGAAGCAAACATTTTCAATACAGAATTACGAGAACGAGAACGGAGGAGTATGATATTGGGTACAGTTAAAGTTTATGTGGAGGTAATTGTGCAGAAAGCCATCTTTTTTAAATAATGCTTAGAAATACATAAAATTAATAATAATTGTGGGTACACTACCGTGCGGTTGATAGATACAATATTGTTACACGTTTGCGTTTGTCAATCTGTCACAACATTGACTTTTTTTTCTATCTAAGAGGCAAAAGAACCCATATCTTTATATATATATATATATATATAAAGTTATATCATATTACATAATAATGAATTAATTAAAATAACACAATTATTATCTAAACTATATATTATATAAGTTATTGTCTAAATGAAAAATGTAGGTAAAAACTGAATCTAGTACCTAAGAGGCTGGCAGCATTGCCTCGCTGTATGGCCAAACAGATCCGTTGGCCGAGGTAAGCGCCAGCCTTTAGGATCATTAGTTTTGTCGTCCAGTTTTTTTGGCTAAATCGCTAAAAAGATGTTTCGCACTGGGGCCCCAAGGACCCATAGTTTCGTCTCCAAAAGACAGAATCTAACCATCGCCGATGGATTCATATTTCCGCCTTTTGTTGGTCTCGGCGAGTGCAGCTGCCGCCCCCGCCATCCTTGCAGTGGCCGCTACGTGTGACGTGGCCAGTATATCCACGCAGGTAGCGTCCCACACCAGCGGCCTCCTCCGGCTCCGCGGAATAAGGGCCATGCCATCGGGTCTCCTGCCGTCGTCACGTGCGTTACCATTCGGCTCAAGTGTGGCCGGCACGTTGACGGTGGCAAGAGCTCTGCGGATGAAGTCATTTATGGAGGCATGGCGGGACTGGCGGCCGGCACTGCGGCGGCAGGACAGTCCATGGTTTCCTTGACGTTCCACCGTGGTACCACGTGGTACCGTGGTATAAGGTAGTGCAATGCGAACAGCTGTCGGAAAGGACTCCACTCAGGTATACGATCGCGGCATAGTACTCAACTATACCGCAATCCCTGGTATTCTGTGGATCCTCGTTATTGTCAGGCGACTGACAGATACACACTAGCAGCATCATATATGTCACACACAATAACAACATGGGATATACCTACATCTATATAAAAGACAAGTAACGTTGCAATATATAGATAATTCCTTTACTAATTAGTTATTACCATTAAATTGGCATAGATATATTTTTATTTTATACCAATACCAATACAATCCAATACAATTATAACGGAAACACCCAAATGCGTAATATGAAATATACCCAGGTAAGCTGCACTATATAATATGTATTGAGGATGTAGTTAGTGGGCGGGGCGGCGCATTATAATTATAGTTAATTCAATTTAAATTATTATGATGTAGCAAAACAACCAGGGACCACCTCATTTCAGCTTGCAAAACTAGGTAAGCAATTACAGTTGTGTTTGAGTAAATAAAAATAATACTTGCAGACTTAATAATATTGAACATATTGTGATAATCAGGTAATTTAAATAAACAAAATAAATTACTATAAAATTAAAGTCATGTGAAATTAAATTAAATGTATTATACTATAATTTAATGTATGTATGTGTCAACTGATGTTATATACTAGTTATCTAAGATATGCACCTACGCTTCGAGTTGTTTACGCAGTAAATGTTCTTTAAGTTTTCACTTGAAGCTATCTATTATTTTCAGATCACGAAGAGGTGGTAAAAGATTGTTCCAGATTTTGCTGGCAAGATATCTGAAGCTGCCTCTAAAACTAGATGTGTGATGCAACGGTGTGACAAGCAAAAAAGACGAACCCCTAGTAGTGACAGTCAGCTCGTTATCACTTGCCCACTGTAGTTTGTTAAAGAGGTAGGATGGTATTTTGTGTTTAACTACTCCGAACAAAAGAGTAGCGAAATGTACCTGCCTGCGCCCATCCATCTTTAGCCAACGTAGGTTATTGATATATGGCGTGACGTGTGCACGCGGCGGTATTTCGCAACAGTACCTCGCGCATGCGTTTTGTACTTTTTGTACGAGCCTTTTTGATCGCGAGAGCAGACGGGGTCCTATAACTACGTCGGCGTAGTTTAAATTCGAGAGCACTAGGGATTCACAGAGAGTGCTACGCAGCTTCTCGGGAACAAGTTTTCTTATATTATATAGAACACTATTAGCACTCCCAAATTACGCGCTTCATTTACTCTCTCAATATTTTTATTGTAAATACGTATTGCGAGCTGAATTTCAGTAATTTTTTTAAGTTGTTATTTGGTACCTAATACCATGTACTTGGTCTTATCTGGATTAAGTACCAAAGCATTAGACTCGGACCAATCCTGAATTCGCGCTAAATCATCGTTTAACCTATCTACAGCTGCATTTGCATCACAAGGCTTAAAAGATATGTAAATTTGAATATCGTCGGCATAAATGTGGAATTTACAGTGTTTTATATTTGATGTTATATCTGCACAGTACGTTGAAAACATTGTACGAGCAATCACTCACATAATGAGTCAATACCCACACATCCTAATGAATTTTTATGATTTTGGCGAAAAGTGGTTGGATGCTATGAGCAGATGACAAAAAAGCAGGAAGAGACACACTGGACACCTTCCTGATACCCAACCCCCGGAACCGAATAGTTAGAGCGGCGGACCATGAGGTGTCGTAGATGTTGCAGTTCAAAAAATTTACCAGTGTGTCTTTCAAAGTGAGATCTAAATGTGAGAGAAGGTCGGAAAAACTCCATAGTGGACAGCATCTTAAAGCGTACGTCAGTTTGGGCATAAACAGACAGAACCGAATGATTTGGTATGCCATGTGGGAATTTATCGAAATAAGTTTTCATAAAATTTTGTTCCAAATCAATGGATTTAAATTTTTTAATGATGACTTGTAGATCCTGCAAGACTGAAACCGGATCTCCACCGAGGGTCCCGTCATCCAGGTACCAAACGTTGCATTCTGATGAAAGCGTTGTAGTGATTGGATGTATGGCAAGGCTGAAAATAGCGGGGCCCGAAGGTTCACCTTGCTGGCAACCAGTAGAAGAAAGTAAACGATCACTTTTTTATATGAGTGGTGATGAATCCTCGCCATAGCACTGTAGAATATATTGGTCGATATTGGGCACGTGTTTTTGAACTTCTTTTAATAGAGCACTTCTAGAAACAGAGTTGAAGTGTTATAGTATATATATAATATGAATTATTACGTGCGAATTTCGATCACAGGGCGACCTCCAGTAGGCAAATATATATGCCTACTGCCTCTCGGGTATTTAATTTTTTTCCCGCTAAGAAGTTATCCAAATTCTGGAAAAAGTAGTAGTCTGTAGGCGCAAGGTCTGGTGAGTAGGGTGGATGACGGAGAGCTTCCAACCCCACTTTTTGCAACTTGGAGACCGTCTGCTGTGCAGTATGAGGTCGCGCGTTGTCGTGCAGGAGCAGCGGAGACGAGCGATTGACCAATGCTGGTTGGAGATGTGCCAGCTTCTCCATCATTGTGTTCAGTTCTTCACAGTACACATCTGCAGTAATGCTCACTCCGGTAAGAAGTTAACACTCTTGGTAAGAAGCTGTGATGAATCACACCGGCGCTAGACCACCAAACAGTGACCATCACTTTTCTAGGGGTAAGTTTTCGTTTAGGGCATTGTTTAGGTGCTGAACCAGGATTCAACCAACTTGCTGAGCGCTTGTGGTTACCAAACAGAATCCATTTTTCATCGCAGGTAACAATGTGGTTCAAAATTCCTTCATTTGTGTGTCTGTTGAGCAGTGCAAGGCACGTCTCGACGCGTACGTTGCGCTGGCGATCATTGAGTTCGTGGGGCACCCATTTGTCAAGCTTTTTTACCTTGCCAATTTGACGCAAATGGACCAATATTGTTTTGACGCTAACGTCGAAAGCTGCTACTAATTCAGCCGTAGATTGTGTATCATCAGCTCCCACAATCGCCTTTAATTCGTCATTGTTGACCAAAGTCTTCGGACGACTGCGAGGTTCATTTTTGAGGTCGAAATTTCCAGAACGGAAGCGAGCAAACCAATAACAAGTGGTGCGTTGGTTTGTAGTGTTAGCTCCGTAAAAGTCGTTGATGTTGCGTGCCGCTTGTGCCGCGTTGCTGCCACGACGGTACTCATATTCCATAATTACTCGAATTTTTAACGTATCCATGATGACGAAAAAGATTGAAATGCGATAAAAATGTAACACTAATCAATAAACAAATGACTACTTTTGGAAAAAGAATTCCATGTTTTTAAAATAAAATTAATTTGAAATTAGAATTCTTAGCCAAACCAAAATTATTTTGATTTGAAATGGCCAGGTACTGCAGAACGGCAATTTCATAGGTAAAGACTTAATTTTTAATGAATATTTTGAATTTACGCATTTATTACTGAAACCAATTATAATTTTTTGAGATGAGAGATGTGATAAGAAAACTTTATGAGATATACTTAAATTGATATAGAGCGTTCATGATCTCAAGGAAAATGTTCTTGATTGATTTAAAACGCGTCTAACGATAAGGGAAAATACAACAAGATCGACTCCTCAACTTGCTCACAATGCGGACATCACATATCGTATTAATTTGAAGTTTTTATTAATTTTTGTTGACTAAAACAAACTACAGGCTTAATTCCCGTACCCTTTTTAGCCAAATATTACAATTATCTGGACATTTATAAATTTCCGACAATTATTTTATATGTATAATTGTTTACGAGGTTCATCACGGTTTTGGTAAACTCAATTCAAGGTCGCTGGTCACCTTCGTTCCCTTGCCCTTTTAATAATTCTAGTGATGATTGTTTAATGTCCGTCTCATATGGCCATTCGATCGTTATGGTCGAATACCTCTTCAACTGACGCATTCATCAGAAATTAGAAGTTGGAAGCTACTATTTAGTATTTGTAATCATGTTCATGAAATTCTTGGCACGACACTATAACGCAGTCGGTGTACGCAAGCAAGCAATTGCGCGATTTCCTTGAGAAATAACTTCTTAACCTAAAGATGCATAGTTATAAGTTGTGTTGTTTAGAATCGTGACATGCTGCTACAGTACAACAGCATAATATTGAAAACTTTTTTATTCATTTTTAGGGTTCCGTACTCAAAGGATAAAACGGACCTTATCACTGAGAGTTCGCTGTCCATCCGTCCGTCTGCCTATCACCAGGCTGTACCTCGAGAACCGTGATAGCTAGACATTTGAAATTTTCACTTGTGAAACCCCATACAACCTGTCCCCCGAACCCATCGTGCGCGAGTCCGACTCGCACTTGGCCGGTTTTTTTATACAATATATTGCCAATTGCTATCTTGTTTCGATAACGATAAAACTTTGTCAACTAAGCTGTACTGAATTTCATATTAAACATTATACTATGTCTGAGCACAGTAATATTTTTCATTTATATTTTGAATATAGGGATGACCATAAAACATGACTGATGATATTGCATTATTTAATTAAATGACCGTTAAATCACGCTAATTGCGATCTCATAGCTCTTTTGTTTTTTGTTTGTGCTCAATTTTTTTTCTGAAAATTTCGTTCGGCTTCCACTTTGAATGGAATTCCTTTATTTGCGGCAGCCTGTTAACAAATACAGCACAACAAAGCGCTCAAAAATTATAACCATCATAAAAAGGATGATACTTGAAAGGGATTTTTAGTAAATAATGAAAAATTCTAAAGCGTGTTGTCTCTTGTTTATAAGTTGAAGAACAAAATAAACATTTATTTTGCGACATAAAATATTCTTACAATTTACAATAATTACATCATTGTATCGCAGAATTTTTGGCATATTACATTTAATTTTCCATCATCTACATTCCTGGCGATGAAATAAATTCTTGATTGATTGATAATTTTGAAATGATTTAGTAGTAACTAACCCACCAAAATATTTCAAGCTAAGTGTACCTACTTTTATTTTCACGACATATTTTATTTATTGCACATTTTATCCCCATATCTGTTTAAATATACACGACATGAGCGGCGAGTGGCGACGTGTCTTTGATCGTCTCGGAAGTTCCGCCATTGTCCTTGGCCGTCACCGTGCGTGGTCACCCTACTTTCATCTTCTAATTGTTTTTTTATGAAGCACTTACGCAACAATGGATAATGACACCAGCTTTGATCTTCAATGGTGGCCATTTCAAATGATTATTATCCTCGATTAGTTCGCAAGCTGAGAAGTATCTAACGTTTTAATTTTGTCCTTATTGAAATCAAAATTGAAACCAAAAAATTAAATCTTAAAAAATTAAGTTATGCTGTAAATATTACACCCAATATACCCCCTAATTTATGAGGCTTTGTTGTTTAAATAGCAGGTTTTTAGATGGCAACTTAATTTATGCATTCTTAACACACTTAACTGTCGCAGAAAATCTCAGATTTGCACTACCATTACCATAGACATATTTAAAACTAGTTTTCCACAAAGATTCTTTTGCTTCCTTGGTAGTTTTTTGTACAATAAAGTCAATAAAGTCAACGAAATTTTATCAATCGATCATGAAAACAAAATAAAATGTAAAATGAAAGTCATACGCTGACTCGCCGATTTAAGTTATGATGATACGGAAAAACTCTTAATTCGACCAAAATAACATACCTTAATCAATAGAGATACTTTGCCCTCACACATACACATAGACTCAAAATACAAACAGACACACACACACACATTCATACACATACATACACACACTTATAGGTACACACCCACATGCTCCATCCTCTAAAATACATGACTTTCGACCACAAAGTAAAATACTATTAAATTATATAATTTTCACTCACATTACATTTCCTATTATTATTTTAGTTCAGATTCATGGAAAGTGGTATCTCCATCAGTGTGTTGTTGATTTATAATAAATATTCATTGAAATGTGTTAAAATTCGTACAGATATGTGTTCATGTTTGCTCGCCGTAGCAAATTGTTGCATAGAAAATGCCCAGTGTCATTTGTAATTTCTGATAAATATATTATAACAATTGTTTATTTAAGTAACTTCATTGTTTGTGAGGGGGCATGGGGCACCAATATACAGGCTCAGGCTTAGTTTGGGCTCTACGTCTCCCACAAATTATTTTGTAATTTTTGTGAGAAATAAATTATTATTATTATTATTATTATTATTATTATGCATCGTGTTGATTCAAAAGTCGATTTAACTAGGAAGTGATAGTAAGCCACTCGTACATTTTTACGATATTAAGTTTGAGACAATAAGATGAAGTATCTATAGGATTTAAGGTTCGAGAGAATGAGACGGAAGGTGTATTTGAAGGTTTTACTCTCATCACCCACATGTTTTTCGTTGACTGATCAACTTTAAATTCAAACACAATCCTTTAGCAAAACACGTGTTAGAGTCGCGCGCGTGTGAGCGTGCGGGTGTGTGCGTGCGCTTGAATTAGACGCGAAACTTTCCAAGTTTTCCCAAATTTGTGCCTCCCCCCTCCCCGCCTGCCCCCGCCCCTCGGCGCCTCCCGGGATCGATACCACCCCCCGCCTCGCCCATCTCGGACGAGATTCCTCTGCACTGACGCATTTTACAATTATAATTTATCAACTAATTATTTTTTCGTGTAAACTGTGTCCTAATATTTCTAATCAAGCGCTATGCGCTTCTCCGAGATTTTTTTATTGCTTGTCCAGTCGAGTCATACAGTCGCTTCGCTCCTTATTCTTAATTTGACTTGACTAGAACTTGCCATTTCAAATCCCGAGTGATGGTGGTTAGATCCAAATAAGTCAAAATAAAATCCACTACTCGTGCTACTTAGTATGTTTGTCTATTTGTTTGCATTGAATAGGCTCCGAAACTACTGGGCCGAATTTAATGAAGTTAGGCACAGATATAAAATAGTTCACGTAGGAGGACTTAACATGTTACTTTTTATCGCAGCAAAATGTACGTTTCCCGCGAGATTTATTTTGGCGCACACGAAATCGCGAGCAGTATTTAGTTGTTTAATAAAGTAACTTGCCAGAAGGAATAATTATAAGAATAATTTTCCATTTGGATAATTTAAAACCCTTTTTTATTATAAATATATTTTATTGGTTTAGATGGATTTAATAAGTTGAAATTGGTTTACTGGTGAACGCAATATTACGTGACGGTCACAAGGCTATGGATATTTATTTATTTTCTATGTTAATAAGGAATTTATATTATTAAGGTATGTAAGGTGACTTGTAGATTTATTTCGGTCTCATAAGTTCTAAGTAATTTATTGTTATTATTATTTTATTTATTTATTTATTTATTTATTTATTTTTGAGACCCCAGAGCCGGCACCTACCTGGCCCAGAGAATAAGTATCGCAATCCAGCGAGGAAACTCTTTGAGCCTTCTAGGTACTCTGCCTGGTGGGGATGACCTGGGAGATTTCTTTTTTTTTTGTAGCATTTTAAGTTTTGGAGTAGTTATTATTTTTTTAGTACTTACCTACTTTTATAGTACAATTGATTTTGTTATCATAACTGATAAAATGTTTATTTATTGTTTGTTTTAACGTTCTTGAATTTTACTAGATAGTAAAATTTTTCAAGCATTGAGTTATTATCCCACAAATACAGTAACTACTGTCCCATATACAATAACATTCCAATTTGTAAAGATATACGTATTGTTATTTACTAATCGATACTTTGAAAACTCAATATTGTCTCGGACAGCGGATGACAAGTTAAAAGGACGGTGTCATTAATTGAAGGATTTCGGATGATCTCAGCCGTCTCTAGAGGGCTCCAGAGACGACTGAGGGCTGGTCAGCCGACCCTCGCTATGGGAACCGCTGCCTGCTACTACTTAGCGCGTGTGAGTGCTTGTTAATGTTTCATGGGCGGAACTTTTTCCGAGTAGTGCGTCAAGTAAAGTGTACCTACATAATTTAACACATTGCCGTCCACGCGCGTCGAAATCAACGTAATTACGGACTTTTTACTCCTCGAAACGATTCATAAAAATTATTAAATATCGACAACACTAGAAACGGTCGGTCGACAAATCATGTAGACTGCCCCGGAAAGGAGCGGGCCAAGGGACTGCGGGAGTGGAAAGTCTGAAAAATAAACGACAGCGGGGACGTGATTTATAAGAGAGGCCAGGAGGTTTTCGATTATCGAAATGATATTTCTATATTAAAGTGTTGGACAATATGACCGGGACATGATTTATGCGCAATCCGATGATGCGCAGTTATGATTATTTCATTATATGGCCGGCGCCATAAAAACGGTGAGCGTTTTATTTTATTGCATCACTCGCGGACGAGTTTTTATTTGAATATTTTATTGGGTTGTAAAGCTGCAGCTCGCTTTGACAAGTCGAGTGCTGCTGCAAAGGATTTAGGCTGAATGGCCCCCAATTTGCTCTTGTGGTCGTAAGAATAGACCGGTACGTAATATACTATTTGAAGTTTAAAGGGCAGAGTAAAATATATCTTTGATATTTTAAAATTTAGTGAAATTATGTAAGTGAAACGACCCATCGTAAATCTGTTGATATATTTAATGAAGTTAATTTGTACCAATCAATGCTTTAAGTTAGGTATGGCTTGAACCTCATTATTGTAATATGCAGCTACATACCTAATAGACCATCGGGTATTTTAAATTGCTTGTATTTATTTATCGAAAGTAAATCATAATAATTTTATGAAATGATGTGTGTGTCAATCAAATGTTTCCTAGTAACATACAGTAACATCGAGTCAGCCCACACCGAAACGAGAACATACGCGACGCGGCGCTGCATTTTTAAAATTGTGATTCAAAATTGAACTTTATTATGTATACAAGAAGATACACGTTGCATTGCAATACAGCGAGGTGAAGTTTGACATTCGAACTCTTCAATTAAATCTTTTTGTGAAGTGAATATAGTTCATCTTCGAATCGCTATCTAAAAAATGTAGCTCCGTATCTTAACCGATGCTTAATGCCCGAAATTAATAATCAATTTTAATATCATTTTTTATCTGAGATCAATATTTCAATACATTTCAACGTCCTGGATTCATCCCAGAATTAACTTCACGTCAATTTACGTCAATTTTTGTTTGAGAATCTGAATCTGAAATTTGATCTGAAAAAAAATCTGAAAAAAATCTGAAAAGATTTAAGTCAATCTAAGATTTAAGCAATTACAATTTATTTAAGCAATCCAGCGAGGAAACTCTTTGAGCCTTCTAGGTACTCTGCCTGGTGGGGACGACCTGGGAGATTTCTTTGTTTTGTAGCATTTTGAGCTTTGGAGTAGTTATTTTTTTTTTTAGTACTTACCTACTTTTATAGTTTATAAATGTTTTATTTCCTGTATTATAAATATAATCTAAAATTTTAGATACGTTATTAATTTCAGGCGTTAGTTAGTACCTAAGAGTACGTAAGTATACATATATTTTTTACTCTGTGCTACGAGTTCGTAGCTATTACGTACGCTTCGTGCTACGAGGCTCTACGAGGCTATGCTTTCGGATTTCTTAAACGATATATCCGTGGGGAAAGTACGCACTTTCCCCACAGATATTACAAATTAATTAGAGAAAAACTTATAGTGCTTGACATTAAGTGTAATTTTAAAATCAAATTATTACATTTTATTTACTAAACAAAATATATTAACGTTTTATACTTTTGCATTCGATGTGTTCTGAACGTATATTCTAATTTCTAAGTAACGGTAAATATTAATCATCATTTGACAGGGTTTACCTATGTCGCGCGTTTGCCACGATCGTTCATAAAAAGCAACTAAGTAGACAATAATGCACATGCATCAGCGGGGTTCCCGGGGAATACCCGGACATTACATTCGTTACTTAAATCAGATAAAATATTTTTATCGTCTCATAAATTCGACAACCCTATTGCGTTCACGTAGTCTTTCACGGTATCGTAAATCCGGCCCTGGCTTATTGAATAACTCCATGACTCACGGCATGCTCCGCTGCATCCATACGCTACCGATAAAATCGCATCACGCCGAAATGGTTTTTATTGCGTGCACTGAAGAGGCGTATCTGTGTGCAAAGTTATAGCCTGTAGAGTCGTTTGGGATAACTGTATGGTCTTCTAGAATCGGACGCTTCTAGTTCCGGTGGCTGCGTATGTTTTTTATCTCGTTAATGCTATCGGCGACAGCTATTGTATGTTCTGATACATATCTGTACCGTCCTTGGTCACACGCCACTGAAGATGTCCCATTATTAATATTTATTTTTACAATTTTATAGTTTGCTGGCATTTGTCACAGATACTTCCTTTTTTCGTATAAAATGCTCTGAATTTATTTCTCTGTTGAGACTTTTTAATGCATAATTATTTCTCAAATGGGGATTGTTCCAAATGGGGGAGAAAACCTTAAGACTTGTTTCAGTTGAGAGAAAATATGTTGAAATAAAGAACACACTTGAAACCATAGCTTCAACGGACTAACAAGAACAATTTCGCTTAAATCGTCGCCTTACTGGGAATCCGCAAAATAAATTCCCATCTTAAGACGGGATTAGTATTAGAATTGAAATTTAGTGTCTAGATTAGGAGTTGGAGATACGAAGTCTAAGTGGGACTGAAATGATTCGCTCATTGTCAGGCGACTTATCGCATTCAGGTGGGCGCACACAAGTTATCCCCGGATAACTTGTGTGCGCCCACCGGAGTCCGGGACACGGAACTTATCCGGGAACGGAATTGTGAAGAGTGGACGTGTCTCGCATGCCCGGCCTTATCGCGAAGTTTCCCACATGTGTTATAGGTAAATGAGATGGAACTTTATGTTTTTTTGTTAGATCCGCTACATGGATATGACTCGAATTTAAACTGTGTGATTCAACATTACGTGCTAAAGATATCGTTAAACCTAATCGAAGAATACTTCAAGTGAAAGGTAGAGAAAAAACATAATATTTATGAACCTATTTGATACAAAAGAAATCGTCTCGATGGCGTAGATAATTTCATTGGGAATTTTCATGAACAAATACCGAACTATACCTTTTTAATATACAAACTATACGCACTCAACTCTTATCTAAGGGTTGTATTATACAACTCAATACGGCTTTATCGAACAGAGCCCCAGGAATAGAAATTGTGTAGAGGCAAAATTAGCACTAAGCAAGGGATGAATATATAGAGGGCTATTATTTAATTATCCTGAGGGAATCACGTGAGGATCGCAAGTCGACCTAGAGGGGGGGGGGGAGAGGCTGTCTGAGGCTCAGGGGGTCTTGGCCACGTGATGGCCAATTAATTAGGCATAAGCCCAACTTTGTCTAGGCGTGGGCAAAACCGTCGCACTAGAAATAGCATTTCATTATCCAAAAACAATTATATACTTTCGAGAGGCGTTTATGATTTGAGCTCTGAACTCAGTATTTATAATAGAAGCAATATTTGGATTAGATTTGGTTAAAAATTAAATTGTCTGCATTTGTAACGAAATCAAAAGAACAAGACCAGAATCTCAGATTAGAATGTTTGTGTAACTTCATAGATTCTTGTTTTTCCGTGCAAACCTCCGGCAACTTTTAAATAAAGTCAGCTTACTCACGTAGAAATATAGCACTTGTAAAAAAAATAATATACGAACAAACCGAGTATGAAAACATACACTATTTAGAAGTAGAAACCTCCTACATACCCTTTTAATATTGTGCAGAAATTTACAAGCAACAATTTCTACGTAGATTAAATTCAATGTCTATACCTAAATTTTCGGATGTCCCTTGATTAATTAAGTGAGGCACAAAAGGACGTAGGTAGGTAAAAAACTGAACGGCAAATAATTTGAATACGTAACGAACCGAGGGCATCGCTATTCTTAACTTGCCGGATAAAGAGCTAAACTTGTTTAAGGGATGACCGATGGAAATGTATCAGCCGCCGGCCGAACCCCGGTAAAAAGAGGTTTAGGGCTCGTACAGGAAGACGACATCTGGAGGAGGAGTTGTGGCCCCGCAGGCATGCAGATATATCGGATGGACACGTCGCTTTATTCCGCCGTACAATGGAGTAAGGGGGAGTTGTTGCTGATGCACACTTTTTTGTTTGGTGTAAATCTTATCTGCAATTACTTTTCGTTTTCGTTCATTTGATATTTGTCGTTTTTTTACATTTATATAGGGCCTCGTGGCTACGAAACCGGACTCTGTATTGAAAAAGGTTTCAAAATTTGCATTTATAAACCGATTGTTACTTTCATTCGGTACTAATTTTGTTTTTAATATCTTATACTTTAAACGGGACAATATTGTATATACATAATCAGTTCCTCGAAAACGGCTGCAAGTATTACCGTGAAATTTAGTATGCGGGGAGTTTTGGGGAAGAAAAATTGATCTAGCTAGGTCTCATCCCTTGGAAAATGCGCATTTTTAAGCTATATATTTTTTTTTTTCATCGTGCATTCGATCAAACGAAATCGACAAAGTAAAAATCATACATCGTGTATGTATGATTTTTACTTTGTTCGAAAACTCGGAATGTGATGAGTTCGAATCCCGGTTAGATAAATATATTTGTGATTCTTTTTTTTCCATTTATCAGAGCTCCGAGCAAATCTCGGTTACCCAAGTAAATCTCATGTAACGTTCAAAAACGGTATGACCACTTCAAAATATGAATATTTTATACACATATAAAAGTGGTATGCCCAACAATATTATCGTACAATACGTGTAGAGCGCGATTAAGCCCGAATGTTAAGCGTAGCCCCGGGCTCTAACGAGGCTATATAAATCGAAGGCTGTTTAGATAGGGCTAGTGTTTTATTGAAATACAAATGAGTGTCGGAGGAGAGTGTGCCGGGAATAAAAGGGTCACATTAGAATAACTGGCAGCGAGCGAGCCCAATTCTTCACATGGAGAGGCCTTAAATTTCACTATTTTACATACTCAGGATTATCATATCTACGGCCCCGGGCCCGTTTTTTGCCCGCCCCCTATCGGGCCCTCGAAATATTTACATGTAACTTTTTGTTCGGCCATACGTGACCGGGTTTCAAAGGTTTTCGATTGTGTGCGCGGGACTTCTAATTGTTTTTATCGTTCTTTGCATTGTGATAGCGAATTTGTGTGATGTAAAGCATATTTTGTACGTAGCCATCTAGTGTAAAATTAGCCTTTTTTCGTTTTCACTACTTAACTTCCTGACAAGTTGTGAAAAGGGAATTCAATTCGGTTCTTTTCCCACTTTCACAACTATTACATAGAAATATGCTTAAAGATTTTCTCGAAACATAATCACCAAAAATGTTATTCAAAACAGGTAAACAAAATCGAAGTCTTTTAATCTTGCCTCAATACAAAAAGTTACAGGCTATATGGGTATATCGCCTGTAATGGTCAGCTCACACCGAAATGCGAAGCGGTGCGGCGTCTTTAAGATAGCGGTTCAAAATTGAACTTTATTTACTACACAAAAAGTTGTTTTCGCGGTGCAGCTCGAAATTCTAACTTCAAATTCAATAAAGTTCTATTTTGAATATCTATCTTGAAAATGGCACGCCGCGTCGCGTCTCGGTGTGTCTGACGCTTAGACGGTACAGCGTCAGGCGAGGGGTGATCGCAGCGGAATTAGCCCAACAGCCTCAATTAACTCTGCTCTCGCCACCGCGGCCAATTATCGCCAGACCTTTGTTGCTGTATTGCTACTAAACTAATGCCTACTACTGACGCTACGTCTTGGAATACCAATGAATAAATAATTGTGTAAGGGCCTTAACATTACATACGATTTGAAAACGTAACGTAGAAATCAAGCGTGTGTACACAAACATTTACATAAGTGTATAAAAGTTTGTTTCCAAAATGCGGTGGATCTGTGCGGTTTGGTCTTCGAATCGAACTTTCGTGCTAAATACGAGAAAATAAGACCACGGTTTGGACTACTGGCCTCTGGTTACATGTCAATATCGCTATAGATTACCAAAAAGTCACTTCATATTTTAAGGCTTGAAAAATTTTAGTTGTTTCTTATTTACTCAAAAGTTCGGCTTGCAGAAAATAATAATAAATTTTGTAACTGTCTTAAACTGACATAAAGTAAACTAGTTCAATTTTCTCTCAGCTGTTTAAAAACGGCAAGTCATGTATAGACAATTACGTAACCCTCACTTCATTCTGTAATTAGTCGTCAAAAGACATCGCGTTGCTGGTCCCTGTTACTCGTCGCTTGTCGCTGCTACAAGCCACTGTTACTCGTCGCTTGTCGCTGCTACTAGTCACTGTTACTCGTCGCTTGTCGCTGCTACTAGCTACTGTTACTCGTCGCTTGACGCTGCTACTAGTCACTATTACTCGTCCGTTATCGCTGCTACTAGTAACTGTTTATTAATTTTTTATTTTCTCCAAAATATAAAATCTATCACATGATCATGAACATGAACCATGAATATGACCATAACCTAATTCGAAAGACAAGTACATTACTGATATTGAACTAAATATTATAACACTATTTCAATCATAAAAAGAAAATAAATTGAATTACTTATATATTTAGATTACTCGTCGCTTGCCGCTGCTACTTGTAGCTGCTACTCGTCGCTGTCGCTTATCGCTGCGGGCGATGACGGATTGCGACAGTCATCGTCAAATTAACACCTCCTGAGTGCGTATATGTGTACTCAACATGCCGCTCGGTGTACTCCTAATCACTCTTAATATAATGGCGTTTGAAGCCTTCGTAGTCTTGTGGTGATATGCATCTCAACACCGAGACAATGAAATATTTGATTTACTTATGAGACTAACGAAACCCTAAATAACGCTTTCAATAATTATTCAAATTTGCAGCATAAAAGAATAAATGTAAAAGATAATTTTATCTAATAGCGATTAAATTAGCTAAATTGACTGTACTAAAATATATATACAGCTATGTTTGTAGCTCACACGTAGCTTCGTAGCGCGTCAAATTCGATTGGCGTAGCGTCTAACAAAAATCGTCTGAATTTTTTTTGATATATTTAAAGCAAAAGCCGTTGAGTATTAAGAAAATTATCCAAATACCTATACCAAAAAACAGGCAGGTTAGCGGCAGTAATTAATTTTATTTTATTTCGCTCTACCCTTCGGAATTTGGCTAGTAATTGGAAAATTTATTGCAAGGTGTGCTTCGCATGGCTCGGGCGGTGCGAGCGGCAGCGTGATGTTTCACTTTCTCGCGAATGATTTATCGTCTTCGGGAACAATTTTAATTGCTGCCAGTGACACAATGTAAACAACTATTCGATTAAGCCGATTCGATTACATGGTGCAATTAATTTTAGAGCGTCTTAAATAAGGTTTCGAACTCGCCGTTAGCTCGGAATTAGCGTAATTGTGATCATTAAGATTAATAGACGCATTGACTTTGAAATCAGACTCAATGGGAAGTATTTTGTGAGTTTTGTTAAGGTATTTATTGTATCGTTGTCCGTCTTGGAAATTAATCAAGGTGGATTGAGTACATGTTGGGTCGTTATGGATTTTTTCAAATACAAGAATGTTACTATATTATGTAATACGTTTTTAAACAAATAATTTGAATCACAAAGTTAATAAATATACTAGAGGTCGCCCGTGGTCTTAATTAGCTCATAATAGTTCGTATAATTTTTAAGTTAGAACTGCATATGGGCTCTTTTGCCTCTTTGACGGGAAAAAATGTAAATGTTGTTACAGAATGACAAACGTCAACGTGTAAAAAAAAATGTATCAGTCTAAAGCACGGTAATGTGTGTTAATAATGAGGTAGTGTTGTTGTTAGTTTTATAATTACATTTTATAAATTTCTAGACATTATTTTTTCTTTCTGCACACCTTCCTCCACATAAACTTTAATTTACTGGCCAAATTTTATACTCTTGCACAATTCTTGTAAAACTGTACTGAACGTTTTTTCTTCACGTATTAATATAGATAAGATAAGAAAAATGAATATTTTGTCCATCACACAACACAACACAAAATGCAATAGTAGGGGAGCCGCAGACGACTTGTAATAACTCAATTCATTAGGCTGCGTGGGTACATCCTTACATTAAAAAAATTGGGATGAACCCTCCTCAATTTGGTACAATCAGACCTGCTAAATTGCTCCTCTCTTGCTGATCGCACTCGTCTTTTAGCATCCGCTGAGCCAGAATCGGGATACTGGCTCCAGGCTCTCCCGTCATCCAATGTCGGAACTCTGTTGGATAACCACACCTTCACACTATCGGTCAGTCTGCGCTTAGGAAACGAACCCCCTCGCTGCCATTGTGGTACCACGGTGGACCGCCAAGAACACCATGGCCTGTCCTGCCGCCACAGTGCCGGCCGCCAGTACCGCCATGCCTAAATAAAAGATGTCATCCGCACGGCTCTTGCCACTGTCAACGTGCCGGCCACCCACCCTCGAGCCGAATGGTATCGCGCTGGCGGTGTCACACGTGACGGCCACTGCAAGCGTATCGGGGGCGGCAGCTGTACACGCCGAGACCCACAAAAGGCGGAAATATGAATCCATCAGTGATGGTTTTTTTTTATTATTTTCTGCCTTTTGGCGTCGAAATTATGGGCCCGTAGGACCCGAGTGTCAAACTCCTTTTTAAAGATTTGGCCAAAAAGCTGGTGGACAAAACCAATGACCCTAAGGCTGGCGCTTACCTCGGCCAACGTATAAGTTTGGCCATACAGCGAGGCAATGCTGCCATCCTCTTAGGTACTCTACCCGCAGTCTCCGACCTACATACAGTTTTTTATCTATAGCCCTTTTTTAATTTAGACAATAAGTTACATATAATTTAGATAATCATTTGGATATTTAAACTAGTTCTTAAATCTTTTTTTTCTGATATAATTAAATAAAAGTGTGTGGCACTTTTATTTAATTATATCAGAAAAAAAAAAGATTTAAGAACTAGTTTAAATATCCAAATTATTATCTAAATTATATGTAACTTATTGTCCCAATAACACATATATACCCAATAACAAAAATAAAAAAAATAACTTCTAATAATAATATGTCTTAATAATTGGAGGCTACATTGGCTACGTGGCGTTTACGTGGGTATAATATTGACATAGTACTAAGCTGGTGTGAAAAACATCTAAAACTAAAATCCTATTCAGCGACTAGAGAATTAGCTATTCCAAGTTAATTTGTGAAACAAAAGGTACAAAGTGAATCACGTGTTCGTATGGTGTATAAGTGTATAAGTGTATGGCGTGTCGGCGTGTTTGTATGTATGAAGTGGTTGTATGAGAGTGTAAGACGTGTGTGTATGATGTATGAGCTAGCGGACGGTTATTTCGCGCTCCGCGGCACATCTTATAGCCAGAGGTCGGGTACTGATTATAATTACTAATGCTTGTCTGCACAAACTTGTTTTTGCTTTACTAAAGGGTTGCCATTAAAATCTAAACGGACTTGAGCTCTTTGGAGTAATTTAAAATGTTTCGTTTGATGTAAGGCGTCTGTTTTCATCTCGTCGGAAGGTCATGTGTTTGTGTTGTTTGTGTTGTGACAAACACTCCTAACACTTTTAGTGTTAGGAGTGTTTGTCTGTATAAGGCTTCAGGTTATGAGATGGATTTAAGGTTAGGTAATTTTTATCAATCCTTAAATTAAAAAGCTTCCCCATATTGTTAATTTTATTCACAACGCTGAGTAAAAATTACTCAGTGGTTTTTAAAAACTAAATGGGTATTTTGTTAAGTATTTATGGTTCATCTTAAAAAATACAATAATATTATTACGAGGAATAAATATATAATTTTTTGTCTGTTAAGTCGGTTTACGGACGATAATTTTACGTGATAACGTCATCACAAGCCGAACGCTTAGGTCGATCGTACCTCTCTATCGCTTGTTACGCGCTCTCGCTTGCACGCTCAGCTCAGGCGGAACGTGACCTCAAATGTGACAATCAAGCGGAACGTGACAATTTTTCATGCGTGCAGCCGGCGTTCATCGATTTATAACACGTTATCACGTCAACAATGGCAAAGTAACATATTTATTCGACAAAAAAGTTTCATGATGATTGAAAAATCACCCCCTAATTATTTAAGAGTCAAAATAGCTTCTACCAATATTTTTTCTTATCTAGTTCCTGCGCTTCTTGTCGCCGGATTCCCGAACCGGTGGTATCTCATCATGTAGGAGAAGTCTTTAACCGTAAGTCAGTTTCTAACCTTTAAAGAAATAAAAATTAAATTTTTAATATTTTATAAACAGTAGCTAAGTATTTTAGCAGAGGCTCGGCTTAATCTGTGTGGCGGGTGCGCACTAACGCCTGCACGAGACACCGGATATGACGCCTCGACCCTCCGACCTTCGACCTCCGCGCTCTTCATGACACACTGTAATTACTACATCCTACATAATATGCTGTTATGTAATACTAGCCGGTGCCCGCAACTTCGTTTGCACGGAACTAATTATGGAAACGGAAGACTAAGATAAAAGAAGTTCAAGTCACTCCTTATAACATCTTATTATATTTATTATTACTCCTTATCTGCCAGTGAAAGTCCGGTCAAAATCGGTCCGGCCGTTTCAAAGGTTAGCCGGAATAAACAGATAGAAAGACAGACAGATAGGCGGACATGCATGGATTTATGCATGGTGTAATAATAAATGAAACTACAATTGTCGACTTATCCGCCATTCCACTTTCTTCACCTTTGCACCTTTTCACACTAGATACACACTTATATAATTATAATACTTATTTTGATACACAGTCTCTCTGTAATTATTGCAGCACTTTTATACTTTAAAATAAAACACTTTTTCAAATTACTTTAAGAGATCTGTCGATAGAGTGATATTCCCGTTCGCTGTCGAGCACGGCCTTTTATAGTTCCTCCATAATCGGTTGAGTGTTTGTAATACGAATATGAGACATTAGCGCCATTTTAAATTCCACTGAAACTCACCATAAAAATCGGTACTCTATTAACAATTGCTCAAAATAATAAACTATGATTTATAAGACGAATAAACAATCCACAAATCCTTTATGGTAAAAATCACTTTTGAAATAATTAAAATGAATGTATCATTTTCTAAAATAACAATTTAACATTTATGTTAAACCGATATCCAATTATTAATTCACAAAATTTGACTTAAAACGTTGATTTAATTATAATAAAAACAAATGTTAGCTGTCAGAACAAGAAGTCAATTCTTACGAGTATAAAGCTAACAATGGTGTAGAGAATACACTTAAGAATTGTAAAATTAAGATCGGAGCTCACAGCAGACTACTGGAGCTGTTTGACGATCATTTTGTGAATAAATGATAATTAGTTGGATGTGGACGGTTGCCTGGAAGACATCGATTTCTAGCGATAAGGCCGCCAAAATTGTACTTTTATGTATTGTGTATTGTGTATTGTGATCATTGTATTTTTTGTGGTTTGCAATAAAGATTATTATTATTATTGTTATTATGTATATGTCTCCCCGTTTGTAATTATGTACAAACTATTGGATTGGATCTTACATTTTAAATATGATATTGTTACATATCATCGATAACATTTATTACGTTTCTGTATATTATAGTACTTCAGTTTACATAATATATCATTTTGTAAAAATTCAATTCATTGGAAAATATTGTACCTATCATCGGCGCCATGTATCACGCAGGTAGAGGCAAGAAAAACGCACAATATTTTCGTTCGTACAAAATATATCCATTCTCTTGGCAATCGGAAAAAAGGTTCAATAAGTCGGAAAAAACTGGCTATCTTGTCGTGCCGTATTAGAATTCTGATTTATACTTCGAGGGTGGACACATAGGACCAGCGTAACTTGACCCCTGTTCCGAAGGAAGCAGGCCCCGTCAAAGGTTATCAATAGTGATCCACGTATCAGAATAGATGCATGTATTAGGAAACAAAGAGACGATAGAGCTCCCTCCACTAACTTCCCGGCCATTTAACGCGGATACAAAGACGGCGTGAAACGAAACTACCGACGATTTCCGATGCCGGAACAAAATTGGAAATGTTTCCATTTGAAAACGAAATTAATTTCGGAAAGTTATAATTGAAGTAGCTACATCGTTTTACTGTAAATTAAAGAACTATTTAACTCAAAAATTAATTTTCAAATTCGTACCGTATTGCTCAAGGCCGATACCGATTTTTTATATGTTATGATAGATATTATATATTATTAACATTTTACAGTATACAGGTATAGGTACTCGGCCTAGTGGGGACAACCTGGGAGATTTCTTTTTGTTATAGCTTTTTTCATTTATAATTTTTTTAGTTTTGTATTATTAATTTTCTTTTTAGTACTTATAGTTTGTAAATATTTTAAATAGTTAACAGACACTTCGTTTAATTTAAGTATAAAATTGATGACTATTACAGTATAAATTCAGTGCGATTTGTTTGCGAAGACGGGACGGGGGCAATATCAGAAGTGTATGGGGATCCAATAAATAATACAGACCGGTGACCGAGGGACCGAATTTATTTCAATTTTCAACTTGACGTACATTATATTTAGATATTATATTTTGAGTGCGTAGAAAACATTTTAAGAGATAAGATTGTGTACACAAAAAATGAAACGTACAAGAGAAATGACTACTAATTAAACGAAAATACTATCAAATTTCGTAGCTTATTACTGCAGAAACCTAAAATAAAATAGTGTATTACAATGCAAACACATGGTAACGAGTTATCACATAGTTTTTTGCACGAGTAAGCACATTTACGTTACCAATTAGTCCGGCCAATATCCAAACGTTCGGTCTATTTGGCAGTGAATGTATTTTGTTAGGACCGGCCTTCTGCTCTGATACGTTTACCGCCTGACTGCTGCTAGTGTGGGTGAGGATTTAGATTAACTGCTAATCAATACATGTATTTAGAGGTCCAAAAATAACATCTCCATAAAAACAATAAGTGTATTTGTCTCTCTATAGGTTTAAATATTCATTCAATAAAGTGTAACAAAAGGTGTTATATTTATAGACATATTATATGTATGTATGTATAATGTATATATTACATAAGATTGTTCAAAAACTAGTACGCATATTTTGTGCATATTATGATCTACTGCTTAGGTAAAGACATTTAGGCAGAAAAAAAATAAAACGTTTAAAAAAAATACTAATTACGTAATAATGCACTACGCTCTTCACGGCGCTGTTAAAGTCATTGACCTATCACAGCTGGTTTTTTGATGCTATTTAGGCAAAGTACTTAGTTAATCTTTAAATCAACTGGTTCTGTGAGGTTAATGACCTCAGCATCTTAGAGAGTGTAATGTAGTATAATTATTTTTATTTCGATTTTTTTTTCTATTTTCCTGCTTAAACGTCTTCGCATAAGCAGTAGATACAATGCCCAAAATATTCGTAATTAATTTTGAACAACCTTATACAAAAATGGACCATAGAAGTGCTGTATCTACATACATAATATTTGCACGCCAGTAAACAATATTTTATATAAAATAGAACAAGGAAATCAAATTTTGCATGCCTGAGATAGCGCGAGTAAACAATGTTGATACTTGCAATAAAAATCTAAAATCGAATCAATTGTTCGCCTGTAAATGAGTCGTTACTTCCGAAGAACAGGTACTCCCGGTGGAACACATAAATCGGATTCGGAAGCGGATCACGTAACGCTAAGAGTTCGCAAAACTGCGCCATAAATCCGCGGAGGTGCGCCGGAGACAAACGGTGGCGCGAAACGTGCTATTCTAACAGATAATTCTATTGTTACATGTTTATGTTAATAAAATATATTTAGGGATTGATGCAGTTTGCCAGTGGTATTTAGTCGAAGATAAATGTTGGGTTGAGTTTTTCTTTAAGAGCGCTCGAACTTTAAAATGAAATAAGTGATATAACTACAATTTTTATAATGTTGTAACGGATATTCGATGACAATATATTGTATGGCAAAAAAAATCCACATATTCGACTCCACTGTAGAAAATACTTATCTTAAAAATGCAGCGCCGCGTATCATCGCGATGTGAACTGCCCTTTATTTTTACTTACCCTTATGTTTACTTTTAATGTGTTAGTGCGTAGTTGGAAATCCTTGTATTTTGTACCAAAAGAATAAAAGAGCTGTGCTTGTAACAATTTTATTGTAAAAGTATTTAATTACGCCCACAGAGGCCAATTCTTGGTTATTGTTCTAGCATCTAAATCAGGCAATCGATATTGTACTAAGCGGTACCACGAGAGGCCGCTAGATGACACTTAAATATGATTTTGGCGGCGCTGGTGGTAACATAATTCAATATTTGACTGTGTATTATCTGCTGCGTAGACTAGAGGTTCTGCATCGCCCCTCGGAAAGTGATCGAGCCGTGTTAAATCACACGGTTTTGGTGGTCAGTTGATGTCGCCAGCGCGCGTCTGCGACGAAGACCTCGAACATCTCATTTAATAAATTAAATTTTTCGCGTGTTGTATGGCAAGTATCGCCATCCTTTTGAAACCACGTCATGTTTGTGAGATCCATTTCATCTATATAGGCCAGAATTTTTTTCTTCAAACGCCGTCATTTAGCGCAACCAAAGTTGCACGGAACGTTAGGCATATAGAGCGCTGATTTTGATAACTAATTTTAATAATTTCTATGCGTTTTTGAAGTGTACGGTTTCTATGGTAAATGACAATTTACCATATTATATTTCGTATATAGATAATATATCATAGAAAAAAATATCATCTCATGGAACTTAACTTAATAACAACAATATATATTTTTACACAATATTTATAATGCTGTACCGTGGTAAACTGGTTCAATATTTCTGAATTAATAAAATATAAACGCAATGAAAAATACTCACCATTTTCTAAGTTATTCGAATCACATACCCACAATGTATATTAAGAGGTCGTTACATTTAAATAAGGCAATGAATGCGTCTCTTAATAAGATTTACCTGTTCTTCATTCAATAAAACTTAGAGTATAAAAGATGGCCGGAGGCGACGGAGCGAGTAACGAGCGTATAACTCGCGCAGGTGCCACTGTGGTTTGTCTCGGCTGAGGCATAAATGTCGCTTAATTCATGTAAATAGCTCTCGGATCGCTTTAATCTTGGATTTTTAACGGCTTCTGCAATCGCGAGTATCAAAATTGATTAGCTTGGCTATTTATGGGTTTTCAGTCGTACGATTCTTTTTTGTAGAAGTTTTATGGATTTATTTTATTGCAAATTATACTGCTTGATTCTTATCGACATTTTAGTATAACCTAGTGGATTAAATATACTTCTGTTTTGCACAGGAATTCGTAATATTTGTGGTCAAAATTTTGTACTATATACTAATAGAATTAAACTAAGACAGAACATAATCTCATAAGACACTATAAATCTACCCTCAGGCGAGGGATTGCAATTAGTGAGCCATTGTATATTCCTATCGCCAATAGATTCATAGGATGTAATAACTCGACTCTATTAGGGTCCCTTCGTCAGCGTCTGCTAATACAACTCCTTGTTTGGACTGTGGCTATATTTAGAAGGCAATCTTAGAGCGTGCCCTGAGAGTCATCTGACGACAGCCGAGCCCCACGTAGGTCTCAGTCCCTCAGGGATTGTGGAGTAGGAGTTGGAGCTAGATAGATGTGGCAGTTTATATGTAGTTTAAAGTATTTTTTAATTTGATATGAATGTAAGAAGAGTTGTAAAAAGTGATTATATTTAATTATTAATTTTAATTTTTACTTTAATGTGCTTTTAGTTTATGAACGTATTTTTTTAAATATATATAAGAGGCGAACGGCGAATATACTCGTACTATACATTTTACCTATATTAAGATAAAATATCGCTTGCTAAACAGTTTGCATGAACTATCACAGATGGCTATAAGGTACTATATATTTTCATATTACGTACTTTATTATAAAATAGGCTCCAGGCTCCAGGCATCTTAATATACTTATAATATTATAGTATCTTCACCGTCTGTGATGATCCTAATAGTCTAGAAACTCAACTATTTTAATGTGAAAAAGTCACGAAACCTTCACATAGTCACATTCACAGATTTAACTCCTCAATCCCACATTCCCACATCACATTAGAGGACAATCCTCTCATTATTTACGAAGGGCCGATGAGTGAGGAGCGGGCAGCGGGAAGCAGGGGAGCGGGGAGTGTAGAGTGGAGTGGAGTGAGGAGTGCGAGGAGCGGCACGTACGTGGCTAACGAGACGCTTTGTGACCATCTCCTCCTCAACTTCAAGTGTGGTCACTTGTTCATTTTTTAATGGACAAATCATATTTACTGAGAATTCCCGGGACGCTCCATCGTGTGTTATGTGTGTGTTATAGTTTGTTTAACTTGTGTGAAACAACCTTTAGCTTAAAACAGATTTAACCTCAGTGACTTTGATTCCGGAGTATTTATAGAACTATTTTTAACAAGGGTAATAAGGAAAGTCGTTCATGAGTCGTAAACCTGATGTTTACCGTATTATATTGGTCGTAACTCGTCTCATATAGTTTTTGCTATTTATACCTACCTAATCATACATAGTAATTTAAGTTTATTAATATAGATATTTTCATATTTTGTTAATTCAATTTACAAAACAGACATTTTCAGAATCATCAAAGCAAGTAAAGCTACATAGTAAATGGATTCTTTCACACCACGTCAATCTGATTGTGCTTCGGGTACCAGACAAAGGAATCCAAATATATTGAATACTTTTATTCTATACATATAATTATGATTTTGTTATGTTTTACACATATTTAATACACCCCCGTGACCGAGGAATACAGAAATCTCTTTTTATCCCTGGCGGGATCCGAACCCGCGGTCTCCGGCTTGAGAATCAACGCGCATACCAGTAAGCCACAAATAATATAATAAAATAAAAGTAATATATTTAGCTTGTAAAGAGCAAACCTAGTTGAACAAATTCATAGGCACCTGTAATATCTCGGCATTCACCTCCGAGCCTGCCGGGGTATAAAATTGAACAGACAGCACACAATAGCTCATTTGATGCAGATATCTGCGCTACCGCAGACTATTACCAAACAAATTGAGTCGAGCCTCGCCACCTCAGACTAATGTAATTCCGCCGAGATATTTAGAGCGGATTGTTTTCGACAGACCGTAATAGGTCGATCGGCGCGCCGCAGGGGCGAACATTGTAATAAGACGGAACAACCTAAAATAAACCCGAACAAAGATGGACAGGGGGGCCTTAATTTGCCTACCGTAATTACTGTCCTTGCGCCGGGGGGGCTGACCCGTCTTGCGGACTGCGGGCGTGTGTGCTCGGCAAATACTCCCTCAAGTATACGGGCCGCGTATTAGCTTAGGCCGAGGTTTGCACTGCGATGATAGATTTATAGTAATTGTGTTATTAACGTTATGGGTTAAGGGTTTCGCTTAAGTAACGGTAATGCGAGTATTTATACGTTCGGACGCGTAATCCTTGTATATGTGAAAATTTTATATGGCTCATTACTGAGAGTAGCACAGGATTTAAATCTTGTGAATAAAATGTTTATCGCTGGTAATCTGGCAATGTTTTTGTATTTGAATCTTGGAGTATCCTACATCTAATAAGAAATTAGATACATATATACAGAAATTAATAATTTTCTATTGCATGGACCATTTGTTTTTAAAATGTGAATCTATACTACGGAATACTTCAAGGTATTTTTAAGAAAGCACAGAGTAAAACTCGTTTTTATAATGAGGTTTCCGTTTTGTTTTGGCGTGGACATCCATTGAATAAAACATTTATGTCAATAAAGACTATTAGGATTCGTCGAAGTTGGAACTTTTTAATGTCTGTATCGACGGAGTTTCAGAAAGCGCTTCAAAAAAGACGAAATATATTCAAATACATTTTTCTTGTATTTTGCTAACCCTCATTTGTATCTGGCTTGGATTTTTCTCGCAGTAAATAATGTGAAAGGATTTTATAGAATTACTATTTTAAATTGAATTGAGATCTTTTGACTCTTGAACATGAGTAGGTATAGGTTAAGAGTTACAAATATCGTGTGATATGGCAGCACTCTTAGTGGTGGTCATGTTACCGTAGAAATGCATATTGTCTACACAATTATAGACCTACTGACAGTTAATATGGACAAAATTACAGCTTTTCTTTGTCAATACGCATTTTGTCTATTCTCCCGTAGAAAGAAACCATTTCTACGGTAGTAATGCTAAGCGTGGAGATGTAAACTTGCTTATGAAATAAGTTAACCCTTATACGAGTACTACCATCTATTATAGCACCGTGTTAATATACGACGTAAAGCTAACACACACCATTAGCTCGAAGGGCGTAAAATCTTTTTTATTATAATTAGCGTGAATTAGGTTCGTGAACTTTACGGTGGTGGGTTCATTCCGTAATAATCTTGTTAACCGGGCCCTTTACCGGCCTCGGCCCTACGCGGCCGGTAATCCGAAAGCTATCAGCCTTTGTCCTTTTTACACTTGTGTTAAAGCTTTGTCTCAGCGGGCCCTCGTGCCTTTTAGTGTGAGGTTTTCGCCTCTCGGAGGGCAGAGGTCAGGGCCCGGTGTAAACAAGGTCCGGGCCACTAATGGCTAATTCTCGGTGACCCCAGGTCTGCAGGGCTCCCGTAAATGGGCCTTTAATTGCGAATTTGATAGACGGATTAGTTATGGTTAGTTCCTATTTGTAATATCTGTGTTTCGGCTTTATGAAGGTTGAAGGTACGGTTGATTAATTTTTTATTGCGTAGGTTTCAAGGCGTCGTATAAAGATAAGTAAATAAATGGATCTATATTTAGAGCATTTGTTTATGTTATAGCTCATAACTAAATTATAAACTTAGCCGAACCAGTTACAGAGCCAGACGGCTTAGCCAATTAAAAATATATGGGATTCATATCGTCAATACCACACATTTTTAGGGTTCCGTAATACATAAGGAACCCTTACACTTTCGCTCTGTCCGTCCGTCAGACAGACAGTATGTCTGTCTGTCTGTTTGTCCGCGCTTCTAGCTTCTGTAATTATGAATATAAATGGATGAAATTTGGTATTGTTTTAGATTGTGTACAGATCTCGGACTTGGCATCAAATAATAATAATTTTATATTTTAGGGGTGGCTCTCCATACATGTGAAGTATAATATTTTTTCAATCTACCTCATTGTGTGGGGTATCGTTGAATAGGTCTTTTAAAATGAAGGCAAGATTTCTAACATGACTTTTTTACGAAGCCAACCATTTTCGAGTAATCGGCCTTCAAAGTGGTTTATAAGTTGGTCCCTCCCCTGGTATTTCTAAACTATAAGAGAAAGAAACTTGTAAGTTTCCATGCTGATAGATAATGCTAAAACTCTTTAGAAAAATTTCTTTCAGCGAAATAGGACAAAAACTTTTGAAGTAATTCAAAGAAAACCTTTTGCGCGTTGATAGTTACGGAACCCTCCTTAGACATGTCGTAACGTGCTCTTGGTTAGGTTATTGATTCCTAACTTCGTCAACGTAATTAGTGATGGCGTCTTGGCTAAAGGGACAGTTTTTTCTTACAAAGTACTGATGCCATTCAACATTTACTTGCATCTGGTTGGTCATTGTTCACGCAAGTTCGCGTCTCGCGATTACGCGTCACGCGATCCCGCGACATCGCGACGTGCTCGCGGGGAGTGGAACTCTTGTTCGGATGTGAAATTTAATTTCCTGCGCGGTGTACGGGGGTTAGGAGGTGAGGGGGTGAAATGTACCCCGCTCCGAACTTTGTCAATTTGTTTGTGGAGCGAAATTAACTGGTTCCAATCTGCGGGCGTGTTGCGGCCGCCGCTTTCTTATATTTCCGCTGCCGGAGACAGGTGAAAATATTGTGCCCGTCATATTTTGTTCAGTATGATATTACGTTCTCGTCGTGTTCATACTGCTGTCAGTAGAAAGCTACCAAAAGTATGACGTAAGTATATTTTGTATCATGAATTTATGGTTACCAGATAGAAAGTGCTACTTGATGACTCAGGTCGTAGTAACTAATCCTACTACTATTATAAATGTGAAAGTTTGTGAGGATGGATGTATGGGTGGATGGATGGATGTTTGCTTCTCTTTCAACCATAACCCACAAGAATGTAAAATAATAAATAAATAAGTTAAAAAAACTATAACCCGACTACGTAAAATAATACGTGGAATATGAGTACCGTCGTGGCAGCAACGCGGCAGAAGCGGCACGCAACATCAACGACGTTTACGGAGCTAACACTACAACGCACCACCTGTTATTGGTTTGCTCGCTTCCGTTCTAGAAATTTCGACCTGAAAAATGAACCTCGCGGTCGTCCGAAGACTTTGGTCGACAATGACGAATTAAAGGCGATTGTGGAAGCTGATGATACACAATCTACGACTGAATTAGCAGCAGCTTTCGACGTTAGCGTCAAAACAATATTGGTCCATTTGCGTCAAATTGGCAAGGTAAAAAAGCTTGACAAATGGGTGCCTCACGAACTCAATGATCGCCAGCGCGAAGTACGCGTCGAGACGTGCCTTGCACTGCTCAACAGACTCACAAATGAAGGAATTTTGAACCGCATTGTTACCTGCGATGAAAAATGGATTCTGTTTGACAACCGCAAGCGCTCAGCAAGTTGGTCGGATCCTGGTTCAGCACCTAAACAATGCCCTAAACGAAAACTTACCCTAGAAAACTGATGGTCACTGTTTGGTGGTCTAGCGTCGGTGTGATTCAGCACAGCTTCTTACCAAAGGGGGTGAGCATTACTGCAGATGTGTACTGTGAAGACCTGAACACAAAGCTGGCACATCTCCAACCAGCATTGGTCAATCGCTCGTCTCCGCTGCTCCTGCACGACAACGCGCGACCTCATACTGCACAGCAGACGGTCTCCAAGTTGCAAGAACTGGGGTTGGAATCTCTCCGTCATCCGCCCTACTCACCAGACCTTGCGCCTACAGACCACTACTTTTTCCAGAATTAGGATAACTTCTGGCGGGAAAAAAATTCAATACCCGAGAGGCAGTACAAAATGCCTTTGAAGAATTTGTTGCCTCCCGTCCAGCTGATTTCTTTAAGAAGGGCATCAATAAACTGCCAATGCGTTGGCAAAGATGCATTGATTACATGGGTGATTACTTCGATTAATACAAATAAAAATACATGAAAAATAATAGTTTAAATTTTTTCATACAAAACGGCAATTTCATAGGTAAATACCTAATATTATGATAATCAAGAAACGCAATTGACAGTATTTAATAGTCAACATAAATTCACCAATTCACCGTATAATAAATGTATACTGCGATTCTGAAATATATAATACCCGTATAGTGACATCTATCGAACGAATAAGTAATAAAAGTGCTAATAATTTATTTCACCTGCATTATCTAGTTTTCTTTGTTTGAAAGCTGACATGATCTAAAGTGTTTTAGCTATAATTCATCATCATCAGCTCGTTCATTGCTTGACAATTCAGGGATTATTTAATTTTTTATTTTGGTATGTATTGTCTATAGTAAATAATATTTATAAAATTAAATATGTTTTATAAAGATAAATTAATATATAAATAATATATTTATAGTCTTATATTACTTAATGTTCAAAAATTTGACAACTGGGTTAGTACGAATTGTACGACCGCATTTTAGGCGTGTATTTCGACATATTTGTGGAAGCACATAATAAATATATATACGTATTATGACTTCCGTTTAACCGTAGTCGAGTAAAGGGCTTGTACTTTATACGAGGAGGCATTCGAAAGCAAATGTAATTTACAAAGTTGAGAATGTAGTTAATAATTATAATGCATTGCAAAAATTAAAAAAAAAAAAACATAAACATCAACACGATGCTGAAGAATTAAAAACATCAATAACTATTTAAAAATGTATTTATAATCTAAAAAAATATTCGAATATAACATGTTATTCAATTATCAAGTCACCCCTTATAGTAATTTACGACGTCAAAACGCTCCTACTGGTATTATCAAAAGTAAAAATACGCGGTACTCCGCGCCTCCGGGAGCGTGATATTGAGATATATCGCACACATACTGAGTCAATTAGCGCAATATTTTCACCCTAATATTATACAAAATATACGGCAAATATCATCATGAACATTTATGCTTCGCTTTTATACAGGTAGTGAAGAATTTTTGAACGATTCCGATTTCAGTAATCGACATCCATTCGTAGGTAATATTATTGACATCCAAGATATGATATAGATTATATTGAGTTTCTTTAATACGGGATTTACAACGGTTGGCATTCGCCGCGCGGTGATTCGCGTTACAAATCACCTTGTCATTTTTGTTGGCAAAATTGCTTTGTAACCTAGCCGAATTGTCATTTACACAGATTGATTTTCGCCTTGCGGCGGAAGTGTTGCGGCGAAAACCGATCTAACCACTGAGCCACAGAGGTCGTCAAAGTAAGTATTGAGGGATCGTCCAGAAGACTAGAAACGTTAGAATAATTTAGTTTAAAATCATATTTTACTTCAGTATAATGGCGTGCCTACGCGCGTCACTCCTTCAGCCGACAGTTAGTCTCACAATGTTTTGTTTTCATAAGTGCCTACCATGTGCAATATTTGTAAACTTCGCAAATTGTTCGACGATACCGAAAATTTAGTATTTATCATATGTCTTAGCCGAATTCTTATGATAAGGTAAGATACGGTAAGGTAAGGCAAGGTAAGGTATTAGCATACTACCTGCACCGCGGCCCCGCAGGTGTCGCTATAATTACGTGCCGCAACTTCGCTCGAGTTTATGTAAATGTTCGCTCGCGTATTTTGAACACGCGCCAACGTATACATTTTATTTGCGAATATTTCCTAAGTACTTTTATTTTAGTATCATAATTAGTGTTATTGTTTCAGGATTTAAAATTAAAACAGAGTTTCTAGTTAGAACCACTTCGTAAAATCCTTACAAGCATGAATATCAAATATCAAATTTAAAAGATAGATATAACAGTTACAAATTTCCTCTCAATCAACTTGATGAAACCCCACTAAGGATAATATACAGACACCTTATTTATAAACAGTCAACATTTGCCGGCAAATTAATAAATGTTTCTTTTGACGTCGTAATTACAGACGAACAAACAGGGAGACACGAAGAAGCCTCCAAGAACTATGAGATGTTTGCTTGGCGCGGGTGGATATTGGACCGAGTTGAGAGTTTGTTTGAGTATGTGGCTTTATAAAGGTTTTATACGAGCGAGGTGTTTGTATGCGTAATTGAAATGTTAATTTAAAAAATGAAGGATTGAAAAGGATATTTTTGATTATTGTCAAAATGATCCATTTCTATTTTTGAGGAGTAAATAAATCATTTTTAAAGCACATTCGAAAAGAACAAGATTGTTAGAACATATTACAATATACATTTGTAAGAAGTATTATAAATTATAATAATGAATTGTTATTTGATATAATATGTCACAAAACCTGAGAAACCTTATCTAAGCTACGAGCTACGCGGCTACGTAACTTCGTAGCGGCGTAGCACTCTACGCCACTTGTAGTTATTCTCGCCCAAGAGTTGGAAAGTTGCTCCCACAAAGGCCCTGGAAAGGAAACCATTATGACACTTGACGTCAGCGCTCAGTCGCTTCATTAGGGACGAGAATACATAAGTGCTACAAATAATCATGTGAAATGAAGCCTAAATAAATGTCGTGGAAAAAATTACAATTTAAAAATAAAACAGTATTATTTAAGCAAGTGTAGACTTGAAAAAAAAACAAAAAAGAACTTATGACTTCTGTGGTGTTTTGGGTGTTCATGGGCGTGGGATTGTTTACCATCAGCCACATATGTCTGCAGCCAATTTTTAAACAAACGCGCACGAAGGGTTCCGTACAAAACGGAAAAAAATCACGTTTGTTGTGTTGTAGCCCCCGTAAATATTTATTTTATTTTGATTCTAGTATTTATTGTTATAGCGGCAACAGAAATAATAATAATAATATAGTATATATAGGTAATAATTATAATATCTATGGACGCTTCACACCACGTCAATCTGGTCGTGTTAAGTTCTCGAAGAACTTGTGTTACCAGTACCAGGTAACGGATTTATTTAATACTTTTTAAACTATACTTCCTAGAAACAAACGAGCTGCCGCCAGTGTTACTCTGCCGCACTAAGCTAGACCATAATCGATGCACTACACCTCTGTGCCGGCAAATTGGTATCACGTAATTCCATAATGCGTATAATTAGTGACGTCAAGTGTATAAAGGCAGCGGCAGACAGACGCTAATTGCGCGCGTTCGCGGCGTCTTATTAGGCACGTACCGTTGTCAAATGTGAGCGGGAATTGCCGCGACGTGGATAAAAGTTTGGCTAATAACCGCACGTGTGGAGCCGTTAAAAGGCCATTGTGTTTATTGTTCGAGGCCGATAAATGTAGATGACAAATTTTCTCGTGGAAAACGTACAATCGAACAAGTTGCCGCACAACCAGGCATACGATTGAAATCGCTTTGCAGTGCCGATAAATCGTGCTCACGCACATAATATATTTACGTCTAAACACGGAATTCAACCGGGTCTGCAGTCGATGCGGTCACTTCCTTTGTGTTTGAGGCGGCTTTGAGCTATCCTAGTAGGATCTTTGCCAATATATATATATATATATATATATATATATATATATATATATATATATATATATATATATATATATATAATCAGCTTATTTAAAACCACGACCTTACAAGCTACATAACATAAAACCCATATAAACTAAATTTTAATATAATTATTAAGTTTGAACTTCATAAGGGTTCTTTTGCTTCTTAGATAGAAAAAAAAAATGTTCTAACAGATTGACAACCTATGAAACGCACGGTACCGTGATTTAATAATCTGAGGTTCTGCGGTAGTTTGTTTTGGTTATTTTTATGAAATCTAAATTTATAAAAATAACGAAAACTATAAAACTGTACTGAAAGTTTTTCCTTCACGTATTTATCCTACTAATACCATAAATGTGAAACTTTTGTGAGGATGGATGGATGGATGTATGTTTGTTATTCTTTCGCGCAAAAACAATTGAACGGATTTCGGAAAAAATTTGGTGTAGTAGTAGTTTAAGCACTGGATTAAAACACAGAATACTTTTATCCCGAAAAGTACAGTGTTCCCGTGGGATACTGTATTTACGCGGGCGGAGCCGCGGGCAACAGCCAGTATAATAATAATGATGGTCAATTTTGCAGAATTTCTGAATACAGAATTGACAGTTGTAACTACAGCAAATGTACCGAGAGGTATTCTTATTAGTACACCTCTTGACTTGTCGAGTTGTAGTGCCTTTAGCTGTAGCCCGGGGCTGTCGGATGGGAAATCGATGTCATTATGATAGATCTGGTGATTGGCTTTGTTAGGGCCCTCGGCACACTCGGGGTGCGCGACTAATTTGACAGATCGATGGTCAGCGACAGTTGCGGGCGTTGGAGATGACCTTAATGGTATTGTGGAGTGTCTCTTAAGGCGTCTGATATGTCATTAAAAGGTAGTTTCGTGACAAATATTTTAGATGTTAGTAAAAACACTGTTTTATTAGATCCTACTGTATTTTACACTTCCTAAGTATAAATATTTAACAACGTTTAAACGTGTTTAAAATAAGTTGATTCTAAAAAAAGTTTCTTAATTTTTAAATCTTAGTAAACTAGAAGTTAACTTACTAGTAGTAAATGGTAGTTAGACATATCATAAACTAATGCATAACTAATATTACTTTATTCTAAAAATATACTTTAGCGAAAACAACGACACAACGAAAATTACTTACAAAATGTACTTCCAGAGTAAAAAAACAAATTACAGGGAAAATTGTTTTCCAATCCCCGAACCCTTCTACGTAGGAGGCAGGAGTTCGGTGTAGAACAATAATCATAAATACATTACGGCCGATTAGACCTGAGCCTGCAACTACAGTGACGGGGTGATGGGCTTCTGAAACGTATGAACTTTATTGACATACTCGTTTTTTAGCCGACTTCTCGAAGACGCCGGTTTTCGTAGAATATATTATTAGATTTGTTCGGATGATATAAATAATTAATGAAAACGAAAACCTAAATGATCATTAATAATAATAAATTATTTGGTCATTTCTGTCAGCGATTGATTTATTATTTATGTTAACATATTTTTCTGAGTAAATACCTAATTTCAGATAATAATATCTATGAACGCTTTCACACCACGTCAATCTGGTCCCGTGGTAAATTCTCGAAGAACTTGTGATATTGGTAGGTACGCCACATAACGAAAATATATTTAAGATTTTCACAATATTATACACATATTTAATACACGTCCATGACCCAGGAACACAGAAAACTTTTTGTTCTTTCGGCAGGATTCAAACCCTCGACCTCCGGTTTGAGCGCCGACTCGCTAACCACTGAGCCCTAGTCATAAATAAACTTTATAATTTTTGCATTTAAGAAGCATTACGATTCAATTAAAGCTTAAATTTGAGAACAAATAATCTTATGCCAAATAAAGCAATTATCCAAAATCTACGCACGATAAAATACAAACAGACGAAAATAAAAACACTCGAACTCCTACGCAGCTGCTACCTACCTAGCTGCCCGCACAACCTATATCAGTTCATTAGCACGAATTCACTAATTTCCTCACGGGCAAGACAGAGTATAAATACTGAATAAGCAGTAAACTGTATTGCTTCCAACCCTTTTCACTTGGCGAATTAGTAAAAAGCTACTGGGGAGTGAAAATTTAAAGTTAACGCGTAAGCCTACCTGAGTGCGTTTGACAAGTGATTGCTACCCTCCTTCTGTTTATTGTGATTCGGCTTAATTTGATTTGTGACGTTTTTCATATGTTTTGTGTCACCGAATAATAATTTAAAGTATTCAATAGTCAATGTAGATAGGAAAATATATTAAAAGAAAGGGTAGCTTGGCATATAAAAACGTATATTCGATTATTGACGTGATCGTCAAGAATCGAAATTAGATTTAATACATCGTTACGTGCGGTATTGTAAGGATCAATTTGGCTAAGATAATATTAAAATAGATAGATAAATAATATTTACAAATAACAAATATAAATTTTGTAACGTAATGTGTACCCTTATGGGTACACATTACATTAATATACTATGTATATTAACCCAAATTACCCAAAAAAGAAAAAAGAAAACTGAAACAAAAAAATATGGATAAGCTAATGTGGCTTTCGTCTGATTTTACTATTACATACACTTGGAGTACGTCTCTCAGACGGCGCGGCGTAAGAATGAAGTAATTAAAAATGCGAACTGTAACCCGTCGGCCCGTCTCATTAGCAAAAAGTTAATAGGCCCCACATTCTCATGCTTCGTGTGTCCGGCGACAGTGATGCGACATTCAGACGAAAAGATGTTCGCTTATTTAAGCGAAACATCACCATATTTATGGTAGAGGTATTTTCAATTAAGTGTAATAATATTTGTTATTATATTGGTTAGTATTTATCCTTTTTTTATTAATTAATTAATTAATTTAATCACCGAAGATTCAAAAGAGAAAATTAACAATAAATTACAGATCATAGCATTAGACAGCCAATTACTCTGTCTCACGCTTAGAAGACAGATTTTATATAAAAAGTGTGAGCTATGTATGTAGTATATTATGTTACATCATCGTTTCTCAAGCGGGGGGTCGCGACCCTTGGGGGGGTCGAGCTTGTTTTTAAAGGTGGTCTGTTGTCGGTCTATTGAAAAATAATAAATAGAAACTACATATAGGTACAAAAGATTCGTTTTTCGAACGAATCTTTTGTATCGAACGTCGAAAAAATCGTTCGGACGTTCGAACCAGTGAAGTCTAATATATAACGATAGTGGATAAAAATAGCGTGCATATTATTATAGTTTTATAGTAAAGGGGTTGCACGACTTTTTACTTAACTTTTTGGCTTTTTCGAGGGTCGCGACATAAAAATGGTTGAGAAACGATGTGTAACATTTAATAATGTTACACATCGTTTCTCTTACACTACAAAACTGAGTATATATTTTTCCCGTGGTAGACCAAACACCATAAAACTTCGTCGCCTTATTTGCACTCACGGATATGGAACAAAATTATTGCAACCTCATAAACACTACTGAGTCAATAACCATAAGACGCGGCTGTCTGCTTCCATTCCGCTAAGTCCGCAAACGTATATAGGCCCTATAGTATCTTAATCCGTCCGAGATCACGCTCTTAATCCATCACGTAACCGGGTGCCGTCGAGAAATCGTGTTACATCAACGAAAAATGTATTAGGGGGGGTTCCCCCTATCGGACAAACTTTGCTAATACCACCCTCTAACATAATCGCAAAACCTTTTACGAGAGGAATTTATGGGGATGCCCCGATTCCTTGCGTCCGTGCCGGTGCGCCGCGCGCCTAATTACGATTACTCCTGTTCATATTTTATCGTTATTCTCGAAGTTTGTTTCGATTGGCAACATAAATAATTGTTATGCTTTTTCGATGGCCTCGGGAACTTGAGTGTAGGTATTCCGGTGTTGCAGTGTAATTAGAATGGTAAGGAAAGTATAAAAATAAAACAGGTTATAAATTATCTTTCAATACAATGTTCCAATGTGTCCTATAATATGTAGAAATACAATAAAAGTAGGTTAGTATCTAAAGTCTTTTATACAAAGTAATAAAACCTCTGTCCTCGGACGTATTGCAATTTATGCATTGCAAAGATCTGGCGTTTCGGACCGAGGCATCAGGCGAACGTCGAAGTTGGAAGACTTACTAACTCAGGACCTGAGGTGAAAATACGCCAGGCTACAATAAACGATGCTAAATATATTGGCTAAAGCCTTATAGGTTTGGTTTTCATGTATTCATGTTTATGTTAGGTGTTTACCTAATTCAGTTTTGAAATAAACGCAAAATAATATGTAAGATAATAAGAATTCAATTAATAATTGATTATAAAGTGAAAGTTACTTTCTTGTTATCTGCAACATATTAACCCTTAATCACCTACCCCCTATTTTTGTCACGGTAATGCTTACGGCATTGTGTGGTCCTGGATTTCTTGGTGATGAGACCTTTGTTTCTAATTCTATGGTCTTAACAAAGGATTTAATTATGTCAAGATTTGTTACAATCTTTATAAAATGAGATTTAAACACAAAATTTCACTCTTCTTATATTACGCATGTGATTATTTTCTTAAGAATAAGGACATTAATTATAAAATTCATACATACTTATTATAATAAAATAAATACTTATACTAAATATAAAACCTTCAAAACAATTGCCACACACCACATCCGTAATTAACATTGGAATGTCAGCATATTTTTTCATATTCCAAAGAAATTGGCACTTTGATGGAAATGTTGATGTAAAAAAATCTGCTTTTGATGTTTCTGACCAAATAAACTGCCTTGGACAAAATTTGCTCATCATCACCCAAAATATTGAACATATTTACGAAATATTTAGCCTGAATACATCCTTAGTTTTATGGGATTCATCAAGTTTGATCTTATTCTCTCATATGTTATCCTTTGCAGCACCCATATTTTTATATTTTACTGGACACTTTTAATTTTTAACACAAACAAATGAAATTCTGTGAGTTCAAAAAAGTCACGTTACAATCCAGCGGTCTCACGAACTGGTGGCGAAAGATTTTTACCTACCCTACTGATACGTGTGCTCGTGTAACTTCTCCAAGCATAAGGGTGATACTGATGGGCGTGTAGAAAAGTTACCTATATATGGATGCACAATGTCCTACGATGCATACATATCTAAATATTTATATTTGAAAATCCGATTCGGTCCACCAGACCGCAGGTAGGAGGTTAAGGGTATCCTTACTATTGGCGTCCGAGACGTGACGCGGCGAGCACATTTTAAAATATCGATTCAAAATTTGAACTCTATTTACTACACAATGTGAAAGTTACTTTTTTGTTATTTTCTGCTATCAATGAAATCCCCAGCTATTTTCATAATAACACTCCACGTGTAACAAAAATATACTAAATTAAATTTTAATTATACCCCTGAATATTCCGGAGGCTTCACGCTTCAATTGATACAGTTTAAGGCGAAATTAATTACTGGAGGATCGACTATTATAGTTCCCCGCGAGGGTCCGCAAATTGTGTCCGAACAAGAAATTACCGACGTAACAACGCCTACCCGAAGGTTGCAAAATCTCCCCCCCCCCCCATTGTTAAAGATTTCCGTTACAATAAGTAATGTTCGCATAGGATCTACATACTCGATCTTAGATGTAAGATCGAGTATGTAGATCCTATGTGAACTTTAGGAGGTGGATGCTAGATAAAGTGCTATTATGATTTTGTTAAATGATATATCAATTAGGTTTCTACGGTGAAGTATCAAATCGTGGTAATGTGCATGACAAAAAAATAATTTCAATATTCGAGACTCAGTCTGATAATCGGCAGTAGGTTGTCGATAGTGGTACGCCTAATCCTGCTTACTCTGAGGAGACAACCGAAAAATTTATCGATCAATGGCCTGGAAAATAGAGCTTCAGCAAAATATTCAAACACGAAACCGCTTTTATGTAATTACAAGCACGTGTAAGGTCCAAAGTTACAAGACGCCCGTCAGCGGAGCCGGCCAAGATACATCGGCACCCGGGGACCACATATTTTCCACGAGAATATTGATCAATCACAAACCAAATGTGACTGCTGTAGCAGTCAAGCTGTAACTTACAAGAATTTTCCAAGTTTAACGTTATGAAAATCTGAATATTATAACAAAATACAGCCTAAGGAATATTGTCTTCTGCTCTGTATCAATCATATTACATGGGATGTTACAGTCTTACAATAACTAGAGGTCGTCCTGTGGTCGACTCGATATTTCCCCATAGTAATTCATTTATTAAGTTTGAACTTTGAACTACATAAGGATTCTTTTGCCATTTAGATTGACAAACGTTAACGTGTAAAAATGCACGGTAGTATGTGGTAATTATATCTGAGTGTATGTCGTTATTATTGTTATTAGTTTCATGTATTTCTAAGCATAATTGAAAAACCATTAGCTTTCTGCACTCCATCCTTTACGTAAACTTTAACTGTGCCAAATATCATACTCTTCCGATCGCACAATTCTCGTAAAACTCTTCTGAAAGTTTTCGCGTATTAATCTATATAAAATACAATTTTATATTATGCGAAAAAGTATCTAAATTCGCACTCACGCGCATCTATCAAAAATATTTTATTGATGATATGACAAGATCAAGCCCTACTTTTCAGCTTTATTTCCCAAACTGAACAAATACGACGTTCAGTGTTCAGCGCGATAAACATAACATTTTTCTTTATAATACCTGTACAGGGTACACAAATAGCTAAGACTGACGCCTCACAAGGCTCTAACCGCGAAAGAATTAAGTATGAAATATGCGCGCCGTGGGTAACGTGATTTATCGTTCGGCTATCTCACTTAAATATTATTTCATATCCCAGATGCTTTTTGTTGTCTAGGGAGATGAGGCTGTAGGTTTTGATTTAATGAATTTTCTGATATATTGCTGAACTGAGCAGGGTTAGGAATCTGGATGAAACGAAAATATAATTTATCGAAGTAAGGTACTTACTAACTGAATATTATAATTTCGGAAATATATACTTATCTTTCTTTATTATTATTTTTATTCATCTTATTTTTTGTTTAGTCATCAAAATATAAGCCCCTGTAGGGTTTCTGATGATGACTAAAATAAAAAAATAAAAAGAAATTGTATATATATATATATATATATATATATATATATAAGTATAAGTGGTAGCTTACCTTAGTCTTAATTACATACTTAATTTAGTCTCAGAAATTACCTGTAATAACAAAAATAATACCAAATAGATATTATATATATTAAATGCTATACCTACTTTTATCTTTCAGAAAATTATCCTACTTTCTAGAACGTTATAGGTACACTAATATTTTATGCCTAAACACTACAAGAATAGTATATAATTCCAATCTTGACAAATTTAATTTAGACCTAGAATCCCTTTTGTAGTGCCTGAAAACCCAGCCCGAAATATATATCCAGCTAAACTAAGCTAAGCTTTCGTAACGAATTCACATAAGTTAATCACCGCGTCTTTATTTGAGGCAGAAATCCTACCACCTGCCGTACACCACAATAATAAAACTTCGCAACTCCGAATATTGAAACTGAGGCCTCAGTCGTTGTGCAACATGCTCCGTACATTTTAATAAAGGCCCAGGCTCATTCGAAAACTTTCCGAAGGCGGACGCAGTGCGCCGATTTCAAACATTTCCAAATATGACGTGTATAGCTTCATTTGCTGTTTTAATTAAAAAGTACCTGAGAGACCGAGCTTTGCTCGGATTCTTAGTAGAAGATGTAATAAATTAAAATAAATAATCAGAAAGTAATTCGTCTGACCGGGATTTGAACACGAGATACCAATTTGCCAACAACGTAAAAAGATCCATACTAACCAAATATCCGATGATGCATATAGATTATAATTAGTTTTGTGAGCATTTTTTATCTTTGCAGGTGAAAGGTTACCTAGATTGTCTCATAGTTGTAGGGTAAATAAGATTTTTGACTCTTTGGGCTAGATGAAAACTAGAGTTAATCTACTATTAAAAACACTAATAATTTATAGATACCAAAAGAATATCATTATCATTTGTAGCAATTATTCATTGCAATAATACAATTAATCATTTAATAAACGGATAAGTAGGTAGGTAATTCCATCGTAATGTTTGAGCACAACAAAAGATGCATTTGCTCCAAGAGCAAACTGTATCTTGAGAAGATGAGAATTTGATATTATGTCTAATAAAATACGTGAATATAATATATTGATTAGATAAAGCCAGACGGAAAAGTTTCCCGCCACGGGTAATTCGGGGTAACATGGGGTAACAGGGGTACTCGGTAACAAGGGGTATAATAGGAGTAACGCGGGCTGTCTGGTCGCGCATCCAGGTAAGTGCACAAATAACATGATCCCTTTACGGTGATAGCGCGGAATTTGAGTGCATGCTATTTTTGGGTGAATAGATTAATGGGTGCATGTAAGCTCTGGGTGCAAAAATTAATGAGGCTTTGATGTTAAGATGTGATGAAAAGAGTCTTTTATATTCTTATAGGGCCACTTAAAGCCGTAAGGGTTAGTTCACACCGCGAAGATACGCGACGCTACGCGGCGCTGCATTTTTAAGATAGCTGTTGAAAATTGAACTTTATTCACTACATAAAAAGATACACGTTTCATATGACACCAGTAACACATGGGGTGTGCAGCGCGGCGGTGCAACATGACATTCGAACTCTTACAATGAAACGTGTATCTTCTTGTGTAATAAATAAAGTTCAACTTTGAATAGCTATGTTAAAAATGTAGCGCCATGTCACGTATCATTACGTTTCGGTGTGAATTGACCCTTAAATTTGCTTAACATTTTACAAATTTTAAATCAAATCTAATCAGAAAGATTATTTTAAAATACATTCAAAAATAAATAAAGCGAGATCTTTGTTACACAAAACTTTAGTCTACAATAGTCTTAGTCTCAATGTAGGAAACATTAGGGAGAGGGGGGAGGGTATTTTCAATAACATAAAGGTATTATCGGGAGTCGGGATAGGAAATTGCAACATGCAACCACTGTCTTCCCGTCTACTGAAACTTCGACTATTTGTGCCCGCTGCATTAGTGCGTTCTTAATAAACCAGACTACCGTTGTAACTGTAGAGATAAGAGCATTGAAGATATGGCAGTGAATTGGGACTTCAACGCGGAAAACATAAAGCTACATGTTTGCTGAAAACTACTGAACAGATTTTGATAAAATTTTGGTATGGTAATAGTTTAAGCTCTGGATTACTACATAGGCTACTGTCTATCCCGAAAAAGTATAGTGTTTCCGTGGGATACTGTATTTACGCCGGTGGTTCTCTTGTCCAAAATCTAGTCACAAGTAATAAAATAAAAAAATAAAAAAAAGTTTTACTTTATAGTTTTAAATTTCTTATAAATCTAACGTTTTTGGTTCGTAATTCTACCGTCGTGAGTAATTAGAAAACCCATGGAAATAAGTTCTTTTAAGTTTTTACACAACTGCAGCGAAGGAAGCGTAATGATTTAGGCAGCCTGTGTATGTAGGTATATAATATACTAAGCTTTTGCCCGCAGCTTCGCCCGCGTGGGAGAGTGTTCGTGGCAAAAAACTTCTTTAGCAAATATACCTGCAATATAGTAATAGCACAGAGTAAAAATATAAGCTTTATAATGAATTTTCACACGTAATTTTTAATTTTAAGATATGTTCTAAATATAATCTCCTATATAAGGATAATTAAATAATTGTATCCGTCAAAGTAACTTCTGAAAATACCACATTATTTGTGATATTTTTTTAAACTTAGAATGGGTATAGTAACCTATCCTCAAAAGATAGACATATCTATGCCATCGCGGACTTTTTTGTAGACCTATAAAAAAGAAATAATCCCACCATACATTGTTTTATTTTTTATCTCCAATGGGTTAGGTTAGGTAGCGTTTCCGGTAAAAGTTCCCAGACGGCTTGTCTTTTTCCGACACCTTCACCTCTGTCGGTAAATGTAAACGGCATGAAAATCCTCTCAGTAGTTTTTGTGATTATCGCGAACATACAGACAGACAGATTCGGCGGGGCACTTAATCCTATGTCCGTCTCCAGTTTCTAAGCTACCTCCCCACCAATTTTCAGCCAAATCGGTTTAGCCGTTCTTGAGTTATAAATAGTGTAACTAACACGACTTTCTTTTATATATATAGATGTGTTTTTTTATACCTATGTTTGTTAGTCCCTAGACTACTGATCCGATTTGTAATAATAGCACGGGTAGTTAGTATTTCAAAGAATATTTCAAAATAATTTTAATGCCATATCTAAATTTACTAATCTTCTCATGTTGCCTAATATTTAGCACAGTACGTAACTTTTGTTCTCATTAAATACCATGTTACTTCGCTGCATCAGCTTTTAAACCCTTAGGGAGTTTAGTAGTATAAATACTTACTCGTACAAGATTTCATGTCGTCGTACAAAATCTTTTAAAATGAAGAGCTCTTTTTGGAACGGTTTCATTGGGGTTTTGTAGAAAATTCTTACATTAATATGCCCAAAAGCTGTGTCTTTAATTTTATGTAATGCTACTTATAGTAATCTTACGTATTTACAACTAACCCTGGACAAAAGTTTCGTTTAGTTTAGACTTGCGACATACTGTCTTGACGTGACCATAGGTCCGTCCCTTCTGAAGATAAATTATAAGAGAAATTCATATTATATTCAAATGCTTACGTAGAAACTGTAGATCTTTCTAAGTAAGCAATTTTGAACAAAATATCCACATGTAGACTTCGAAATCTTTGTCACTAATAAAAACCATTGTTGTGTAAGTGACTAATCCTTATCATCATCATCATCATCATCATGTATCTATAATAATACGTGAAGCGAAAGAGAAGCGAGAATTGTGGCTTTGAAAACAGCTAATATTTAAAAAAAAGTGTTACATTTACATAAAATTAATAAAAATACGTGTGGCACTCGGGGACTGCCGCGGTAAAGCTATTGCATAGTAAGTCTACACGCATACGTCTAGTCACACCAAACACCGTGCCGAAGTCTGCCGAACTGAAACGACGTTAGACGATGCACGGCTTTCAACGCCGCACCGCTGTGCCGGTCAGAGTGGGGGGTGTTAGGTTTATTTTCGTTACGGAATTTCTTGATTCGGTTGCCGCGCTCAAAGCCCGCGATAAAAGCTATGCAATAGCTTACTAACAACAGCACATGGTAGTGTGTGTTGTTGTTTATATTTTTTAATATTTTTACTACTTATCTAAGAGGCAAAAGAACTCGTAAAAAGTTCAAACATAAAAAATATATTAATTATTATGGGAGAATTTAGACTAACGGGCGACCTCCAGTTGTGTTCTAAGTTTCTAATCACATTATACCGCGGTTTCCAATTCTCAGTTCAATTAGTCGAACCTCCTTTGTTCGAACCGCTGCAGGTATTGTGACGCGCTGGTGCATTCCGTGACTCCAACCTGAAAGTTGAGCTTTTGACGCCAGCGGAAATACAGTCGCAGAGGAAATTGAAGTCACCTCCAGCTTTGTTTAACATCTTATTTATCTGTTCCAATTGAATATTGATTTTTAAATGCAGACAAACGCCGCTGTTGTATTTCTTTACTATTAAATTGACATGAAGCTTTTCAGATGTTCAGACCTGGTTTTGTAAGTTATTGGTTAATTTAATAAATTAAGATGTTTGATAGATACAAAAGTTACTGTAAGCTATGAAATAATAAAATAATTTTACTTTACTTTCTTGATGTTGAAATTTTTACCCCAAAAAATACATGATACAAATTAGTATTATCTCACACTTAATGATAGTACTACATTTATCAAAAATGTAATGTGTAAATATTATGTTTCTTCGCTCCCCATACGAACCATAATTATGCCAAATCTTTGACTCCTCGAAGCGCGAAATTTTCTCATAAAGGAATACAAGGATTTTTCTTCGCGTGTCGAATTTTCAGAAGTTGCTAACGATCTCGGCACTAATAATACTTATTCAGTTAGCTCTGTGAGAGTCGACGTAATAATATTATGTTTATTAAATTCTAATTGAGGCAATGATAGTCGCATTGTACTTAATATTACTAGTCTCAAATTAGATCGACGAAAAAAAAGAGATTAACCAAGCAAGTGGGTACAGCTCCATACTCACGGCCCATCCTGAAAATCCAGCGCCGATACTACTGGCCGTCATTAGTGCCATTAGTGCCATTAGTGGCAATAATTTATAATTTTTGCCTACAAGTCCGTGGCCTTGGGCTCGCACACTGGATGGTGAGTATGGCCCTTAAGTAATCATAGGTATTGTAAACACACTCAACACACAAAATACTTTCACACGTGACGCTCCTAATCGAATGTCACTTCCTTCCGCGTTGCCGCCCGAAAACCGCAAGCTACAGTAAATATTAGTTGGCAACTCATCAATTTCGTACTTAATAAAATACTTGGCGCGTAATTGAAAACGAATACGCGATCGATCCGCTCCGCCAGCGCCGTAATCCGCGATAATGAATAAGGGTTCAAAACTTGCGCGTTTTAAATCAAACTGAATTAATTTATTGTAACCTAAAAACCATATTAATATTAACGCTTTACGATGGTAAAAATCTAAAAACTAGAGTACATTATTATAAGGAATCTTTTAGCTGTCCCGACACACGTTATTCTGCCTCAACTATGAACTGGAAGAAATAAATAATATATCCACCTACAACAAATTTGTATGAGGAACAAATTGAATAATATTATAAAGTATAAGCGTTATAATTAGGCATAACTAAAGGGTTTCGTGATTAATCATTATAAAAATTGGGTATCGCGTCGATTAAACACTGGCTGTAATTTTATAGGAAATCAATGCAATTAGACAATGAGAGTAAACATAATTATCATTAAAAGATAATGAGAGTTAAATAAATTATCATTAAAAGATAATGTGAGTAAACAACAAGTTATCATTAAAAGCAGTGAGCCGCGGATAGTAAAAGTAGGTAGTAGGGTAGTAAATTGTGTGGGATGGTAAATATGAACAAGACATGTTAAATTATAAATCGTCTGAAGCTGTATTTCCTCTTGACTTGCCTGCAAATGTATCTAGTGGGCGCTGCGACGCCCGCCAGTAACTTGCAAGAAGGAAAGGTAAAATTGGAAAGTTTGTATTTTGGTTCATTACACTTTGTAGATCCAAGAAATAGTACGCGAATCCTTTTAAACTGTTAAAAACTTGTGATTAGTTAATATTAGTATTTATTTTCAGTACTTTATGTATCTTGGAATAAATTAGGTAACTTGAATTTATTCACAGTAGTTCCTGTAGGACGTAGGTTTAAAATATGACTGTATTTTTAAAGTTCCGTGTTAGAATTATTGCTTTCGTAAGTTCTAAGTTTTCTTGCCTGCTACTTTGTTTCAGCTGGCTTTTGAGAACATATTCAACGTTCGCAAGTTACTAGCACGTTTTAGTGCTCCCGATGCATGTGCTCCGCCACATTTGATTAACACGACGATAATATTCTGTGGAAATTCATTATAATTTTATTCATGCCGTAGTTCAGTTTATTAGCTCGTCTTTCGCTACCATCACCTGAAGGCTAAACCTAAATTATTCTATTTTAGTACTTATACACGAGTAATAAGTCACATTTTCGAAATTCACTGGCACAGCGAATAATTTCTGTGATTTATCATATTTGTGTGCAAGTTCAAATGTACTTGAAAATAGTGGATAGAATATTATTTTGTGCAGCAAGGAAATGTCATTACTTAGATAATAATATGAGAAGTTCCAGGCAGATACCTATATCACAGTCGTGCCAAGATATGCTTGACTTGGACGTGAAACTTACAATTTTCCAACTATGGTACAAAGTTTACTTGCTAATAAAAGAGAAAAATCTTTTATGGCGTGTGTAAACATAGCTTCGTTAATGTAAGAGTTACAGGTTTGCACAAATAATTTGTTTTCGCTAAAATATTTAATTAAACAGCATAAAGTGAGTTAATGAGCGGAGTGCGCAAGTTTTTTACGAGCCAAGTTCTCCTTACCGCCCAAGTACAGGCCAAGTATCTGCGGAGATAAACATTAGCTATCTTATAGCCGTAATATTTGTGGTAAAAATACTTGAACATTTTCAAATAAAAAAGATCCTACTACTATTATAAATGCGAAAGTTTGTGAGGATGGATAGATGGATGGCTGGATGTTTTGTTACTCTTTCACGTGAAAACTACTGGACGGATTTCGGATCTCTGGATTAAAAATTAAGTCTAATTTTTATCCCGAAAAAGTATAGTATTCCCGTGGGATTCTTGATACTATATTTGTGCAGGTGGAGTCGCGGGAAAAAGCTATTTTTAAAATAATATCTAATACATGACGTGTTACTTTTGAATGTATCAAATCTTCACTATCTTTTGAAACTTGAAAACAAAGCTCTTTGAGTGCTATTATAATATAACTAAGTTGTAGTATTTTGATCAGACCAGACCACACCTAAACTAGCTTTAATTGTAAACAATGTCTTCACTAAAACGATTTAAAAACGCCGTTAAATATGTTAATTCAACGAGTAAATAAAAAAACCATCCAAGTGCGACTCGGACTAGCGCACGAAGGGCTTCGTACCATTATACCAATATTTTACACGTTTACTTTTGTACCGACTTCCAAAAAAAGGAGGCGGTTTTAACGCATTTTACAAGTCAGGCCTCTATAACTCCTGAAGTGACAAAGTTATCTAAATCATTATAGTTTTTAAGTTCTTTAGAGCCTATTATATATTTATCTTAACAAAAAAATGCATTTTAAAGTTGGATATCTTGCAATCAGATGTCTAAATAAAAAAAATGTTTCAGCAACCTCTCAATATTTTCAAAAGACCTGTCTAATAACACCCCACACTATGGAGTAGACGCGAGAAAAAGAAGCTTTACGACTGACGTGTAGGGGATGTACCTACCCCAAAAAATATATTTTTCGTGATTTTATTTTAGCTCTTTGTCGACCTGGTAAATACACATGTACAAGCAAATTTCATCTGTCTATCGCTAACCGTTTGGAAGATATGCCGAAGACGGACGGACGGACATGACGAAACTGGGTTACCTACCACCCGTTCGTCACCCAATTTATGGAACCTCCGCCCTTTCGTGACCTCAAACATTATATATATATATATATATATTATATATAGCAGTCGGTTCGCCTGATGGTAAGCGATTACCCCTCCCTACGTAAAATAGGTATCGTTGGTAATCGTTGAGTTTTTACCCGACTGCGTCAGAAGGAGGGTTATGTAAACTGTAAAGAGATTATTTTGTATGAAAGCGACATTAATAATGCATTACGAACTTTAATTGAATGGTTGGATAATAATAATTTAATAATTAATTTAAATAAAACAAAAATAGTACACTTTAGTCAAAGAGCTACAAACTCATCAAGTATTAGTCTAATCTTTAATAATAATAAAATAGAAGAAGTTGAGGGAACACGATTCTAAAGTCTGGAAATGGACAAACAATTAAACTGGAACAAGCATATACAAGAACTTGCCAAATAATAAGCAGCTTAGCTTATGCTCTAGGTAAACTATATTTATCGGTAAACATTAACACAATCATTACTGCTTATCATGGGTTAGTTGAATCGGTTATAAGGTATGGCATATTTTTTTGGGAAAATGCCACAGATAAAGAATTTATATTTAAGATGCAAAAACGCTGTATTAGAGCCATGTTTAAAATTAAAAGTACCGATAGTTGCCAGCCTATATTTAAACAATACCGGCCTCTGACACTTCCTTCTCTATATTTACTTGAGGCTGCATTGTTTGTAAAATGTAATTCTCACCTCTATCCGCGATTATCAGATAATGTAATAAGAACAGTCGTCATGGTGACAAACTATGCGTACATACTTGTAAAAAAGAATTAATGGCAAAGAGTATTTTCTGTATGGGCCCAAAAATTTATAACAAAATACCAAAACATATTAGATACCTCAATATTAATCTATTTAAAACTAAATTTAAAAAAATTTTGCTTACGTAATGCTATTACTCTACAAATGGCTTTTTATCTAATGATCATTAATTTTTTATTACTTGTAATGCACTTTAAATTTAGATTAATTTAATTTGACTGACTTACAATGTTGACAATCTAATATCTATTTTATTATAATAATTGTACAATGGGATTAAGTTTGACTCAATTTATATTTCATAAATAATATTTTGACATGTTTCTATTTGACAATTTAATCTTATGGACTTTTAATGAATTAATGCATAATGTACCTCATAGTAATTTATTATTTACAATATCATTAATTGTAACCAGTGCTGTGTGCCTAACCTAACTTTGATATTATAAAATTGTATTTAAATCTTAAACTATTGAAATTTGCGTGCCTTACGCAGAATATGTGTTCCAAAAATTTACTAAAGTAAACTAAGACCAATTTTGTTACCATATTCTAGAAAATGAAGATTATGATTATGATTATGTTTTTCTAATCTGATTTCGCGATCTCCAACTTATGCCCGGAGTATATATATATATATATATGTAATATCATATATATCATATATATATATATATCATCATTAGTGCTATATAGTGGTTCGATAACTTGTTTCTAAACAAACATATTCAATATTAAACTAAATTTAACTTTAACTAACCAATGAGGTGCGGTTGGTTATCGATTCCATAACTCGTATTTGAAAGAAAACTCTGCGCTAGTTGAACTTAATTTATCTAGAGTTTATGTAAAATCTTCAGAAACCGGGGATTAATTATGTACCTACCGACAATTTAATCGCTAAGGGTCAGTTCACACCGTGACTAGACCCGAAGGGTCACTGCATTTTTAAGATAGCTATTCAAAATTGACCTATATTCACTACACAGGAAGATACACGCAAGATTTCTTATAACAAATCAATAAAAGTCAATGTCAAATGGTTTTTTTAAAACTAGGATTGCAGAAGGACTTTAGCAACATAGTATGGCCGACCGACTCAGGGGCGCTGTCAGAGAGTGACGAACACTTGCAATTAGAACCCCTTCCGCGCCGGATGCATTTTCAGCTCATCCCGAAACCTAGTGAACGCGAACGCGTGTGCGCATATTTATTTGTGCTCGTTAATATAATACCAAATTCGCCGGCGAACCGCGATAAATCTATCGATAATCCGCTCAACAGCTGTGTAGTGTAATGAGAAGAAACCTCCGCCCAGATACAGAACCACCAGCTCAACAATAAGGTCAGTCCCAGATTTCTCCAGCCCTCACATTAACCTATATACCTACTTCCCTCAGCTCAAAGTCGTATGTGTAAGTTCCTAGCTTACACATTTCTTGGTCCATCGAGCCTTCGTGAAGCCCTTCCCCCTATTACCGGCGTTGGGCCTCATTAGAACCAGCACCTACAGTTCCACTCCGCCCAATTCTGCACATAAAATCAGCTCGATTATTTATATTTTGTCCAATTAATTCTGGCCAGGCCGCCCCGCCATTTTAAAACCAAGTTACAGTCCATTCCCATTATAAATTCGGCACATTTAACATTAAACCCCTATTCTGCACTTTGATATTAACCTATATGTTAATTATTTAAATTATTTTGTGCATATTTCGGCCCATAAATTCATAGGAAAAACCCAAAAAAAATAAATAAAAAAATAGTGGGTAGGTTGTCGGCTTATTGTCGAACAAAGAACTCGAACATTCCAGAACTTCCCTAACGTACCTAATACATAATTTGTGCCAATAATATCTCATATAATTTTCTCAGCTCTTAATTACTTACAAAATATTTTAATGTTTGATTCGCATATAAAATAAGTAATAACTAGTGCGTATTGTGAATTACGTTCGGCTCATAACAGAATTGTAAATCGTCGTTGCATTACTAAGTATTTTATTTATATATAACGTTTATATCTTCATATTCTCAATTTTTAAAACACAATATTAATTAACTTAGCATTATTTTAATAGTTACGGGTTGCATAACATCTCAAGTGCCCATACTAACATCGTCGGCTCGCTTCGATACAGAAAACTTGATTTGTGTACCTACACGGCGCCCGTGCGAACAACAGCTGTTACATTCATTCTCAATTAGGTATTCTTCATAGAATAAATAGTGACCTTCACATTGAATTCATATCTTATCTACGTTCTGTGTCTATACAAAAATATTATTAGGTGTTACGTTACAGCTGTTTTAAATAAGAATTCTTATCGACGTTCTGTGTTTATACAAATATATTATAGGTGTTACGTTACAGCTGTTTTGAATAAGTCGGCACACTGTTGAGATTGAAACTGCTCATACCTACTTGCATTGTTTTCATTACGTTATTTTGTTTCTAACGCGCCCGCTAAGATTTGTTTATATTCAAACTTCAGGACATTAATATAATATTACAGACGACTTCTATCGCATTGTTCTCCGCTCATCAAACATACACTAATACTATATTAGCATCAGGCGATCGGTCAGCTCATTTGTTAATTAACTCGTACACATTTTATGATAAAATTGTATACATTGTCGGCACATTATTAAAATCTATTTTCTGCGTTTTAATTAACTGCGCGCGTATTTTCCGCTCATTACTTTTAAATATTTAACTTAGTTACACGCATATATTTTTAAACATGCCTACAAAATCGCAAGCGGCCATATTTAGGCAAACTATAAAATCTATTAGTCGGCTCAGAGAGATCGCATTGGCATTACACAAAGGTGACTCAAAGTCTAACAAAACGGAGTTTAATGCGCGTTTTAAAGACCTACAAAATTTGAAACAAAAATTAGAAAATTTATACTGCGAAATTTTAGACGACGGCAGTGTTACAGAAGAAATTGAAAAGTTTTATACAGCCGGTTACGAGAACGCGCTATCCGAATATTATGATATTTTAACTGCAGCGGAAAATATAAGTTCCACTTCAGAGTCAAGTCAGCTCACTTCTGCCGTTCTGCCCAAAATTGAACTGCCAAAATTCAGCTCACGCGTTGAGGACTGGCCATCGTTTATTACGATTTTTAGGAGTCTTACAGACGACATGACGTCACTTACAGATGCAGTTAAGCTGCACTATCTTTTGTCTTGCCTATCGGGGGAGGCGCTCAGCATGATTGCGCATTTAAAAATCACAAATGATAATTACAGCGTCGCGCTCGATATACTCACACGTAGGTATGAAAACCGCCGTGTTCTGATAGATGGGTTTGTTGATATAATACTCGGCCTACCTAATATTCATATTCGATCAAGCATACGCGCGACGTTTTTAACTCCGCTCATTTCCGCACAAAGCGCATTAAATAATCTGCATATACCTATGGATAGTAATTACGTATTTGTGTCTATTGTAGTTAGAAAATTACGAGGCGAGCTCCGCACCCTGTTCGAAAGAAGATACGGCATCTCGGACACTCTGCCCACCTTAGGTGATTTGATTTCTTTTTTAGAGGAGCACGCGCGCTGTATCGAAACCGAATATTCTAATGCAACCCGCGGTGTTACCTACTCACCACAAACTGGGCCCTCTCGTCAACACACACCCCCCGCAAACTCTTCGCGCAGTCCACGCTTAAGACCAATTAGTCCCGCGTATCCTCGTAATACTCAGCGCTCGCAATCGGCTCACACTTTAAGTAGCTATCACGTCAGCCCAGTTCCTCATTACCCTCAACGCTACTGGCCCCCCTCCCCCCGAACAGAGCGGCGCGAGTACTCAGCCCGGAATACAGATAAACGCAAGCGATTCTACTGCCCCTATTGTAGGAATACAGAACACAAACTTATCGCGTGTCCGAAATATAATCATCAGCCCACTCAAGGTCGTTGGGATTTCATAGAAGCCAACGACAGATGTCGTAAATGTCTAGGTCCGCATTTTGAAAATGAATGTCGTTCGACAAACTCATGCAAAGAGTGTGGAAGTGCAAATCACCACACCTCGCTTCATCGTCACGGAACTCCAAATTCTCCGGTGTCGTCAGCGCATTTGCGTCCACAATCAGTCCACTTTCGTCCGATCCCACGGACTATCAGCCCCTTACTGCTGGCCACTTTCTCATTGGCCGTCCGCTCACAGCTCTCCCCGAGCTGACTCTAGATGAAAGAGTAATATCTCCGCTCAAACGCTTTCAGCTCATTCAATCACTCTCTCAGCGCTTTTGGAACCTTTGGACCAAGTCCTACCTCCATACCCTTCAAATCCGCTCCAAATGGCTTTCCTCTTCCTCTCCACCCAAAATTGGAGAACTGGTTCTGCTCAAGGAGGACAATTTGCCTCCTCTACAATGGAAGATGGGAAGAATCTCACGTCTGCTACCTGGGAAGGATGGAGTCATCAGAGTTGTGGACTTGGACACGACTCAAGGCCAGCTGCGGAGGCCTGTCGGCAAGATTGCCCGGCTCTCACTGGATTCTGCTCAGGATGCCCCTCAGCTCGCCGCCTGTGCGGGCCCCCCAGGATGTTCGCGCCAACACTAGCGCGACGTTTAGAATAAACAAAAAGGACATCACTACGTGATGTATGGCCGACCGACTCAGGGGCGCTGTCAGAGAGTGACGAACACTTGCAATTAGAACCCCTTCCGCGCCGGATGCATTTTCAGCTCATCCCGAAACCTAGTGAACGCGAACGCGTGTGCGCATATTTATTTGTGCTCGTTAATATAATACCAAATTCGCCGGCGAACCGCGATAAATCTATCGATAATCCGCTCAACAGCTGTGTGGTGTAGTGAGAAGAAACCTCCGCCCAGATACAGAACCACCAGCTCAACAATAAGGTAAGTCCCAGATTTCTCCAGCCCTCACATTAACCTATATACCTACTTCCCTCAGCTCAAAGTCGTATGTGTAAGTTCCTAGCTTACACAGTTGCTATGTAGGTAGGTGACGAAACACTAGTTTTTGCTCTAGGTTCCACAAACTGGGTGACGAACGGGCGGTAACCCACGAAACTATAAGCGTTCCGAGACTAGGGAACCCCAAAAAAAAAATCAAAGCTGATTAAAGCAACGTAAAACAAAAAAGGGGATGAATTCATGTAGCAGTAAAAATCTAAATCATGTCGGACACCTAGTTCAAAAGAATTTTAATGTCGATAGTCTAGGCGAAACATTTTTCATGTAACCCGCTCCTTAATCCAGTAACGGGAGTTCTAACGACGTTAACTGGTCCATTTCTCAATTTTCCCCTGTGGCCCCTCACGAGGGCCCCGTTTTGAGGCCCGAGCCCTTATTTTAAGATGGACAAAAGATATATTTAGCCCTTCGACGGCCCGCGGCACTTCGTGAAGTCATACCATAGCTCACTTTATTGTTCTATAAATATATCATAATGAAATTATATTTATCTCCATTATTTATGGGGAGATATATTTTAATTTACTGGCTGAATTTATATCTTCGAGAATGATGGATATTTCTGTGGGATTTTACGATGCTTTTACAAGGCTGTGAAATTCTTCGACAGCGGTTCATTATGCTACAATGGCAATTTTGATGTGGATTATTTAAACCGACTTATTGGATCGTTGCAAGTCCATTGTTTTATTAATTTAGTACATTAATATTAATAATTAATGTTTATACGACACTAGCTTTTGCCCGCGGCTTCGCCCGCGTGGAATAGTGTTCATGGAGAAAAAATTTCTTCAGCAAATAACTCTACTCTTTTAGGGTTTCGTACCCAATGGGTAAAACGGGACCCTCGACGCGACGTGCGAGACCGCTTGATATATATTTTTTGCGCTTGAATATAAATTTAACGATATCTTCTAAATATAAGATATTAATTTAAACTAAATGATTTATAGGGCTACTTTAATGTGTATAAATGCTTCAAGTGAGTAACGTATTTAATTTGATAAGGATCATATCGTATCCGTCTAAATAGCTTCTGAATATACCTTACATAAATGACTACTTAAATAAAAATAAACAAATGACTACATTTGGAAAAAGAATTCCATGTTTTTAAAATAAAATTAATTTGAAATTAGAATTCTTAGCCAAACAAAAATTATTTTGATTTGAAATGGCCAGTACTGCAGAACGGCAATTTCATAGGTAAAGACCTACTATTTAAGGTACTTAATTGGATAAGGATTAATACTGTATTGCTTAAATCGCTTCGTAAATATGCCATAATTTCTCGAAAAAGTAAAGGATAAAAATGGTTATCGTGGGTTATCCCTAAGATATAACCCACAATCATACCATCATATACAATCGCGTACTTTTTTGTAGAACTTTTTAAGGTGTACAATACTGTAGTACAGTATTTTGATATATCTCGTAGGTTTCAGCCAGCGTTTGCAATGTAAGCGCAAAAAAAATTGTTTCTTTACGATAGTAGGAACCTCTAAAATTATCAATGTTTCTCTACTATATTATGCATGTTATATACATAAAAACCTTCCTCTTGAATCACACTATCTATTTAAAACAACGCGCATTAAGATCCGTTGCGCAGTTTTAAAGATCTAAGCATAAATAGGGAGGTACATAAAAAGCTACTTTTTTATACTATGTAGTGATTGACCTACCGCGAGGATTGAGCTGTTGTCTGCTACACAAGTCTCATGAGGGTTAGCAAACTGTAAAAAATTCAGATGATGGGTTCGTCGCAGATTTTCACACGATATAATCTTATGTAGTTGTTGACTGCGAATTCATGCGCGAAAAAAGAAATACCGCGGAAAACGCACATTTGCCGAGAATAATAATAAAAAGTAGCCTCTTACCTTCCCCATGGTCAACTCTACATATATCTGTGTTTGATGAAATTTGGCCTCATCAAAATTGGTCTAGTAGTTTGGGAGCCTATGTAATACAAACAAACAAACAGATTTACAAATAATATAAACGTATTAGATATCTGAAAATATATAATATACTAGCTTTTACCCGCGGCTTCGCCCGCGTTAATACCATCGGAAACCGTATATTTTTACGCAATAAAAAGTAGCCTTTGTCCTTCCCCGTAGTATACTCTATATCTGTGCCAAATTTCATGATGATCGGTTAAGTAGTTTTAAAGCGTAAGAACGAAACAAACAAACTCACATTCACATTTATCCTACTAATATTATAAATGTGAAAGTTTGTAAGGATGGATGGAAACTACTGAACGGATTTTGATAAAATTCGGTATGGTAGTAGTATAGGCTCTGGATTAAAACATAGGCCACTTTTTATCCCGGAAAAGTACAGTATTCCCGCGGGATACCCGATTGTATATTTACGCGGGCGGAGCCGCGGGCAACAGCTACGAGTAGTAATATTATATTAGTAAGGATTCTATACTTATATTATAAAGAGGAAAATGTGTTCGTTTGTATGTTTGTTTATTTTATGTATTTACATAGAAGAACATACGATATAACATAACGTAGATGTAATTTTTCTTCGTCTCGTGTGTTTATAATTACACGGGAATTGTCGCGAGTCGTTAAAACTTTCGGGTGTCTGGCGCTGCGGTCGCATCCGCTTCCTTGTGGCGTTATATTAAATTTTATTATCGCCCTGGACTAAGTAATGCGAATATCGTGTAAGGCGGCCGTCCGTAGCCCAGGGCAGGGGCGGGCGAGTAGGGCGGGGGAAGGGGTGATTAAAATTTCGGCTACCGTTGATGACACAACAGCAGAGTGGAAGGATTAATAGAGGTTTTATGAGTGGATTACATTACTTTGTGCCGGAGTGGCGGGATTTTATTTGTCCGACACAGACGTATATAGCTTTATTGTTCAACTTCGTGACGCTGTGTTATATCCTTCATATATTACATCTCTAAAACTCGAGAATGCCTGGACCGATTAGGCAAATTTCGCTCTTGAAATGATTGTGGTAGTTCAGGGGAGGGGAGGGAGTTCAGTTAAACGGTGAGAAATGTAAAAATTGCGGGGAAATACTAAAAACGATGATCGAATTTTCCCATCCTAACTGTTCTCTGTGGTCAATTTGTCGCTTGACTGTCAAATATTTGTAGCTGCGTTCAGTTTACTTGCTTGGCTATTTATTTAATTTAGTTCATTGTTAAGACAGAATAACATGTGTCGGGTCAGCTAGTACCTATTTAATATTGTTTGTATATGACGTACACTGGGCGATAATAAATATATATCGCACAGCAGCTAAAACGATGCAGTTTAGCAAATATTTTCATAATTTGGTATACTAATTATAAAAAGTGGAAAGATTTGTTTGTTTGTATGTTTGTGGGCATTAAATAGAATCATATTAATCTGAAACTGTTGGACCGATTTTGACGAAATTTAGCACAGGTATAGATTAGACCACAGGGAAGGACATAGGCTTTTTATCGCAGGAAAATAAACTGTTACCGCGAGATTTCCCTTAGCGCGCACAAAGTCGCGGGCGACATCTAGTAAGTTGTAAATACGTCTAGATTTATTTATTAAAATCTAATGAGCCATTTCCTCTCCATCTTCTCAAAAATTCCACATTTCCACGGTAAAGGGGTACAAATATAATGATTTACCAAAACGTAAAAAGTATTGTGTAAAAACCTTTTTTGTCATCAAAACAAATATTTAATTAAAGTATATAAAATTATCAAATCCGACATATTATATAACAGATACATACTCTTTAGTTTTTACGTTTTGTAAATCAAAATACCTGGCGCTAGCGATAACGCAAAATTTTTGAGAAGCTTCAGAAGAAAATTTCTACAAACTGTGATGAATTTTGGATCAATATCTAATAAAAACGCTGAAAAAATAGATAAACAATAAAGCAGTAAATAAACCAATAGAAAAGCAGTTAAGACAATACAAAAACTACAGCGTGTTGGAAACGACAAACTTGGAACTATAAAAACGGATAAGAGGCTTTTAAGGAGAGATGAAGCTGGAAACGAACGCATTAGTGGAAATAATAGCAACAACTTGCCTCCTGTGAACGTAAATAATTGATTAGGCTTCGATAGGATTTGGCTACGAATTATGTAATAAAGATAGGTTTTAATTAGTATGTCGTATGTTTTGCTTCGTTCAATAATTTAGAGATGATATTTTGTAGTACCCATTAATGCAGCTATACAAGGTTGTTCAAAATTAATGACGGATATTTTGGACATAATATGATCTCCGACTTAAGACAAGACGCTTAGGCTGAATAATAATACAAAATTTAGAAAAAATATACCAAATAAAATTGACACACTGCGCTCTCTATGGCGCTGAGGTCATTATCCTCACAGAAACAGGAGATTTAAAGAGAACAAAGACTTTGCCTAAATAACATTAACACAATCAGCTGTGTGAGATCAATCACCTTAACAGCACCGAATAGATCGTAATGTACTTTTATTTAGTAATTTTTCAGCCTAAACGTCTCGACATAAGCAGTAGATCATATTTCCAAAATATCTTTAATTGATTTTGAAAAACTTTATAAATAACATTAAATGCATGAATTCAATACTTATAATAAATCGTATTATTTCTAATATTCAACATTAAAGAAAATTAAAAAAAGAACATTTATTTCGAGTTTAGTTTAATTACTAGTCGTCCATTTAATTATTCCGGGATAACTCCCGAACGCCAATTCCGTTGATCTCTGGAGTGTGAAGGTTTATAAGGCGGCAATATTTTTCGCCCCCAGTCCCCCACTTCGTTATATTTATTAAAACATCGGCCGAGATTACAAGGAACACGATATTTTTTACACTAAAAGATGTGAAAACCAATTAAGGAGATAAAAAGAGTGGCGGAGGCTGCATTAATTCCTTTTTTGCTGGGATTATTTTAAAATTGCATTATACTTGAGGCGGCCGGTTAATGATAGCACTACCCCTTTCTTTTTAATTGCCCGGGGCTATTGCGAGATGAATCCGAAGGTGCTCGCCCGTGCCTAAGATAAGGCCGAGGATTTCAAATTTAAATTTTAATTTATGCTTCGAAATAATTAATTTTCTATCTCGAAAATGATTTTTTCATCTTACCATGAATCTTTGTGCATGGGACGATAATTTTGCGTTCTAACATTTGCTTGCGAAGTTTGTATACTAGCACAAGTATTTAATAGAGCAGTAAGTTAAGTATTACATTTTTTTAAATTATGAATTCAAATCCTTTAGACAAGCATTATGTAAAGACTTAATTCAAATAAATGGCTTATATACAGTGAACGAAAAGCCATAAAATTGAAAATGAAGAAATAATCCACACGCACAAATAATTTCAGGAACGCACTCCTGTGACAGGAACCGCTCAATTTCGGGGGCGAAATCGTGTTATAAGTGTTTGTTAGAAGTGCTCACGATTAAGAAAAAACTATCCGAACACGAAAACATTAAATTACTCCTTAATGCTTTAATAATAAGATATAAATCGGAGGCAATCATAATTTTGTAGATATCGTGAGCGATTGGTTGCACAAAAATTGTTTGCGGCTGGTTTTAGCAAAGATAACCCTTATTCTGTGAGTCGTAAGGTGTGTTGCGTTGTGTTAGTATCTGGTAGGTCTGATTATTAGTCATCGATGGTGGTGCGATAGGCGGTGCCTGGCCGGTGCCTGGCGCGGTCTGGCGCTCACGCATCTGTCAACACTACCCTAATGAACGGCGTTACCTAACGGCACCGGAGCCCCCGGTCTCCCCTAGTACCTGTGATTTGTGTGACACAATTATGTCTGTATCATGCGCTTTGTCTTTGTATAATCGTTCTTAGATAGTCATGCCGTCGAACAATTAGAAGCATGCGAATATATTCCATTGCGTGCGTACGCACAGTTGAAGTAATGTGGTTACTTAAGTTATATGATTATATTATCTGACTCGCCTAACTGTGTTGAGTGCGGTGTGGTTGAGGATGATCACCACTTTACTATAGAGTGTTTGAATCTGATGAAAGAAATGAGTTTTTTACAAAATTTCAAAATAATATTTTGTAATAAAAATATGTTTACACCTGCGAGTGAAGCAGCAAATTTGTTTTATAATATTGTTCATTAAGATATTATGTAAGACGAGTTATGATGAGGCAGGCATGCCTAGTTTGGCAAAAATCTCTTAAGTAAATAAAGATTTAAAAAAAAAACAAAATAAATAACGCATATAAATATTAAAATATCTTACTATGATTAGTTAATGTGAACACGGCTTATGCGTCATTGGCCAATTTTGTTTTTTTACCTTTTAATGTTTTCTTAATGCGAATATACAGTTATTTTCGTTTATAATTGAGGCTCCTACAGCATTCCTTGTATATTATTGTTTACATTATAAGCAAAGCTTAATAACCATAAAACTACAAGAAATAAGACGTGAAGTAAATGATTTGCAGAATAAAAATCCAATTTTTGCTCTATCGTGATTTTCTATTAGTTACCTGGTATAAGGAGACAGTTGGGGTAGCGTCTCGCGACAAATGCTAATTACAACTATATTTACGAGTTCGTGACTGGCGACGTCGCGCGTCGCTGCACAAAACATTTGCAGTCTTCGTGATGCAATAAAAACCAGGTTAAGTTTTACCGTTAACGATTAAACGAATGCTTAAACACCTGTAGATGATTAACTTTTTATTTCTCCAAACTATCTATAAAATCCAATGAGCCGTAAAAAGAAGCCTGGCAGATATGAAAATCGAAATTATTTTCGTACATGATTCCACGTTAGTGTGGGGTTGAGTCAATTTGCGTTGTTATTAAAACTTAGTATTTGAATTCCGAACACACTAAGAATCACATACTATAATTATTATCATTTACTAGCATTTGCCTGCGGCTTCGACCGCGTGAAATTGGCTTTTAAACGATATCTTTATAATAGTTTAAAACTTTCATCCCCTATTGTACTCTCTTAGGAGTTGAATATTAGAAAACGGTGAAATACGTAACTCATTATTTTTTCCGTACTCAATTCGTACGAAATATACATATATAATATATATATTTTATTCGTACGAATAAAAAGTTTCATGCAAATTTTTATCCCCTATTTTACCCTCTTAAGGGTTGAATTTTGAAAAATCCTGCCTTATTGGATTACTATAATGCTCACGTCATAAGAAAAATACGTATGCCAAATTTAAAATTTTTAGCCTTATAGGTTTTGCCTGTGCGCTGATACATCAGTCAATCAGCTTTGCCTTTTATGTAAACAGACAGTGCTTGTTTACTGAATTGAGAATTCTACAATACAAGAAATGCAACTTCAAACATAGAATAAAGACACGTAATTGGAATATATTTTACAAATATTTTTTGTCGTTTCAAAATTTAGAATAAATTGTAAATTCAGCGCGCTCCGTATGTCCGGAAGCTCGGGTTTGGGCGGGCGGGGCGGGCGGCGGGCGGATACAGCGCGCCCACATCCGACGCACCGTGCCAGCCGCCGCCCGGCACTCAATATGACTAAGGCTTTATTTACTAAAAAGTATCGCATTTAAGATCTAGCCAAATGTTCTCGACTCCCTATCGACAAAAACTTAGGCTGGAACTATAATATGATCTGGAATCCGACAGTCCCGGAAAATTCAGATCTCTGAAAATTTAACTCTGCGGTAATACAATAGAGTTGAAAATAGAAGTTTCAAGTGCCCAGCTGTCGTATATGACATTGACATTTGACTCAGCAGTTGTGTGTTCGATTTTCAGCTCTATTGTATTAGCGCAGAGTTCTATTTTCAATGCTCTAATTAACCCTAGTCTACCGGATTCCGGATCTTATAGTCCCAGTCTTAGTATCGATTATAACGTCGTTATTTTTTTAATCCCGCAAACTGGAAAAAAATAATATACAGTCCATGATCCTAAACTTTTATTAATTCAAAGGTAAAAAAAAATATGTTATATTGTATTTCGATTATGGCTTCGTAGTCGTAGTACGGTGAGGACCGTAGCAATTAAAGTGAAAAATGTTTTAAGATTTTTTAAATTGTATTTATTAGGTATAGCAATTTGCGACCTCCGAAAACATTATTTGTAATAAAATAGTAGTAATAGTATTTTATGTCTGAGAATTCGAACAGGCTGGCAACATCGGCGATAATGCCCCGGCTTTTACAACGGGGATAGAGATTAGCTTAGTGGCCGTTCCGGTTCAAATATTCATTGAAAAATTACAATTTTAATTGACTTTTAAAAGTTTTTCCCGGTAGGTTTTCTTTATTTTCGCTAAAGCATTAGATAAATTAAGTACCTTTCTATTTTTAACCGACTTCAAAAAAAGGAGGCGGTTATGTTATATATATATATATATATATATATATATATATATATATATATATATATATATACATATATATATATATACGTGCTGTAATGTGTGCATATAAGTGCTGAACTGAACTCCTGAGTCCTTATAGATACATATTATGTTTGGGGATTCCGGTGTCGTATAAAGAACTGCAAGCATATGCCATCATACTACTTGCAGTAATCATCATCATCATCGCCACCATCTTCACAAGAAACACCAACATATTATTATGACGACACAGGTACTCGCTACTCATCAGAGTTTCGTGCACCGACATCGATGTGTTCATAATAATATAGATAATAAATTTATCTAAAAAGAGAAAAAATATATTTTTAAACAAAAACTTAAAACCGACTTCAAAAGTAAAAAACACAAAAAAGTAAGAAATGAAACTTATTTTCTAAATAATTCCACTTTTAAATTCGGCTAAAATTTAAACTATTTCTCTACTCAATCTTCCTAATTTTGAAGTCGGTACCAGCAAATTTGAACATGAGTTATGTAAAATATTATAGAATATTGTTTGAGCTGGTAGCGACTTCAAAATTAGGAAGATTGAGTAGAGATATAGTTAAAATTTTATCCGAATTTATTATGTACTCAATTTAATAAAATAATTCATTTATTTATGTCTATACTTGTATATTATGATAACAATCCATGTTTTAATATTATAAAGAGTTAAGATTTGTTTGTTTGTTTGTTAGACTCCTAAACTACTGGACCGATTTTGATGAAATTTGGCACAGATATAGAGTAGACCACAGTCCTTCCAGGACATATGCTACTTTTTATCGTGGTAATAAGTTCTCGCACAGTTACTTTTTGCGCGTACAAATTCTTCTCAAATCTTGTACATCAATGCCCCATTTTCGGTAAGCATATTAATCATTCTTAAATTAAATTTATAATTTACTGACTTCACATTACAATAAGAAAAAGGCGGAAACGGAACTCCTATTTTAAATACAAAACAAAGAATTTGATTTATAGAACATAAATCGAACGTTCGAATAACCGGGAATAAGAAATTTCAATATTCGAAATATAAATTAAAATTTGAATGAGCGGGTAATTCGACAATAAAACGCAGCTGAGCTCGCCCCAATCAGATGGCGATGTTGATATACGACCGTGAGACTGCAGTAGAGCCAGCAGACCCGGTAGACCAGCCAGTAGGCCCGCGTCTACCCGACGTGAGATGGCGGAAAATGTTGCCAGTCAATGTATTGTTCGTTATTAATAAAACCCCTTGATAAAGTGTGTTAACAATATTTCCTTTCATTGGATATTGTTATTACGCTGTATATTTTCCCCTTTGTTTTATTATGACTTGAATGTGTTTCAAGTACGAGTTTATTAGGGAAATCTTGAAAATTTTAATTAGTTTAGAGTTATATTTTGTTAAAAAGATTAAACGTAATTCAAGCGCCAAAATTTGACTTCTTGTCTCATGGCATAAAATACTTGGCATGGACAGTCGACTCTCATTATTTGAAACATGCGTTATTACGAACCTCTCTATAAATTGTTATCATGAGTTCCCTTCAAAATCTAATAATAATTCGAAAAACTCCATATAGAGCTAAAGCTCGATGTCAAAAAAGGAGGTCATCGCGACCAAGCATAGGACCACTTTAGATCGCTAGGGGCCCAAGAGTTTGATATAAAACCGACGGTCAAGAATTTGCAGTAAAAAAAGTTCGTCTCCTTATCCTCTTTCGAGACCCGTCGGTCTGGCATGCTCAAACCAGCCCAGAACTCAACCAGACCGGGATAAAGCTACCTCCTGTAATGCTCACTAATAGGTAAATAATAAGTAATTTTCACTTAATGAAGCGTGATTTTAATACATTTGTATGTATTCTTTCCGAATTTAAAATTTGATACCTCATATTGTTACTACTCGATTCGCCATCTTGAAAAAATGGCGACGTCTTTCAATATTTTGGCTATATCTCTTTACAGACATACTTTACGATAAAAATATGTTCTACAAATATGAAGTGGATACAATTTTCTACAATTTATTTTATGAGAATTTTTGTGTCAAATTGATTGTTTTAGCGCTGCAGAGTCTTAGAAAGAAAACTTATTAAGGTTGTTGGTATGTTTTTTAATCAACTATATTCTACTCTTTAATCCCTTTCAAATGATACCCATATCGAGAAGTTTGTAAATAAACTTAAAGAGTACATGTCTTTGGGCGATTTGATGATGAAATGAAATAACGTACGTAACAGCTATCTATAGAAGTTATTTTATACGACTCTCACGCCTCATGACTTTCATAAAATAACATCATATAATACTCGGCAATGACAGAATAGAAATAATTACTTCGTATTCCGGGCAAGGCAGCTCTGTAGTCTGTAGGCGATTAAATATAAAAATATCTCCGTCTCGTTCTGTTGAATAGGAATTATGACGCTCCAGAGCGAGACGGCTTAATGTTGCCTAAATAAAACATAACGGCTGAGAACACGAGCCATATTGCCTCGCTGGAAAAGTTTTAAAAAGTTTTCTTTGCGGAGCCATTACAAGTGGTGTGGCTGTGTGCGACGCTCGGTCGATACCGCCCGAAACCTGCTACACAAATATTGTCCAAATGTTGCTTAACATGTACCATCCTAGATAATTCATCATCATCATCATATTGTATGTCAATCAGTGTCAGTAGATTTATAACAGGGATCACTTACAGCTCACACGTAGATCTTCGAAAAAGTATGTACCCGTCGGCGAATGCAAAGTACAAACACACATTCTGTCTAATCTATTTAAATTTTTGTATGTTAAACAAATTGCTATTATAGAGTGCTTAATGAAGAGGCTCTCTTGCTATTGTAAAATTTTTGAATGGCATTTTCACACTCTCAATAAATATTCAAGTTTGGCATTACGAATAAGCCACTACGAGTGTCCTTGTTACCTACTAGCTATGATGTTATGTAAAAACAAAATTTAAAAATGTAAGTAACCCTCGAATAGTAACGCAGAGAGCGAGCTGATAATGATGAATTATATCTAAGAAAACTTTGGATCATATCAACTTTCAACCAGAAAAAAAACAAAACAAAATCGGTTTATCCGATTGGGAGCTACAGTGCCACGGACAGACACACACACGTCAACTTATAACACCCTAGTGTTTTCGTCGGGGGTTAAAAACTACATGAAAAAACCTTTGTGATCTCAAAAATATCTCCATTGATAGACAAAAGATTTGTGTACTAAGGAGTAAGTTGACTCTTTTCGCCATCATGTCAGACAAAATAACTAATTATCCACCAAAATACAAATCCTAATCGATTGTGTTCGTGTGACCTCGCCTGTGTGTGCGTGAACGGGACAAAAGTAGGTTTATTCCAACGAAAAAGTTTTGAAAATCGATGGCTTCAGCTCCTACGTTCCAAACTTTCGCGTCGTGCCGCCGTAAATATCCGAGCTGTGCCCCGCCAACATCGACATGTACAGTAAAAATACTGCAAAATAACATTTCACTGCTAGACATTTTGTTATTTTGAAGGAATTAAGCTTCTCTGTCCATTGATTTTTACCAATTGTTTATGATACAAATATCTTACATTCCTAACATTCAGAATTATCAAATTGAAACGAATTTTACTCCAATAGTGAAAAGAAAGTCCACAAAATCATTTGTCAGTTGCTAACAACGGAACACATAACTATAATGTATGTTGCATTGAAACCCATTGCGTAGGAGTTTTTTATTGATCATAGTGTTAGTTGAGGCGTACGAAGCATTCCTTCATATTCTGTTCGATAGACGTTAAATATAACGACATCAAATGTGCCTAAAATAGAACGGAAGCGGCAAGACAACATTTGTCACATTTAAAATTCGAACTATTCGCTCGCGCACAACCTGCAGTGTGCGGCCTGCGGTGGCAGCCATCTTGGAATTGATATATTATTGTTTATAAATAATGACTCCGCGACCCTCCCAATTTAATTGCGGCGTATCCTCTCGGCTTATTAAGCGGCCGGTTAATATTTCCTTATTGGGTTGTAATTAATTTTGTTAGTCAGGTGCTGCGCCCGCGGGCTGCTGGCGAGCGACCATTATCTTCGCATTATTTTGTCCTGCCCAATTTGTTTGAAGCCTTTGACGGGTAGGTTCAGTTAATTAAGCCGAGTACGATGTAAATCGAATGAGATTGATTATTCCGAGGCCAGATCATCTCTCTGTTTTAGTAACATTAAGATATTACGGTCTTTGATTTTGATAATTATTTAAGACTAGATGTTGCCTGCGATTTCGTGCGCACTAAAGAAAATCTCGCGGGAAACATACATTTTTCTGCGATAAAAGGGAGCCTATGTCCTTCCCCGTGGTCTAATCTATATCTGTGCTAAATTTCATCAAATCGGTCCAGTAGTTTCGAAGTCTACTCAATGCAAACATATTAGTATAGATTTAGTATATGACTTTTCATGTTTTGGAAATGTCACAAAAATTAAGAAATTGAAAATATAACTCTTGTTTCTTATTTGGGGGCAAACAGGTAATCATGGACAAAATTTAAAATATCTGCTTAAATAGTTATGTATTCAGTCAACTTAAATACAAGGATTTACGTACTCTTAACAGAAAAGAGGGTAGATGAATTCAAGAGGGTCATGCCGCCGCGACAGCTAAGTCGTTTCACAGTTACAGAGGAAATACGACGACAGCATGGGATGGGATAAGTAGTTAGGTATTGTTTCAGCGGAGGCTTAGGTACGTAGGGGTTAGAACCAATGCATTTAGAATCGTGGAAAGGAAGAAAAATCTGTCTGTTTGCGGGATCACTTCCAACATCTTAAAATCAAATTGAAGCGTCCTTTGCTAAAATTATATTCAACAATTTAAAATAATATTAGGTCCTTACATATGAAATTGGCGTTTTGTCGTACTGGCCACTTTGATCACAAATATACCTGCTTTGGATAGGAATTCCAATTTCAAATTTATACCGCTTTTTACTCATGCATTTATGTTTCGAAAAACGTACCGTGTTTTTTCCTCTTTTGGTTTTTTCTTTGCGTCACTCTGTTTACAAAATGGAAAACTTGAAATATCGTATTATTTTCGAGTACGAGTTCCACCGTGGCACCAGTGCTGCAGAAACGGCTCGAAGGATTAATGATGTATGGCGTGGATGTATGGCGGCGGTGTCGCAAAAGATAACACGGTGCATTTTTGGTTCCAACGTTTTCGTCCTGGAAATTTTGACTTGCAGAACAAGCCCCGTGGACGGCCGGAGACCAAAGTTGATAATGAAAAATTGAAGGCTATTGTGGAAGCAGATCCATCGCAAACCACGTCCGAGTTAGCTGCAGCCTGCGGTGTTAGTGATAATACTGTTTTAATCCAGTTGAAGCAAATTGGGAAGGTGAAAAAGCTTGAAAGGTGTGTACCTCATGAATTGAGTCCAGTAAACCGACAACCGCGCGTCGATCGGTCTCAACGGCCGCGGCACAATAATGAAGGGATTTTAAATTACTGATGAAAAGTGGCTCCTGTTCGATAGTCGGAAACGCTTATCGCAATGGCTGACCCTGGCGAACCAGCCAAAGCCTGCCCCAAGCAAAATCCCCAAACTTGACTCAAAAAGAAGACGACCAGTAGGTCGATACTGCTAAATAAAACTTACAAATGAAGATTGTATGTAGTTCTGATATGTCAAAATTGTAAAATGTGGTATAATGCTCTGATGCAAAATGGTACTCTCATAAACGTCAAACCAACATCAAATGCGTTTTGATTGGTCGAAACTCCTTATGATGTCATGACGATTCATTTATAATTTATTGAAAGTAAATTTAAATTCTAAGTTAGGGTCAGATCACACCAAAGCAAGACGATACGCAACACGGCGCTGTATTTTAAAATTGAACTTTATTTACTAGACAAAAAGATACACATTTCATATGGCATTAGTCGGACACTGTACATGCGCTGTGCAACTTGACAAAACCGAACTCTTACAAAGAAACGTGTATCTCTTTGTGTAATGAATTAAGTTTAATTTTGAATAGCTATCTTAAAAATGCAGCGCCGCGTTGAGTATTTTTGACCCTCAAATACGAGAATTGGGGTTTAGGGAAAATGGTAAGAAAGACAAAACAAAACTTTCTCGTCAATATTTGACATTGAAAACTAAATCCGATAAGTTTGCAACAATTAAATTTGGGTGCGAACACAAACACCCATGCTGGAGTCACAGAAGTTGTAGGCAAGGTCGAATTAGTGACCTTCCAGCCCTCTGGCCGTCGGCACAAGTAGTTGTGAACAACTGCCATAACTCCGGAGGTACTCCGAAACTGGGTGACTGTCTAAGCGGCCGTTGACTCCGAGAAAAAGTTCTGTTTAAATATCCGCAACTTTAGTTTAGCAACTCAAATTTAGTTCGGCAACAAACGTAGTAACAACAAGTCGCAACAAATCCGAGGCGCGCGAGTCGTTTTCAAGTTCACGCTTGTCTTGCGCGATGACGTCATTGTTTACAAGAGTCAGCGTGCTTGTGTGGAAACAAAATTCATGTTGTGTAAAACGAAACACTGCATGTTGAAAATGTCATCGTTTCAGGTATTGGGTCAACAGACACGGATGTTTTTAAACGAGTCGCATTATTATTAATAAGTCCCTATTTGTAAAAACATAAGGTTCACATAACAATATTAAAAAATAAGAATTAAAAACTAGTTATGATAACAAAATCAATTGTACCATAAAAGTAGGTAAGTACTAAAAAAATAATAACTACTCCAAAACTTAAAATGCTACAAAAAAAAGAAATCTCCCAGGTCGTCCCCACCAGGCAGAGTACCTAGAAGGCTCAAAGAGTTTCCTCGCTGGATTGCGATACTTATTCTCTGGGCCAGGTAGGTGCCGGCTCTGGGGTCTCGGGTGGCCTCAATGAGTTTTTTGGAGATTTCTCCGAAAAGTTTGTGCGCACCCAGACCCCATGTACCTAAGGTTTCAACCCCAAACGGTTCAAATATGAGATCCCCACTAAGGTTCTCATATTTGCGCCGCTTGAGGTTTTCCGCCTGATTGGCGGCCGCACCTGCAGAACTCGAGGTGCCCTGGACATGGGACTGGGCAAGTGTATCGACGCAAGTAGCGTCCCATACAAGAGCCCGTCCCACTCTCCAAGGGACCAGGGTCATACCGTCTGGTCTCTTGCCATCGTCGCGCGCCAAACCAGAGGGTTCCAGCACAGCTGGCACTCCGGCGGTGACAAGAGCCCGACGGATGAGATCGTTCAGACAGTGATGTCGGGAGATGCGGCCGGCGCTTCGTTGACAGGACAGCCCGTGGTGTCCGAGGCTGTCCACATTTGCACCACAAACACAGCGATGGGGGACGACGTGGGGGGTGCCAAGACGCAGGGAAGTGGCTAACCGGAAAGCTGTTCGATCCAGCAATGTGCCCGTATTGGGTGACGGTAATGCTTGTAGCCAAAGGCCCGACTCCCACTTCTCCGCAGCTAAGAGGCGAGCCTGCTCCACAGGACTGGAGGACGTATTAAGAAGATTATTCCGTACCAGTCTGCAGAGTGGCTCGTCCCAGAGCCTTTGGGAAATTATTATTTATAATAAATGTTTTATTTTCTATAACAATGCGACTCTTTCCCCTCTATGTACTGCACTATATGCTTTATGCCATGGGCATAAAGCATATAGTGCTATCCCGAGTCATATAAAAAAGCTACCGTATAATAAATTTAAACAGGAAATAATTAAATGGGTTAAAGTTAAAAACTTCTTCTCGGTTGAGGAATTATTTAAACAAAAAAAAAAATCAATAGTATAATAACATAATTAATTAAAATAATTACTTCAACTTCAACAATTACCATGACATTAATGACCATTATAATATTATTATTGTGATTATTATTTTTTAAATGTGTTTCGTTTGTATTATTATTTTTTGTTACTGATTTATGACATCTTATATATAATCCTGACTTCTAATATCTTCTCGATTAACATCATAATACTGACTTTTAATATTTTGAGAATTTTATTATTAATTTAAACGTGATAAGTGTGATTTTCTGTGTTTTTTTTTGTTATCTACTAAACTTCCTAACAGTATGACATGCAATTACTAATGAAATAATTAGAATACAATATATAATAATGTAATAATTTAGAATATTGAGAACTTAAATTAATGTAATAAATATTTTCATGCTATTTATATATAGCTAAAAGTGCCAGAGCCTGTAAATTTTGTTACCAACTATTGTTACCACTTTTAGAGCAAATAAACGAATTGAATTGAATTGAATTGGATACATTATTATAGTAAACTAGCATATGCCCGCGCTTCGGGTGAATACAGTATCACACGGGAACACTGAACTTTTCTAGGATAAAATGTTGTCTAGATTTTAATCCAGAACCTAAACAACTGCCATACCAAATTTTATCAAAATCCGTTCAACAGTTTTTGCGTAAAGGAGTCACAAACATCCATTCATCCATCCATCTATCTATACATCCTCAAAAACTTTCACATTTATAATAGTAGTAGGATAGAGGGGTTTAGTCAAGGCACAGGGGCGACACTCTCTACAAATGACAGCTCGAGCACCGGCGAATTTCAGGCTTGTTGACGTACGCCTAAAGTTGACACCGAAATAATTTTAAACGTTGCGACAGACAAATCTATCACAAATATTATGAAATTATATTGTAAATTATGTCAAAGCACGAAACTACCAGCTCCGTGAACGAAAGTCCTAGAAAAAACACTTGCCCCGCTCGACGCACGCACACCCCCTATACGTCTAGCCACGCACACATAGCCGCGAGCTGTCATTCGTGTAAGTTTATTGAATGACTGTTACTTAAGTTAGTAATATATATTCTTTGGTCAAGGTGAGACTTTCTTAATTACAATCACTAAGTCCGAAAATATTTTTATGGGATTGACATTTTTCATTGATAAGTGACGTGACTACTCCCATACATTTTATTTTTTACAAACTTCGTTATCGTTACGACTTACAATATTACACTTTGTATGAGGTCCCCGGTTTCCTAAAAAATTATATAAAACGCGTTTCAAAAGAGACGTACGAGAAACCCGCCGGGAAAATATACTCGCAACGAAAAATGTCACGGATGTGACGTATCTCGTATATATGCTACAGAAGGCATCAAATAATGTTTGACGAGTCCTCAAAAGTCGGTAACTATAATCAAGTATAACCTCTGAATAGTGTAATTTTATGTGACTATGATAAATACTCAAAAAAAAATATATTTTTCGTTTTTGAAACTCTTTACAAATTGTTTATCGTATAAAAAAAGAATTGATATTTTTTTATAAAGATTGGGGACATGCATAGTTTTCAAAAAGTACACAATAAGCCAGGAAATATTACTGTCTTTGCAATTGCATATCTACGATCAACCGTTGACGAAATACATTCATCACAAAAGTAAGATCGTTGAAGAGCATTAAAACGCTCTATACAAAAAATGATGCTCGAGTTACAGCAGTTGAAATCGTATCTTAAAAGTAATTTTCGTACAAGTATCCTATACTTTAAACGAGACAATCTTGTATATGATATATTATATAATCGTAATCTGGGCAACGGCTGCAAGTGCTTACATGAAATTTAGTATGCAGGGAGTTTTGGGGGAGAAAAATCGGTCTACCTAGGTTTTATCCCTGCGAAACTGCGCATTTTTAATTTATATAATATGTTTTTTCTTTCGTCGTGCAATTCGTTATCAATAATATCGACTCTATAATGTTAGTCCAATTGGCAGTTTAGTTAATTTTTGAGATGTTCGGAAATTCGGGATGTGGTGGGTTCAAATCCCGGTAAAATATTTTTGTGATTCTTTATTTTTTTTTAATTTACTAGAGCTCCGAGCAAAGCTCGGTTACCCAGGTATTTCAATTAAAGCAAAGAAACTTTAGTCCTTTTAAGTCCTGTTACTTTTTAATTTAGCAACTGATTGGTGTGCTTTTTGCATCTTTCGGTACATATTTATGTTGCTTTTCGGAGATTATAAGAATTTTGCTGATTTAAAACAAACGCATGTTCCCTATAATCTAAGCAGCATATTATTTAAATCCGATAGTAATATGTTAAAGCCTTAGCATTTTGTTTCCATACTAGGTAGTAGGCGGCGCCCGGAGCTGGCCACACTGGGGGGAGAGGAGGGGAGGGGGGAGAGGTCAAATCGATTGCCCCCATGTAGGGTACATTAAGATCAACGAAAACATCCACAATTCTACACGAATATGCAAATATCAATCAGATCTAACTCTCCATAGTAAATCTATTAGAAATAGCAATTTTTATAAATTAAGAATTCATTTCATACTAAAAGCTAGATAACTTTTAGAAAAACATTAGTGCTTTGTTAGATAAAACTTATATTATTTATTATTATTGTTCGTATCCCATAATTATCCTACGGACAAAATTTGTTTCCAATTGGCTAGATACGGTACGGTTAATCTAGCTGTATTCTAAATAAAGGAAACTACATTTATTTAGTTTCATTATTTCTGAATATCGAATTCAATAGAATACTACAATAATATCAATAAAGCCTAGGAATAAAAAGAGAAGGCCTTAAAGCGTCGCATCGGACCGACGCGCAGTCGCGTCTATGCGGAATATTCGTACATCCGAGTAGCAGGCCGACGTTGGGCATGAAGTCCTGTACAGGACTGGTACGTCGGGTCTGCGGCGAGGGCTCCGCGCATGCGCCCCCCCCCACCCCCCTCCGTACACCCCCTTCGCCCCCTGCCCGCAACACGGAAAACTTTTCCCCGACATAGGTATAAATACATAGCGCTCACCCGTCGGCAACACTTTTTGCCCCCCCAGTGGGCCGGGGGAGCAAAACTTTTCCGAGCCCGCCCGGCACTCCGTATACAGAGCTCTTCCACTTTTTCCTGTATATTGAAATGGAGGTGCGGAGAAAAGAGTAGAATTTAGAAGCTGAGCAAATTTTAATGAGTGAAGAACGTTTTGTAACGAGTTGCGTTCGCTTCGCAAACGGCGACCACATTTGGACATGCTCTGTGTAACGAGTCCTAAATGTGTAATATTATGCATTACAAAATCTACATGCAGGGTAGATGGAAATGGTTATACATCGTATCGCTTTTCATGTCCACTGTTCATCCGAATATAACATGACCATTGACCGTAGTAAGATATCTCTTTAATATGAAATAAAATTAGGTGTAGTTCATTCTATTTGAGTTACTTTTAACCCGACTGCCAAAAAGGGTATTGTATGTCATTTAAATTAATAGAAATAAAGTAACACACACTACCTCACTCACACTACCATGCGTTTGTTAAGGTACAGGAGGTGTTGGTTTGACACAATTGACAATCTTTCTTTCACATTCCATAGACAAAGTTTACATATTTTTATTGCGTATCTAAGAGGCAAAACAACCCCCCTAAAAAGTTGAAACTTAAAAAATTTAATATGAATTATGGTCGAATTTTGGCCACCGGGCGACCTCTATTATTTGTAAAATAATGCCACTGAGCTTTATAGCAATAACTTAACGAATTTTCTTACATATAATGTAAAATAACCAGAAGATATTAATTTTGAGCCAACAAGATAATCACACCATAAATGAGATCGGATTTATTAAAGCCCACAAACTAAACGCGGTGAATAATGAATGCCGGTCAGTGGTGTCCGGAGCCGGACAGACGGACGGACCTCATCGGCCGCAAGACCTGAATCATTTATATCGCGGCTTGTTTGCACTTCATTCTAGAGGGGCACTAACAAACTTATGAATAAGCAGGAGTTGAGGTGCGTACACACTTGTGGGCGGTTGATAAGCGTGAAGCTTAAAAGAAAGTTTTTTTCAATGGCAAGACACGTGTTGTTCCGCTGCAACGTAAGACATCATATCTCACGCCTAATTATTTTTTTCGAAACTTCATGTACGCTTCTTTTCAGTGTCCCGTAGTCCGTACGCACTCAAAATAAATTAATTCTCAAAAACGATAGTAATAGTTTAGGTGCTGTCGACATATTTGAGGTTAGGGCACATTTATCACAGTGACCCGTTATCTGCCGGCCCACTGCCCGTCCGGCGTGACTGATGACTACACTTAATTAAATTTAATGAATTCTTAAGTACTTGCTAACCAAATATTTAGATGCCTCACCTTTCTGCGAGATCTTTAATTACGTTTTATTAGTCTGCCTTCTGCAATACATTGGTATCTGTGAAGTAGATTCTATAAGTGCCTTTGATAAGGTATGTTTACTTCACCGGATACACAAAAACCAGAAAGTCCATACCTAGTAAAAGTAGGTTTTTCGCGTACTTATGTTTTCTAGTTTTTAAATCGATAGTTTCACTGCAAAAAGTATTTATTAAAAAAACGAGTATTTTTCTATTGGAAATAGATTTGTGGAATGGAAAATTCAAACTTTTTCTAACTACTTGATTGTGTTAGTTTATGTTTGCGCACGTTAAGGCTTTTATTCGATACGGCAACCAAAAATAAACATCAAAGCGAGCTTGTTGTAGCGGCAAAAGCAAAATTCTGTTCAAATACGATTTTATAACTTGGATATAGACCAGACCACTCGTTTGGAACATTCAAATGTTTTAGATTTTTATTAAATTTATAAATACGTAGCTGTAAAGTATTAGGTTTTTAAATGTATCTTCTATATATTTGCATACGAGTATATTGGCTCAAGTAAAAGAAGCAGCTGAATGAAAGTAAGCACCTGTACCTAAAATATTTTTGCTTCTATAATATTTTTTTTAGTTTAAGGTTTATACTAAAATTTTTATGTCTCCAAATGACTACCGTCTTTTATATTTTTAATCGTATAAATAGTAGGTATTATGTACAGACGATAGATTTAAATTTTTATCAAAATCCACATAATTAGTTATGTTCATTTTGTGGAGGTTGTAATTTTCTCATTTGCAAATGCTGCATTTGAAGCGGTTTAAAAATCGTGCAACGAAACTTATATTTTATTTTAAAATAAACATTTTATATAACTCAATGTACAAATCACAAGACCACGAGCAAAGCCACACGTTTAAAGGCCATCATTGAAGTAATTACACATTCACGATATAAATAGTTGGCTTCGGGCGGGGGCGGACTCCAGACTCCATCATTTACTAACGACACTCACTGATACAAATTATCCACAATCATATTGTCGAGTCAATGGATATTGAAATATCATTTTTCCATTCCATATTTATGTTTTTGAGTGATTTGCATTTATTTTCTTTCAGGTACTAGCTGATAAGTTATCAAGTAGGCAATTAACCCTGAAGAAAAGTTTCACGTGTCTCTGTATGTGTGTGTGTGTGGCATAGTAGCTGCAAAAGGGATGAACCGATTTTGATCTACTTGATTTTTTGTTTGAAAGCTGACTTGATCTCTCTGTTCTCAGCTAGAATTCATCATCGTCAGCTCGCTCATTGCTTGACGTTCGGGGGTTACTTAAATTGTTTAAATTTGTTAATTTTAATTTACAATGTTATCGCACAGTAGTGACCAGTCATGTATGTATGTCACCTACCGTACAAAGAATATAAAATATGAAAATAAAAGTGGATATCTCGAAATATATAAAACATCCAAGTTAAATTATAGTGGAACCAGTAACAAAAATTATATTCCAGACTAAAATTGGTTAGCAATTTATCAACACTCAATAAAAGTAGAAATTGACAAAAGTTCGAGTCTGGATTTTAATTAGTATCAATGGAATCGAAAACATCGAACGCAATAATTTTATTTGGACGTTCCATTTCTAACAAATGGCTTTAACTCGCTGGCTGAAAGCAAAGTTTCGCTTGACGTATTCCATTTTTGAAATTTTATCTAATAAGTTCAAAAACGTGACTCCCGGGGAAATCCGCAATGAAAACATGAGGATGGATGCCATAAAATATGTAACTGGTCATAGACGAAATATCATTAGTCTCGCTGGGCGAGCGCCAGCGAGCCTAATCATTTATCTATGGAACTGGTACATGAAAATTTGAGCAATTATTCAAATAATAACTGTCAGTTTATGATGCACTGACATTATTATTACAAAGGTCCTTTACCTTTTTACTCGAATACAATTAAAATAGTAGTGAAGATAGTCACGAAATTTATTTAAATAAATATTTTTAATTTATTAATTTATTCCATTTCGATTTATCTTCTTTGATAAACTGTGTACTACAATCAGTTTTTAGATTTCATTGAAAATAAAAAAAGGATGTGAACGTATAAGTAGTAGTCAATTAGACAGAGAGATCCGATGTGTAACGTGACGTCATATTACGCGACTTGCATAGAAAGTTCATAGTATATTTCGTTTTGCTAGAAATAGATCCATTGAAAACTTTGACCGCTTATATCTTGCTCGTTTTTAACTGATATTGGCAATTTTTTTGGAGGGGGTAATTTAATTACCTACTGAAAAAAAATAGCCGAGGCGTGCATACAAGCCGGCATCCCTTATGAATATTACTTTAAATCTATTATTATATAAAATATAAATTATTTTTTTTTATACGGAGTTGGTTCATCACATAGTGTTAGCGCAATTTTTTGGGCTCTTTGGGCGCAAAATATTGTGATGGTTTAGTATCGTATTTCAAAAAATAATATATTATAGTATAATAATATATAGTATACATAAGAGAAGCCGGCTTGTATGCACGCCTTGCCTGTGGTAGGTAAATTTTCTATTCTCTGCAATATCCTATTCCTTATTTATAACAAGCGAGCGCAGAGGGCTATCAAAATCTTTGACTACTGTCAAATACAATATAAAATTATTTTAAAGCATTTCATTCCTTATTTTATAAGCAAAAGAAAAAGAAAGATTAGTTTTCAAAAAAATATAAAAAATGAATGTCATCTCAAATCACGGTACACTCGCAACATTACTGTATTATTTATTGCGTCGGCGCGATATTTATTACATACAATTTGCCGTTAGGAAATATCGCCGTACATTTTTCCGTCCGGATCTCCGCTCCTAATTTCTAATGGGCCATTTGCCACTTTGTCAATTGCGACGATAAATCCACGGACAGAGTTACGACTCGCAACTAACTCGTTTTTTATTTTCTAACAAACCTTTGTGGAAATATTATACCTTTTTCTTTCTCCTACATATTATGTTAGAAATATATGGTTCGGGTTTCTGAACGACAAGTTAATTTAAACTTATTATTTTATATATATTTAATGGAACTCCAAACTAGCAAAAAGCATTGTTTACTTTTTGCTTTTTCCATTTATTTTAATATCTTAGCTTAAAATAAAATTAAGTTATTAGAAACTTTGTAACATACAAACAAATACTATGTGTATCACAATTATCCAAACTTTCTCAAGTAATAGAGCGTTTTTCAATAACGACTTAAGAAACTAATTCGATGAATGTTTTCAGTCGATATCTTACGGGATGTTTATTATCATTGGGCAATAAAAATGCGACTAATGACCCGGCAACTCCGGGATATGCCAGGATTCCCGGACGGGATTGTCTCACTATTTCATATATGGGTCAATAAAATTTTATGTTCTCTTAAACTTTCTTAAATGCGAGGGAATTAAGCTCGATACGGTACGCCGGAGTTATGGCTAATGCGAATATAACTGTTTATATTAAATTATAATCGAATATGGCAAGCGTTTATGTGAGCCTTAATAATATTGGTAAATCTCATTTTAATAACCGACTTACAAAAAAGGAGGCGTTAATAAAAAGTCCAATCGTCCAAAGCGTCCAAAAAAGTGTTACAGACCGTAATATCATAATCTAATGAAATTGTGATAAGTATGCTCTCGTCATTAGACAACTTAATTTTCTTAAAATAATAGGTAAGTACATAAAGAGCTTTACACATAATATTCACGTTCAGGTTGTCCATTAACTACAAAAACTCAATCTTCTAGTCAAGTCTTCATTAGCTCACTCTGAGATTTATATTAGTGTACAGTTAAGATTTACCCAAGATGGCGTGCTTTTTGTATGCAGTAACTTGTGGCGTCCCGCGGGTGCAATATATTGCCCCGTCGCGTTGCCCCCTTTGCACCGCTTTGCCCCACTTGGCCCCGCTTCGCCCCGCGCATTCGTGCGTGTCGATAAAAAATAATTGCTTCCTTCATTTCGAATTACAAACACCGAGTTTCTAAATCAATTTGAATTGATAACATCGTCGAATTCGAGGATAGAAACATTGACTAAAACGCCAAAAAAGGTATTAATAATGTTAAATTATTGCACGCTTACATAAAAATCCTTATTATTATTATTATAAACGCAAAAGTCTGTAAGTATGGATGTGTGGATGTTTGTTAGTCTCTCACGCTATAACTACTCAACGGACGTTGAAGAAATTTTGAACGGTAGTAGGCTCTGGATTACCACATAGGCTACTTTTTATCTCATCAAAATGTACGGTTACCGCGATTTTTTTTTTCGCGGACGAAGTCGCGACTAACTTCTAGTAATGCTATTACATTATGTCAGTCACTTAATTTTCTAATAAGCTATTTTCTTTTGTTCACAGACACACTTCGATTAATATTACAATGTAGAGTGCACCGAACTCAAATCGTCTACGATAGAATTAAATTCGTATTTTGTATTGTTCGATTATTGGAACAATACTCCCGATACAATGAGTCGGATAAGTAAGGTAAGTCTGCCATTCCGATATTACCGTCTTACGGAAGTTTGAATTGTTAATCTCGGTTCGATTTGCAAATGCACCGTCCAATATCGTAATCACAATGGTGCATTTTGCGTTAACAGACAATCTATAATAACGAGTACACTAGGCTTATAACAGTATAAGTATAAGTCCTATACGTTACCAGCAATATGGGAAATTTATTTTAAAAGCCGAATTCTTATTAACAAATAAAGGAAAAATTGTTTGTAAGTGGTAAACATGCTCATTTTTACCAGACTACGGTGAATCCAAAAAGAAGGGTAATGATTTTGGCAGTCTATGTATGCATTTTATGTATTTATGTTCCACCGTAGCGCCTACTGATCCGATTTTAATAAATACGGTGTCAATAGGTTCGTAATATTAGCCCGGGTATATAGACTATATACCTAATTTACGAGTTAATTAGGTATATAGCCTATATACTACATACCTAATTTACTCACTTAATAGAGTTTAAGTTTTTATTAAAAGTTATAGTTATCACTTTTGTTCCTAACCTATTTTAATGACAAAATTAAGGCAGAATCAGTTTTTTTAGAAATAGAAATCATTTATTTGCATAAATAAAGCACAATATAGTGTTACAGTTTAGGTACATTAGATCCTTCTTATTTTGCCTTTTAAATTTTCGTTTAAAGACAATTAATTCTTACAACCACTGCATCTTCGAAAACTGTCTAAAACTTAAATCATTTAATAAACAAAGATTCCGATGACTCCTTCATGAGATGTTATGTGCAAGGTTAGATGGGGCAAGAGGAGCATACTTTTTACCCGTCTGCGCCAGAAGGTGGGGTTATGTTTTTCGATATTATTTAATATTATTTTTTTGGCTCTAGAGCCTAAACAGCTTGTCGCCTTAGCTTGTTTTAGCATTTGAGCATAAGAGTTATCATTAAGATTTGTTATTTGTCTGTAGTGACTAGTGAGAGCTGTGAGAGTGACCCTGGGTTCATCAAAATTATTTGACGTATGAATTAGTATACGATTATGTTACTATACGTCATTGACCATAATATAAGTATTTACCCGTCTGCCTCAACTGACGATAAATTACCTACACATTCCTTTATTAAATTGCCACTTATTGCTCGAGACTGTACGATAAGATCCACAAAAGTTGCGCAACAAGTCGCACATCCATCACACACAGTCACACCTTAGTCCTTGACTAATGACGCGGCAAATGGCGCCAAGCCGCCGTATTAAAACCCACCCGCGCAGAAGCGCGCACAAAGGATCCATCACACGTCGCAGATACACCGAATTACCTCGCAAATCGCGTGTTTTCGTTCAATTTGTTTCAATTGTTGGAGGATTTAGGCAATTGAGGCTTTACAATAGCATTAAATGAATATTTTTTCGTCAGTATAATGTTTTTTATATAAGAGTTTTACGACCGAATACTGAAACGATAGTTAAAATAAGTGCTGTCCTTGTCATTTCGGCTAGCAGAAACAGCGACAGCCTGTGAATAGGAGGGCCATTCATTGTTAGGGCGTTTCAGTATTCGGCCGTTAATATAACAAATAATTTACTAAATGATCTTGCAACGATATAATATACAAAGCCCCTAAATTTTTTCTATAACCACTCTCATAACAACAATAACAATATTCTTTCTAACTCAAACCATCTCACACAAAGCATGCCATACACTGCAATTTTAAAAATGCCCATACTTTCTCATCTTGCGCAATATCTGTAATCATTGTATTGCTTTGTTATTTTAATTTTTCGAGGCGGAATGTCTTTGAGTGTTGAAATGATGCGTGTAATACCGGCGTTTGATGTATTAGGGTATTCGGGACGAGTATTTTTATGCGGGAGGGAACAAAGCGTAACTTTTGTTGTGGTCGTATTGCTGTGGTATTCGATCAACAAATTGCGCAACTTCACTCATATATTCGACCATTGCGGTGCGAGTCCTTTAGTGATATACGTGTTTATTTAGAGGTAAAATACTTGCAAAGGAGAAATGTTTTATTTGTATTAGTACTAGATGTTTCAAGCGACTTGGCACGCGCAAAATGGAATCCTGCGGGAACTGCACATTTAGTGCATTCCGCGTCTATTATATATCTGTGATGATGATGTAGTTTTTACGTGACAGCGTAACAAACAAACAAACTCACATTCACGTCCTACTATTATTATAAATCTGAAAGTTTGTGAGGATGGATGTTTGTTACTCTTTTATGCAAGAATTGCTAAACGGATTTCGAATAAATTTGGTATGGTAGTTGTGTAAGCTCTGGATTACCACATAGGCTACTTTTTATCCCGAAAAAGTACATTATCCTCTTGGGATACTGTATGTAGGTGGGCGGATCCGCGGGCAAAAGCTAATTTATAATATTAGTAAGGATAAGGATTCGTTGCTTTATAAGCGACATTTTGAAACAATTTTCAGTATTATTTACAGTTGAAAACAACGTGAATATCTTGACCAGCGGCTGTCAGACACAATATGGTGGACGTTCAGTAGAAAATTCCAGAAAGTTTTGATTGTCCGAGGCAGATGGCATTCTTGCCCACATGCGAGCGCGCCACTGTTACTGTCCAAGTTTCGAATAGTAAAGCGTTGAAATTGCCCAGACAGTCTACAAATAACGTCCTTATGGCTACTGAGAATATGACATAATATATGTAATACCTAAGGAGATAAATAGTTTATGTATTCCGTGTCACATCATATCATTATAGGGCCCATGGGACACCAGTATCCCATGGGGACACTGTATTGGTATAAAAATAAGCCTATTTATTAATCCAGAGCTAAAACTACTACAGTTGTTTTTGCAGTAACAAACATCCTTCCATCCTCACAAATTTTCACATTATAATAGTAGTAGGGTAGGGTATTCCGTGACAATTTCTTTACCACGGAATAATTTAATTATTCAGACCGAATGGCTGTTATGTTGGTCTAACAGCTAAAATTTTACATTATAATATTATTTTTTTGAAAAAATTACATTAACCCATAACAGGGTCATTAAATAACTTCAGTTGTTAACACTACATATTAAAATATACCCCATTGTCTATTAACGTAAATGCAAAACCAAAAGGCATCGGAGGGTTATGATAAACAATACTAATCGTATTACAGAATCAATTTAAATCGCTCATTAATCATTGTTCAAGATAAATCTAACGGACGACGGTCATACTTGGTACTAATTAGACCCACCTGCCGACTTAACCCTTGCGCAGTGTATGATAGTGCGGAATCGGCAGGATAATGCCCAGTATTTACTCTGATTCCCGTCGTTAAAAGTTTAGGGAACTGACGGGGCCCTCGTTAGGGCCCTAATGGCCGCCATTTGTCTTGTCCGGCCTAGTTGGGCCTCGCTAATGAAATTATTGCCGCAACTATAGTAGAGGTTATAAATACTGAGTCCCGGACGCCACCTTGTTTCCCGGTAATGGACCGGTCAAACTGTAAACTGTTCAATGAAATTACAATTAGGGCCCGGATAAAAATTAATGGACGATGCATTAGAGTACAAAGGATAGTTAATGTTATTATATATACATTTGTTATTAAACCAGGAAACATTAATCTTGAAATGTATAACACAAAACACACACCAAATCAGTAAAAAGAACAATATTTAATTACATGGTTGTATTTCCAATTTTGTTTTGGCAGACGTTCGTAGAGGTAAATTTCGCAGTAGAAAATATATATTTACTTTCTACCTCTATGTTTCACTTTCAAGATAAACAAAATTAAGAATAAATGAGACCAAATCTCAGTGTTAAAACTCATCATAACTCCTTGTAATGTTTCCTTTTACGCGGCTCCCAGAGGAATCTGTCGCGATCTCGCCGGGCTCCGGACCCGTATGTTATGTCCGGCGCGGGTCATTAAGACCCATTCGTGGTAGACTAGGGGTTGAGAGCTGTGGCTGCCTCACAAAGTACTAGTACTTAGCGGCTGTGTTTTAACAAAGCTTTGTCTCCTTAAACGACTACATACTCATATTATACATGTTATATATGTATAGAAATTGTTGACATTGCTAGTTTATAAAATTTCGAAAGTCTCGTGAAAACGCTCCATACATTATTATTATTTTTAAACGAAAAATTAAACCACCTTCCAAAGTAAAAATGTACAAAAAAAGTATGAAATAAAACTTATTTTCTAAATAACTCCCTTTTTAAATTTGGCTAAAATTTTAACTATTTCTATACTCAATCTTCATAATTTTAATGTCGGTACAAGTCCGAACAACATCCTGATAAATCAATATTTAAAATAGAACACACGTTCATGTTGTCTGGTACCGACTTAAAAGTTTTGAAGATTGAGTAGAGAAATAGTTAAAGTTATATATTATTAATACATAAATAAATTTATTTATTTATTTATTTATTTCATCTCGTTTTAAGTAAGTAGTATAAGTAGAAATACTATTCTACCAAGGTATACCCTGGATCCAAAAGCACTGAACAGAACTCCTCAGTCTTTAAAGATATGCGTTTGGAAATTATATAGTATATATATATATATATATATATATATATATATATATATATATATATATATATATATATATATATATATATATATATATAAATATATAAATATATATATTTTTATATTTATTTATTTTTTTATGTAAAGGGTATATATACTTCGAAATTGATCTCGTTTTCACAAAAGTGGTGTCCTGATGATATTATGATCCATTAGAAATCGAGGGAACTCCTCGAAATTTATATGGACACATATAGTGATTTTGACTTTTATATATTATATATATATACAGCCGAACGTATAACCGACTCCTTTTTTTGAAAGTCGGTTAAAAAGTCGTACTTAACTATGACGTCATGATTAGATAAAAGTGTATGAAATATAAGGCCGCAGGGACATATTATTTGTAAATATCTCCGAGTGCTTTTAAGTTCATATAAATTACTGCAATAAATGTTTTTGTTTATTATGTAAGTAAACAAATTTTTTATCGCGGGAAAATGTACGGTTCCGTACGGATTTACTTTTGTGCGCACGAAGTCATAAGAAATATCTAGTAGCATACGGCTTCAGGGGAGGCTGGGGGCTAATCATACAATTACAGCAAGTGTCCGCATACTGACAGGCTGCGACTTACGTTTACATTAGCGCAATACGGCTGATGAGCTACGAATAGGTACAGGGTGATGATTTTTTTTTGTATTTCTTTTTTTTACATTTTTGTCGACATATTATCATCGGCATGGATAAAACTGACCGTCAACGCTTATTTTATCGTCAATGTAAACAGAAGATGTTAATGTTTTCAGTATTAAAATTTTCGTTTATATTTTAATTAATAAATAAACCTTAAACTATCTATTTTTATTACTATCTGTCATAGTAAAACTAATGTTACATAGGAAGTTTTAAAATACTAACCCACTTACTGATAACAATATTTATACAATGGATAACTTATACAACGTTGCTATCTTTGTCCTGATACGTTGAAATGGTCACTTGACAGACAAATACATTTTTAAGAAACATTTTTCTTTTAATTTGTTTTTCAGCATTCTTATTGAAGTATCTTATGATTACGACCGTAATTCATTACGGTTTCTACTAGTCATATTGTATATTACTGCTGTCCCTGACGATGTGGAATAAAATACAATAAAATCTTTAAGAATTAAAAGAAAAGAAAAAACATGAAAAGGAGAACAGCCTGTGTGTGGCAAGTATTTCATTTTGTACATATTGCTCAAGTACAAACCATAACGTATTAAGTTAATGAGAGACAACGCGCGTCGGCCGGGGGAGGTTCGGGGGACTTCATATCCCGTCATATCCCGGATACGAATTTATTGTTTCATTAACACGGGATAAGATGACATGTGTGTCCGGAACTTCGTCACCGTTCAAAACAACAACTATCGTCACGACCTCAGTGTTGTCAGTGTTGTGAATACTAAAGGGGGGAGGATTGTATTGAAGTACCTTCAAGGCGATTTTATAAGTACCTGGGTAAGTTTTGCCCGGAGTTCTGGTAGATATAAACAAAAGAATCACAAAAAACATTTGTCTGATCGAGATTCGTACCCACCACATTCCGGATCGGAAATCCGGAATGTGGTGGGTACGCAACGCAAAAATTATACATACGCATACCAATCTGCCAATCGGACTTACATAATTGAGTCGAAATTATTGATATATTGTTGTATGACGAAATAAAAAACATACTGTATAGCTCAAAATGCGCAGATTCTCAGGGATAAGACCTAGCTAGATCGATTTTTCTACGCCAGAACTACCTGCATATTAAATTTCACGGTAATACTTGCAGCTGTTTCCGAGATTCCGATTATTTATACAATATTAGCTCGTTTAAAGTAATAGATACAAGGGCTCATATAGACGTAACTTAAATGTAAGTAAGGAATATTATTAAGCAAAACAACCACATTGTTTTTAATATTTATAATATCGTAATGCTTGCAATATTATAAATGTCTCTCTCGCTCGATATAAATTAAGCAGCGACAAAACATGCGAATAAGATATCCGACACTTATAACAAGATAGAAGTGAAACAGGTCCTATAAATAATATGCTTACCAAGAAAATTAATGATTGTTCCCATTCAAAAGAATTGAGAACAATTCTTGTGATTGACATGAGGAAATAACAAATGAATGGCATTATTAACACAGATATTGCAAAAATAATAAAATTGAAAATAATCGACAAAGCCTCTTAGCGCAGATTCTTTTATTCTGAAATGCTTTTGATGTGTACTTAGTGTTTAATAAGCTGATCCCATAGACTCAAGAAACAGTAGACTCGGTAAGAGAGTGAATTTTATGTCCTATGTATGTATTACAGTATATGGATTACGTTGCTTTAATGACAATAAATAAAATGTATTCATAAATTCTGGCGAAAATCGAACTTTATTTTAGATTCAATGTTTTCATCGCCTACAATTTTACATAATATTATTTTATCCTGTGACTGGCAATGGAATTAATGTCGCTAAAAACTTATTAACCGTCGCTGATTGTCAATTTAAAGCCCTATCTGTGACCTATTTCACTCTATGGCTGATCCTATTACAATGTCCAGGTAACGTCACAGCGGAGTGCGCTAACAAGATTACAACTTTTGTAAATTAATAAAAAGTACCCGTGTGTTACCCACTCCACCCTCTATATACTCATTAACTAGAAATATTTTGCTGCCATTGTATTATTTTTTCATGAGATTATTATGATCATTTAGCACGGTGTCCACTCAGTGAAAATTTGTGTAAAATCGACGTATGCATTCTTACTTCCTACTAGTATTATAAATGTTGACGCCTCCCCGTGGTCCAGTTGGTTTAGAGCTTGGCTCGATCCGGAGGTTCGATCCCCGCGTCAGAACAGCAAAAAATGATGTTTTCAAGTTTGGTTCGGACAAAAAAACTACTAAACGGATTTAAATTGAATTAGTAGTTTAGGTGCTGGATTATAAAATATGCTACTTTTTATCCCGAAAGTTGCTTGTAGGACCACCCGTATTGGTCGCTTGTAGGACCACCCGTATTGGTCGCTATGCACTTCCGGCGTAAAGTAAGTACAATAAATTAAATATTGTAAAAAATGTCAACTTAGGGTCAATTCACACCGAAACGAAACGATATGCGACATGGTGCTGCATTTTGAGGATAGCCATACAAAATTCAACTTTATTTAATACGCAAAAATATACATGTTTCATTGTCAGAGTTCGAATGTCAAGTTGCACCGCGCTACACAGCGCATGTGCAGTGTATGACTGATGTCTCATGAAACGTATATATTTTGTGTAATGAATAATGTTCAATTTTGAGTAGCTATCTTAAAAATGCACCGCGTGGCGTCGCGTATCGAATTGTATCGCGTGTGAATTGGCTCTGTGTGTAAGTCGACATGGAAATTAAGGCAGAAAGCTTCTCCACCCCCTGACTTTGGGTCATGGGAGCGCGCCATGTGTTAAGTGTGTCCCTGAAAGTGGAACATTGAAGGATTGGAGTCCGACAAAATGTTGCATTTGGTCGTTTAAAATTGCATTTCATAATTTGGGAACAATAAATGTTGAGTAGAGCGTCGTATGTAAAAGTTTTTTCATTACTTACTTAATTTTTTTAACTTAATGTTAAGATAAGTACATGAGAGAATTTTAGTAGTATGAATAAACAATTAAAAAGATTATAAAAGAAAAAGAAATAAAAATAATAACATAAATATTCATCTGACTTTACCGACAAAGCAAAAAGTCCAATGCTAACTAGGTCGCCAACCGGATTATACATTTAAATCGAAATCGAATATATATAATAAATACTCGTTCAAAGTATCTTATACTTTGTGTTTTTTCATAATCTATATTTTGTAATAAATCTTTGATACAATATAAAGCCACAATTCAGAACAATATCGAGTCGATAGCGAATAGATTAAGAGCTCTCCATTACAACCGAAGCAATAAACATGACATAACGATTATTGAGCAAAATATTTGAGATCCATTTACCAAAGATATTAGCCGTTAAAGAGGCCTCTTGAAGGCCCCTGGGCCCCCGAGGACTGAGGAGGACCGAGGAGGCTTTCTCAAGGTGTTGTACCCCTAAATGCGATCTAATTACGAAATAGTTTCGGTTCTTGATTTATAGATTAAGTTTATCCACACGCCGCTGACACATTAAAATCCTTTTAGGGTCGATACCTAACCTTTTCTTATTAATATGTAATTTAAGCTTAATTTGTTTCGGTTTTGTCTAGGAGGTTGGGTTTCGGGTACATTTGGATTATTCTGTAAATAAAGTATGGATATTAAAACTCATTCTGCAAAAGTGTGTGGCTACCTCTAATGTTGCTTGTGTTATGTTTATCTTTTACAGCAGCCGTCTCTACACCGCGCTGTCGTCCAATCGACTTGACGCTACCGAGTGGGTCAGTTCCATATCGACATAAACAGTATGAATTGTCATGCCAATCCACGCCCATACACGGTCAACTCCAACTGATCCAATGGCTACACTTGCACTGTGATAATATCAAAAGATGATGGATTTGTAAAGTAAAGGTTTTTGAAAATGTTAAAAAAGTCTTTTTGCAGTTTCTTCAGAAGATAGAGAAGATGTTTATAACTAGAATATAGATATATATCACTTTTAAATATTAGATTCTTAGTAACCTTTTGCAAACATTTCTCTAACTCAACCAAGTTACATAAATCAGTAGTTAAATAATCAATAAACAAGATACATAGAGAGGTATCCGAAGGTGTTAGTGTAACCACGCCCAACCTCGGGTCTTATCGGATTCCGCGGGTAGCACAATGGATGTCCCTACCAGGCCAGAGCTTAGACCCACTACTTTGTACCAAATCACTTCGACTAAATTTATTACAGTCGCCCCCTTTGCCCCGTTACCCCGCGTTGCCCCGTTACCCCGCTTCACCCGAGCGGGGTATAACTGCGTATAAATCGTCGTGTTGCCATATTTACGGTGATATATCGCTAATCATCTTTCGTGCGCAGTTGGTAATAGTCCGCCATCTGACGAGTAATATAATTTATAGGACAAATGTATAGCCCTTAGATCTTAGGTCAGGTTGATTTTGTGGAAGCAGATGGTGTACTGAAAGGGTGTAGAATGGTTGCCATTTTCATTACAAATGCTTAGGTAGTAAAATAATTTATATTTGTACGATAGTCTAACATTTATCATTATTATAAGTAACTGGTGCCTGCAACTTCGTTTGCGTGGAACTTAATGAAAACGGAACCCTATTTTTCTAAACGAAACCCAAATACTACTACTACTATAGTACTAAATATCCTAAGTTACACCTTATAACATCAGCTATCTGCCAGTGAAAGTACGGTTAAAATCGGTCCAGCCGTTTCAGAGATGACAACAGCCGGAAAAAACAGACAGACAGAAAAAAATTAAAAATTGATTTTTCGGTGTGGTTACCGTAAACTATATAATATGAATTTAGTGCAAAGCTGTTAATTTGAAATTACAGACACTTCAATTTATTTATTCGTATATATAAATGAAATGATCCAATTAATACCTTAAGAAAATAAATTAATATTTCTATGTATCTAACAACAATATTTTTACAGTGCCCATCAAAACCCATTCTATAAATTAAATTACTCTACTTTAATTGGAGACGAAATTATGTTTAAAATGTTAGTTAAAAATAATGTTGTTTGACAATTTCTACAGAAAAACGTTTGCGATTATTTATTTGCCACGTGTCACTCACTATTATACAAAGCAGTTAGTAGGTAAGTATATTAAATTATTTATATACATTATCAATTCTTTATTTGCAGATAAAATTATAAAATAAAACAGTATTGCGTAAAAAATAATCAAAATGGCGCTCAAATTGGTCGTTTGCGTTCAATTGGCGTATCTTCCAGATAACCATGATAATATTATATTTCATTGATTAGCTACCGTCAATTTACTAATCACGTATATCCACACATGCATTATCCTTTGTTCTAACGTGAAATTAATCATATTCGGGTCCAATTTGCATAACGGAATTTACACAAGACCTCTCAGATGATCAAATTAAAACAGAAGGTCCGTAATCAGATAAGGAAATTATCTTTATTAGCGTATTTAATGTGTCGAGTGTTAAGTAAATTTGGGTGTAATCGCGCTAAGCCTTTTTCCGGGGCGGCGGGTCCGGGAGAAAAATGCTGGGATTCGCGGGCTTGTTACCGGGACCCGGGATAAAGCTGTGGCGCGGCGCTCCAAAAGGACATTCGCTTTGTTTAATTCCGATCTTTTTATTCGAGAATTCGAATGTTTGAAGTTTGGAATGCAATGCGGATTTATTTTAAAAATATTGTAGGCTGTATCGTTCTGATAATATTATGATGCGTTTTGAATTTTGATTCCCGTTATTTCTCATTATATCTCATAGATCTGCTTTTAAAATAAGTGATTTGTTTTTATAGGCCCTTCAAATTTTGCTCACATACAGGCTGTTTTTTCAGTCTATGTCAATCAGCCTAAAAGTGATATGGTATAAATAGCAATTTTATAGGAAATAGTGGAGTTTTTTTTCAAGTAGGTTTGGTCCCATAATAAAAGTTGCTTATATTCATGAGTGTATTCACTCTTGAAAGTTTGGGCACTGATTGAAAAAAAACACTCTGTATAAAATTACTCGTTCGATCTAAAGTCTAAACAATATTGTTTATAAGAATATTTGGCAGTTTTTTAACAAAAATGACTTTACTTATTACATAATTTGATTGACTATTTTATCTCGATATTTAATAAAATTATTGTGACGCATTGATAATAATTAAACATCCAGCTAAAGTAGGTACCATAGAACTACCTTGAACTATATTAATATATTATAATTGAGTTAAATAAAATTTACAAACAGCTAATATTACTCCAATTAGTGTGGAGTAAAATCGGGAAACCGTTTAAAGTCCTGACACGACTGCTCATTGAGTGCCTCTGAGGACTCTCGAGACCGACCGGGGTCTTCTTAAATATTGACTCTGTCTTCATTGCGTCTTTCACTCAAATTTGAGATACCCTTATTGGTTGGTAATCAAAGATATAAATAGAGACAGATTAGAATATCGAGGAAAATATAAAACGTAACTTAGGGGCACTTCTTACTACGACACGCGTGCTTTTCAGTAGTAACAGGGCATAATGAATATAGCATAATATAAATGTACAATTTAATGAATATTTAAAAACAACACACATAACCTGCAAGCAAATGTGTGAATACACGCATAATCGTGCGAAAAGCATGCTTGCACCCACACATTTGCACGTTTGCATTTGCAGGTTGTGGGTATTTTTCACGAGATATTGCTAGATAATAAAATATAAATTTAAATGTATGATATGGATTTCTGCAAAGTAAGGCCTGATTCTAATAACTTTTGACCATACAAATGTTAAGTCTGCAGTTAGTGCAAAATCCGTATCTATTAATATAATGTAATGTGTTATAAGGTATTGCCCGGCCCTACTTGTGCAGTCAGGTAACATAGCTGGGTTGTTTTTATCGAGGAAAATATATTTTATCAGGAGCTGTTAGAGAATTTCGCAAACAGATAATTTAATCACACATCTTCACATTAAAAAGGTGCACGGAATGTGAATGCAACCGATTGGTGATCTCACCCCTTGTAACAGATTCAGCTACTATGCCCAAAAAAACAGAACGATATTTATTGCGACAATCTCAGACGCTTAAGTTTTTCCCTTTATCCCTTCCCGTGACGTCACGGCGACAGGAACGAATGAGGTAAATTAATAAAAGGGAGCGGTTAGTTACAATTACGTTTTTAAATGTAAGCAAGCCTTCTCGTTACTTTGATTTTTCTTTACGACACGCCATTTGTCGGGTACACGCTGTCCGGGGAAAAGGTCGCATGCGAAAATTTTGGGACAGACTGAATGAGAGAGATAGGATTTTTTTTTAAATAATTTTTGGTCTCCGATTAATCTTTTTTGGGCTAATAAAAGGAAATCTTATATTTTTATATGACGTGATCGAATGCCTAGGACGAATGTAGAACGCTGCATGATAAAAGTCGATTAAGGGGGAAATATTATAATTATATTACAACAAACATAATATTATGTTTATAAAATTTCAAAAATAACTTAGCAACTACAAAAAAAAAAGCATAAACAGAAAAATGAAGTTGACAAAATTTTCTGTTGCGACCATACCAATGTTAACACTTATTAACTTTTGATTCGTTTAAGCAAAGGGTTTTGAATAAAAATTTCGACCCCGCCGAGAAAAATCGGGGGGTCGTAAGAAATGCCGCTGTTTCTCGGAGGGTAGCCAGGTAGCCAAATGAATTGCAAACAGCATTATTATTTCCTCGCGGAAGTCGTATATATTCGCGGCCTCCTTTATTTTAACGTTTCCCGCTTTTTTTTCTTACCCCTTTTTATTGCCGACGAGCTCGTATATTATAAGCGCGCTGTAAACAGCTATATGTTAATAAATTTGTATTCCTACCTCGGAAGATAAGACGGCACAGGATATTAAGAATTACTCATACTATTTTGGAAATTATTTATGACCATAAATAAAGTCATAAAGACCCGGTCATACTATTTTGGAAATTATTTATGACCATAAATAAAGCAGTGCATTACTTTCTTACAATGGCTGTACCGATTACCATTTATACCTATAAACCTCCGTTTTATAATATACTACATGTTGCCCGCAACTTCGCGCGCGCAAAAGGAAATTTCACACGAACCGTACATTTTTCTGCCATAAAAAGTAGCCTTCCCGTAGTCTGTGCCAAATATTTACCAAAATGAGTACAGTAATTTCAGAGCCTATTTAATGCAAACGAACAAACAATCATATCTTTACTATTTTTATTATTACTGCATAAAATGACGCTTACTCTTGTTACCGAAATACATGTTTCTTTGCTTGAGCACTGTTCGATGTTTTGGACTTTTGGAGAGTGCCAGCATTTTTCTGGTTTAAATACAATCGATATTATCTAATTAGTAGCAACAAAGGCCCTAACAGGATAAGCACAAGTAAGTACATTTCTTGGGTGAATAGTTCGGGTCGTAAAATCTGCGATAAAAGGGCGATAACTGCCGATTATAGCCTCCGTAACGGTCCTCTAATAATGAATTGTCTTTAGTATAACGGTCGTTCGTGATTGTAGACTCTTGTCTATGTAATTATCATTGTAATAGCTCGAGGCTGTGTTGGTGATTTACATCTTGAAAACCCGGAGAACTCTATCAATAATTTTAATAACGAATAAGGGCCTGTTGCCCAATGTTAGAGTGAGTGAGTTAGATATTTGTATGTTTTATCTCAGTCGGTCAATATAAAATAAAAATGTGACACAGGCCCAAGCTCTAATAAAATATGTAGGTACCTATATTTTGAGTGTTTTAAAGTGCCTTTAAAAGTGCCACCTTTAAAGTGCCTTCATATTCAAAAACACGTGCTATTTACCCTGTTTATATACGAATTTAGTGCTTGTAATATTGTTGTTCTGGACTTAATTGAATTTGTAATTGTATTTTTGAATGTATTAATTTATTTTCAAAAACGTAATATTAATTCATATTTTAGCAAGCACTATATTTTAAAATAACAATATGTCCACGTCCAAGAGTCAGAAATGTTGATCGAAAGTCAATTGTCGTAAGACCTTGTAACTAATTTCTTGGAAATAAATAAATCAAATACGAGATTGCGATGCCTATGTATATTATCGTATCTACAAATTCCATTATCCGGAAATCGCAAATATTTGGAGATACGAAGCTAAAATAAAAAATAATAAAGGTATAAAATTCCCCAAATCCTGTACTCGCCGTACACAGAGGAGATGGGGTACCGTACATGGGATATATTTGAGGAGTAATAAAGCAGCACCGAACGGAGCCAATAAACGTAGATTATCGGGAGTTATGATGCGATTCTGGTTAATGCGACACGACAATAGGCCGCGGGCGGGGAGGCTGGGCACCGCGAGTGTGGAGAGGATGTCATTGGTTTTGTATAGCGAGAAGTAACGTGCAAATGTGATATTTTTTACATAAAAGTAAATTACAAGTTCAGAAACGGTACCCACCATTAAAGGTAAACTTGTTTTTTACTTATTTTTTGATAAAAAAAAAGACTTTTGTATTTTATTAGATATAGATAGAAAAAGTATATTTTTTATGAAAAATATTTTATTTACCAACTGGAAATTGCCTGCGACTTCGTGAGCGCAACTGAAAATCCTACGGTAACCGTACATTTTGCCGCATTAAAATCTAGCCGTAGCTTTCCTATGGTCTACTCTATATATGTGCCGAATTTTATCAAATAATAATAATAATATAATATCTATGGACGCTTCACACCACGTCAATCTGGCCCCGTGGTAAGTATCCGAGGACCTTGTATCACGGGGACCATACAACGGAAAGAATATTTAAACCTTTTATACTATACATATAGTTAAGATAAATATAAAATAATAAACATATTTAATACACATCCACGACCCAGGAATACTGAAAACTTTTTGTTCCCTCGGCGGGATTCGAACCCACGACCTCCGGCTTGTGCGCCGACGCGCCGACAGGCACAGAGGCCGTCAAAAATCAAAATCGGTACAGAGTAGCTTCGGAGCCTAATCAATGCTAACAAACAATCAAATATTTTCTCTTTGTAATAATATGAGTATAGATCGAAAGCCTTTTCCACACTCGGTATGTAGCCCCGAGCCCGCGGGCCGCATCACTCACAACGTATAGACGAAAAGTGCTCTGGTTCACGTTATGAAGTCAATTTATCATCAGCAAACCGAATAATTGTTCCCGGGTAGGCTTTGATCACTTCTGATAGGCTTCATATACATGCCATTATTGATGTGATCTAGAACGACAGGGGATAATGATATTATGAGATATTGTTAGATAATCTAGTTTAAGGCGTTCTTCTACATTTTATGGAAGGGGGCACATGCATATATTTTATTGGCTTTTCGAAAAGCCACGAAATTTTGTCCTTGCAACGATCAACCATTGATGAAATACAGTCAGCACAAAAAATTATGTCTCAGCAGTTGAAAATGTATGAACATAAATACAAAATTGATTTTATAAAATTAAATACTGCGTTTATGTATACCATCGTTTTAACAAAAAAATGCCACTAATAACTTGTGGATTTGAATAGTTATTTACGTTTTTCAATCATAGCAAAAACATCGTCGTTTATTAAGTCATTTTTAGTTCTGTATCTTTTTAATTTAACAACTAACCACTGTCCTTTTTGCATTTTCGGTCCATTGCTTTATGGAAAATATAAGAATTTCGTTGATTCAAAACAAATGCATATTTCCTATTATTTATTTATCATTACACGTATATGAAATGAAAATAATAGGGAAACGTCTAAAAAGGATTACCTTTTTAGACGCTAAAAAGCGTAACGCGTTTTTAAACGTGTCAATTTCAGTAACATCGGACAATAAAAGCCACAAAATTGTATAAACTCCGCAATATCCAAGGCTATATTGTTAAAAATCCGAACAGGAAAGAGCTCGCCACCGATACGCAAACACTTCGACAGCGAGTCAATGTTTGCCCGGCCTCCCCCCACCTCACCCACTGCGACAATAAATCGCGTAAATAAATTACCTCTGTCAATCCACGGCGATCTTATTTGTTGGCCGTGATTCGGGGACTAAATAAATACATAAATAAAAAAAAAGGTTGTTGATTTCTCTCACATTTCAAATGAGTCCAACAAAAAGATATAAGTACAAAATAGGTATGATAATGACACTCTGGTTAAATTTACTACTACGTTAAATTAATAAATAAATATTTAATTAATTATTATTGATAGAGTTTAGGAGCATCACATACGGCGAAGATACTATAATATTTTATATTAAGATAAATATCGCTTGCTATTACAGTTTGTGTGATATAGCACGGACGGCTAAGATTCTATATACTTTCGCATTACGTATATGAAATATATCCAGGCATCTTAGGATAAATTATTACAGTATCTTAGCTGTCTGTGACGCCCTTAATGTTATGTTTCACAATCTTCCAATAATTTGATGGTTAGCATTTATATGCGGTAGTATTTATAATGGTGTGGAAAATCGTTACGACAATTGGATGCGATTTGTCATACACACGACTTGAGAAAATTCAGAGCGCTGAAAATAGAGATCTGCAATAGTACAATAGAGCTGAAAATCGAACACAAAAGTGTCAAGTAAATGTCAACGTCATATATGACAACTCGACACACGGCAATTTGTTTTTCAACTCTATTGTACTAGGGCAGAGTTCTATTTTCAGTGTTCTGAATTTTCCCGGGCCCGTCGGATTCCGTATTATATAGTTCCAGGCTTATAATATTTTATATTACCTTCAACATTAACAAATAAGTAGCGCTGCATAATGCTTGCCAATTTTACGATCAAGTTGCAAATTTTTTAATACAACAGGCTTATATTATGATAACATGATGAACATAATATCTGTTTACTTCCATGTAATGTATTAATAGCAATAACATCGTACTATCTGCGAAACTCAACTTCTGTTTCACTTGGGTGGGTCGCTGGCAACCAGCCTAGATATTGGCAAGGCAAAGTCGGAATTTCCGCTGCCGAGCTCCTTACCTGGCAGTTTATATAGAAGCAATTTTAACTCACGAATTTACGATTTTTGTAGAGTATAAACGCTACAGATATTATAGAGATGAAGCATACAAATAAATAAAATTGAAGTGTCTGTCTGTAATTACAAATTAACAGCTTTGCACCCAATACATATTAACATAGTACTAGCTTTTGCCCGCAGCTTCGCCCGCGTGGGAGTGTTCGTGGCAAAAAACTTCTTTAGCAAATATACCTACTGCAATATAGTAGTAGCACAGAGCAAAAATATATACCTACTTATAATAAACTTTCACACGTACTTTTTAATTTTAATATATCTCATTAGGTAATATTGTATCCGTCTTAGTAGCTTTTGAAAATACCATATTAATTGTGATCCCTTTTTTAACTTATAATGGGTATAGTATTATTTTATTATGCTTAAAAGTCGAAATTACTATAAATGTCCTTATAATTTTGTGGATTTCTCTCGACTCCTCATCACAACAACAAAATAATTTTGAAAATGCTTCGACAAACGGCAAAGTAATGTTCAAAGATACGTGTTTGTGTAAAAGACTATGAAAGAAATTTAGTGAAACCGCATTCAAATCGGTTAAGCCGTTGACTTCGTACGCACATAAAAAATGTCGGAACCGTACATTTTTAAAAGTAGCCTATGTGTTAATCCAGAGTCTAAACTACTACTATACCAAATTTCATCAAAATCTGTTCTGTATATTCTGAGATTAGCGCGTACAAAACATACAGACAAACAGATAAACAGACAAACAGACAAAAAATCTAAAAATCATTGTTTTGAGTTCTATGTCCTTCCTTCATAAAGCCCCCTGTAATAATTTTTCTTATATATCTTCCATGTACAGACAGCGACCAGTTACGAATTTATTATATGTATAGATGTGCGGTATACATACACCAAAAAACTATTTTTTTAAATTGTCGTCTGTTTGTTCCGGCAAGTCTCTGAAACGGCCTTACCGTTAATTTTGACCGGACTTTCACTGGCAGATAGCTAATATTACAAAGAGCAACTTAAGCTACTTTAAATTTAGGGTTCCGTTAAAAAAATGGTTCCGTTTCCATTCATAATTCCACGCAAACGGGCACCAGCTAGTTACTAAAATGTTATAGCTTAAATTCAAAAGCAATGAAAAAAAAAAAAAATAGATCGTTATTCGAAAATTTTTCACATTACAGGTCAGTAAAAAAATTCATAGGTTTTTTTCATCTTATTATTAAGAATAACAATATGAAAAAAGAAACAAATAAAACAAAAAAAAAAACGAAAAATAGTAATAATAAAAAATGTTTGGGCAGGTAAGCAGTGTAATGTTCAAAATCCGAAATGGGGACCACTTAGGAGTAACACCATGGCACGCCGCGCTACCTGGTCTTCCGTGGCTTCAAACCAGACCAAGCAAGCAACCTTATTAGTATAAATAAACATTAAAATAATTGCCCATGCAGCATATCCATAAATATGGTGTATGAGCAAAGAAAATACAATGTGCTGCTTAAATTATAAGCGTATGTTTTTAAAACAAAGAAACATTTCTTTACTTAAACAAATATACCAAATACGCCAAATTGTAACTTGGGCAAGATTTCACCTTTAGTCTAATATTGTCATTAGTTCAATTTTATAGTACACTGCACTTCGGTAAACTGAAACCTTTCATAACAGCCCGAAACGAACCCGATAGGGGACGGAATAAAGATATATATATAAGCAAACAAGTATCTCGTAAAAAACACGTTAGCATCAATTCTCGTTGTCCCCTGTTTGCGACCACCGCCGGTTACTGATTGCCTGGTACAAACCAACCTATTTGTTTTCATGTTGCCTGTTTTTTGATAGTGGGTAACCCTTACTGTATTTACAAATGAAAAGAGCGTTTTTTACATATTATCCGCTGGGTACAGTCGAACACAGTAACATTGTTACGCAACTTTTATGTAGTAGGATATTTGCCTGTAATATTTTAATACATTATATAAATAATGCTCTAAAAATATGAAAGTACAAAAGGAACAGAATCATTAAACGTAGAATAAAAAAAATACGGGATACTGTTTGGCAGGATAAAAGTATAAATAGTAAATTATATGCTATAAGAAATTCTATTTTTGACAAAGCCCCAACTTCGTTTACTACTCGAAAAGATCAAACCGTCATCACTAGACTCCGTATTGGTCACACAAATATGACACATGTACCCATTATGAAAAAGATAGATAAACCAACGTGTAAATGCAGGATGGATCTAACTGTACAATATCTGTTAGTAGAATGTCAGGCTTATGTTAGTGAAAAACTATCATGTAACTTACCTAATAATATAAAGGATTGTTTAAATAATAATGGATATATATACAAACAATTAACTTCGTTAAAAATATAAATATGTATCGGAATATATAGATGTAAATATAGTAGTCGCTAATTACCTTAGCTGTTAAAAAGCGACTTTAAATAAATAAATTTTAAAAAAAAGTATACTAAAATCAGTATTTTCAAAGAAAATACAGTCTTGTGAAAACGCCCCATACCAAAGTCGTACCGACATGTGACGTCACACGCTTGTATGTTGCTACGAAGTGTATCGTCATATACACAAAATTTCTGGTATCGACGAAGGTTGCGCGTTTATGTTCGTACATACGATAGTAAATATATTTGTATTTGACGTAAGTAAACTAATTATGCAGGTTTTTCACAGTACTGTTGTAAAAAAATTACAAAACTACACAATATCTTTTTTATTTTTATATTCTATATATTTTCAAACATTCAGAAATCTGAATGTTTGAAAATGGAAAATTTTAACATGCAGGCCAATACCCAATTGTATTTCTATCGATCTTTTTATTTTTTATGAGAAAGTATGAAAGTTGTGTAAAAAGAATATACTATTATTTTCTTTACGGAAAGGTAAACAAACACTTCATTACTTGCTACACGCCAAATTTTCCTCGGTCATCAACATTTTTTTACCTTTTTCATCCATTTTTAAATCCGTTTAAACTTTAAATTGCCACTTGAGCGCAGGTGGACATTATTGTGTAATTAAAAAAAACCTTCAAAAGACTTTATTTTAAGCAATTTACAGCTCCATTGTCGGCAGTACGGAAGGTGCTCAAAACAAAAGTTTTGTTTGAAAGTTTTATCAGGGCGTCCCCTAGGCCCGAGGGTCCTCTGACCTATTTTCCATGAGATGATCCATGGAGTTCAACTTGGTTTATACTCCCCAAATTACTTCGATGGCAATTTTCCTCCGAAATATACAGAGAAAATAACAGTTACTGGGAACAAAGAGAACGAGATATCTCACAGTGTTTTAGTAAGTAAAGAAATATTTGATATCTAGTTCATTTTTTACCTAAACGTTAGCTAGTCCAAGCCCTTAAGCAAATTATAGAAATCCCTTCACAAGTTGAAAGCATAATAAGCACTGAGATTATGATGATAGATGCACGTTTTAATAATTCAGTCGTAATGCGATTTCATCATGCTTTTATACACAACAGTTTCATAAAACAGTAATTGCATTCGCGAGGCTCCGGTGATGGAAATGCCTTGTTACTTTTATGAAGTAATTAGCTGCTCCGTGCTTAATAATGAAGAATAACCTACGTCGCACAATTCAATCTAACTCTTTCGTTTAATCTGCTATTAGATTAAAATCGAATCAGATTAACGGTAATGGGGGATAATATTATTTTGGTTTTGTCTTGAAAAATAATTATGGCGGTAAAACTATGGTACAGTAAACTGAAAAAATAATCTATGGTCAAATAAATATGAAATATAAAATATTTTTTATTCAAAGATCATTTAGTCGTCAAATACATATATTTGTGGAATGTTATAGCAAAATCCCTGCCACGTTTCGCTGACCTCACTACTGGTCATATTCGGAGAAAAAGCGGTATCGGTAAAATAATTTGATTTAAAATGTTATTAAAACCATTACCCTACCATATTAACCATATTACTATATAGTATTTAATTTTGCATTACAGTGAAATAGCAAAACATTTTTTACTTTTGAGAATATTTTATTATGTCTTGTATGTGTTGTATTGTTTAATTTATGTCCAAAAATTAGCTCGTCACACTAACACCGGAGGTAGATGAATCCAAGACGCATTGAACAAGTCTAACATGCCCATAGAAAAGTTTCGTGGGTTATGACCAGTTTTAGTCATTTTTTAAAAATCACCATTTTTTTGTAATGTTCGTATTAGAGACTTTTTAAAATGCACTTTATTTTACTTTTTTTTATGTGTACTCCCTGAAGACTAGTTACTTATTATGAAACAAACAATACTTAGTCGATAAGTAATGTGAAATAACGACAGTTAATAGTCAATCTCAATTTTATTCTCACATAAAAATAATAGTTTCGACTTTGAGCAGCCAAGCGTGAACAAAATTACTTCAAACATAATGAACAAATACCTTTAAAAACTTCCCTATGCTATGCCGATTCCAAAATGGTGTAACACTTGCCTTTTGATTCTTTACACAATACGTGAGAGTGGGAATAAACCTGTTGAGGCGAAGATGACGTCATACACATTTTACCTGCCATTTGCCTGGGTGGCCCAACACGGGTTCTGAATAACAAAAGAAACGCTGTATAACAAGTTTTAAAAAGAAAGAGACGGCGATAGCAGATACTTGACCAAGTGACCAGCCAGCCAGACCAGCCCCAGCCAGTCAAGCCAGTTCGTTACCTTGCGTTTCGTGCTACCGACGTGTTCTCTGCGCCTCTGCATTTTGTTTTGTGATTTTCAACGTGTTTTTGGCTTTTCTTCTGGACTCTGTTTTGCTTGTGAATTTGGACTATTGTAAAGTGGAAACGACGACTCAGCGCTCAACCGGACTCTGATTTTCTTGGGAATTTTGTGAAACGGGCACGATGGCGGATCCCAACGTTTCTTACTCTCATAGCGAATACGCAGACAGGCATCCAATTTATGGTGAAACCAGGCGAGTTTCGACTCGCGGGATAGTAACTTACAATGCGAGGTTGGCTGCACGATTATATGCGGAACGGTATCCTAATCGTACGCCGACAAACTACGAAATTATTTTGCGCGTTGTTAATGCATATCGCGAGGGTCGAGTACCAGGAACGAGAGGCCCAGGCGCTGGAAGACCCCGCACTGTAGATGATGATATTATTTTGGATGAAGTCCGCCAGGAGTCAGGTACTTCAGTGCGGAACATTGAACGGCACACTGGGATCCCAAAATCGTCGGCACATCGAATTTTAAAGCAGCACAGATACCATCCCTACCACATAACACGTGTCCAAACGCTTCTTACAAGTGACTACCAACGGCGCATTGTATTTTGTCGCCAAATGGAGAGAAAATCCAAACTTTTTTAATGATGTCTAGTGGAGCGACGAATCTGCATGTAAACGAGATGGATACCTTAATCTCCATAATCTTCATAGCTAGCGTCTAACCAATCCTCATGAAAAAAGAGAAGTTCATTCTCAACATCAATTTAAAATTAACTTGTGGATAGGAATATTAAATGGCCAGATAGTAGGACCATTCGAGTTACCAGCTGTCCTGAATGGAGAAAATTACTTTTAAAATAAAAATAAATTATTAAACTTTTAAAAATTTTTGGAGAATGATTTTCCAGTATTACTAGAGGGCTTCCCTGAGGAATTGAGGGAAAGGATGTGGCTCCAAAACGATGGCTGCCCAGCACACTACGCCCGCGCCGTACGAGAGCACCTCGATATTGCATACCCTAACCGGTGGATAGGGCGACTGGGACCGATCTTGTGGCCGCCACGTTCCCCGGATTTAAATCCTTTGGATTTTTTCTACTGGGGATGTTTAAAAGATAAATTCTACGCAAAACCGATTACATCTGAGGCTGAATTAAGGCAAAGAGTATTTGAAGCAGCCCGTGAAATATCGACCATAAGCTTAATAAGAAGACTCAACAGAACAGTCACTTGTGCATAAGAATGGGAGGAAGACAATTTGAACACTTGTTGTAAACAAAATAATTTATTTTCTTTCAACACCTACACCCCCAGGGAGAACGCGGGGAGATGAAAGAAGAAGTGAGATTAAAAACTTCATTCCAGTGAACGAGGTGCAGAGATATTGTGTTATTCACACTAAACTGTTGTCTGCTCTGGCACTATTCAAATACTGTCCACGTCCACAACAGATAGCATTTCGGTGTTACCAGCGTATTATTTTTTATCTCTTTCAGTCCCAATTACTAAGTCAGGTAAAAAAAAGACACCCTACTAGACCAATTCTCTACCTACTTGATCGTGGCAACTGCAGGACTTACTGGTTTATTTTTATTAATTCCACTTACGTCGGGCATTGATGAGAAACAACTAAAATTTGATAATTTATCAATAATATACCATACAACTGTTACACCATTTTGAAATTGGCATGGCAAAGGGAAGTTTTTAAAGGATTTGTTCATTATGTTTGAAGTAATTTTTTTTCACGGTGGCTGCTGAAAGTCGAAACTATTATTTTTATGTGAGAATAAAATTGAGATTGACTATCAACTGTCGTTATTTCACAATACTTATCGACTAAGTATTGTTTGTTTCATAATAAGTAACTAGGCTTGAGGGAGTACACATAAAAAAAAGTAAAATAAAGTGCATTTTAAAAAGTCTCTGATACGAACATTACAAAAAAATGGTGATTTTTAAAAAACGACTAAAACTGGTCATAACCCACGAAACTTTTCTATGGGCATGTTAGGCCTGTTCAATGCGTCTTGGGTTCATCTACCTCCGTTGTCATTGTGACGTGCTAATTTTGGGACACTCTGTATAATTAATCTCTAAGAATTATCTCCAACTGGTTCATATGAATCCGTTGTTAGAAATAGCAACATATTTTTATGCCATTTCGCTGAGTGGTTGACACGCTCTAAAAGTGAAGGCGCATAACGCTAGGGTCAGTTCACACCGAAAGAGAAACGATACGCGACGCCGCGCTGCAGCTCTTGCAATGAAATGTGTATCTTCTTGTGTACTGAATTAAGTTCAATTTTGAATCACTTTTTTAAAAACGCAGCGCCACATCGCGTATCATCTCGTTTCGGTGCGAGCTGACCCTTAGTTTCAAATCCATGAGAAAAACAGATATTTATTTGCAGACAGAAAATATTTGCTCCATTTTGAATATCTGTACTAATAGTATTTGATAGGTAGCCAAATTTAAGATCACCAGCAGCCCCCAGAGAGAAGGGAGCGGGCGAACTTTTAAAGATATTATCCATGAAGGGTTGAGTCCGTCCTACGTGATCCAAATCTCCATATATTTTGTCGGAGAATTCCAAAGTTAAACGGGTATAAAACCTATGCGACCTTTTCCAGTATAGGTACCTACCAATTTACACGTGACAGCGTTTTAAAACTGTTCTATGTCGTGAAAGTGTTGAAACAATGATTTAGCTAATAATAGTGATATTTAGGGTTACGTATCTCAAAAGGAAAAAATGGAACCTTTATTTTAGAAACGCATGGAGGTATCGAGTTGAAATTAAAACCGTATACTCAGGTCTAGGTTTTCTAACGTTAACGCTAAACTTAACTTCAAAGTTAACGTGAAAAAAGATAAGTCCGACCGGACTTATCTTTTTTCACGTTAACTGTTTTTGCTGAAAAAAACCCATATTACGTCACCCTCGAGGGAATCAATATTCATAGGGCACATAGGGTATATAATACAAATACAAGAACAAAATATAAAAACTGCACATTTATAATTAAATCATAAAAAATAGATATGAAAATTTGTGTACGAAAAACGCATTCTCATTTAGAAAGTTTCTTCCTTGTAAACATTCTTGTTCCAGGCACACTGTAGTGAAAGTCAATCCTTTGTCTGAAGTTAGCTTTAAGGAACTGTGATTAAGCGTTCCATAGCATATCGCAAAACGTCCGGGCCCTAAAGTAGAATATGTAAAATTCTATAAAAGAAATACACATCAAACACATTGTAACAACTAACAACTGACTCGGATACCAGAAAACTGGGGCCATTCCAGAACAATGCTCCATATCCCAACATTTACTAAAAAATTTGAATAGTAATAATAATTATTCAAATAAGACAACATAATAAAAATGAACGGTAAAAAGCCGCATTATATTATGCAAACGCGTCGCCTTGGCCATAAAAAATCAAGACGATCGTCGCCCAAGGAGACCGGACTCCCATAAATTTATCATTTTCCACTGCATAAAGCTTAATTTCGAATCATTGGTCCTTCCTGAAGGGCTGCGGGGTATTGAATCGATGGCGATGTTGAAAAATATTTTGTTGACGTCTTTTGTGATGAATGTTAATTTTATAATTTATTATTTTGTATTTATTACATTTTACAAAATTATACTGCGATTACGGGACATTGACGGATTATGTCTCCTCATTCCTAAAGCACGGCTGTTTCATTACAATTGATTAAAAATTTGACGATCTCTGTGGCTCAGTAGTTGGTGCGTTGGTTCTCAAGACGTAGTTCGCGGGTTCGAATCGCATCAGGTCCTTTAGTCAAGATGCATTCGATAATTTCGACGGTGAAGTTCCAAAACAAAATGGATGGGATTTGACATAAGGCATCGCTCAGTCAATTAGCGATGACTTATGTCAAATCCTATACATTTTTGATTTCGAAGTTCGCCGTCGAAATTATCGTATGCGTCTTGACTAGAGGCCCAGGGAACAAAAAGGTTTCTGTATTCCTGGATCATGGATGTGTATTATAAAATAAAATCTGAAATAATTTCCGTTGTCTAGTACCCAAAACACAAGTTCGTCGAGAACTTACCACTGGTCCAGGTAGACTTAGTGTAAAAGCGTCCATAGAAAAAAAAAGTATTGCATTACTGCAACAACGAGTAAGTTTATAAGCAATGAGTATCTAACCTTATAAACGATGAGTAAGCTGATAAGCTTCACAAAAAGTAGCAGTCTGACCATCGCAAATAAGACGCTTATATTGCACTGCCAAAGCATGAAGCAGCTGTTACCTATAAAAATAAACACATCCCAAATTCCCCATCACGTGTACAAGATGAGTTTTTGTCGAGGTGTTGTGAAACTATGCAAGTTCCATGGACAATGGTCCCCCTATGTCCCCCCGGGGGTACACCACACTTGTCACCCGCACGGGTCCGAGGGTTCAATCTGCATGAAAATATCCATATTTTAAATTTGATTTGGTGAAAACTTGGCGGACCAATGTTTGCTATTGAAATTGAAATGGGGTAGTGACGTGAGGGAAATACCGTAGTTTGTAAATACGGTTCGGTTATGAATGTGGAAGTATGTAGCTAATGTAGACAGACACATATGCTCCTAAATAGATGAAGGTCGTCTTTGGAAACTAAGCGTATATCGTTTTGATTAACAATATAAATAATCCATTTATTAAAAGTTACGAACTGTAAGTTCTGTAAGAAAGCACAATAGATTTAACTTCAACACAATAAATTTTAATTTTCTGGAATTCAACTCCTAACAAATTTCAAAGGATTTTGATACGAGTCCGAATCAATCTCGTAACTTTAAAACCGACTAAGTGCGAGTCGGTCTCGCGCAGGTAGGGTTCCGTAACATTGTGCCAATATTTTATATGTTTAGGTACCTACTTATTTTTTTACGAAGTTTTTCAAGTCAGCGCATTTTACAAGTTATGCCTATAATATAACTCCTGAGCTAACAAAGTTATATAAGCCGCTATAGTTCTCCTTCAATGTTCATCACATGGACTAGTTGCCATCATTAATTTTTTCAGATTTTTCGAGCCAAACGTTTAGCTTTCTGAAGGTGGATGCCTATTTCAACAAAAAAAAAAGCTTCCAAGTTGAATATATCGCAAACGGATTCCTACATAAAATTAGTCTTAGCAACCTCTCAACATATGACATGAAGAAACCATAAACGTTTAGAGACGTGAACCATAATAACTCTAATCAAAATCTCTTGCTACAATAAATACAAAAGAACATTAAAATTTTAGTTTTTTTTTTAATTAAGAAATAATAAGGTATTACAACTTGATTAAAGTAAAAAGAATTAAAATTTTATATGTAGTTTTGTGATTATATAATAGAAATATTTATTTATTTTTGTGACTTCGAAATAAGTCACAAAAAAGTTGAAATATTTTTTTACAAGATTAGTGTAAAATATTTATGTTTAGTATACTATTATTTTTGTAAACTGTCTTATTTTTCGGAGCACTATTCATTTATATAATAAAAAAAATACTCAAAAATACCGTATTTTAGTAATCAGAAGACGTCGTAAGCGTTAAATTCGCATTTTAAACTCACCGCTGGCGGGCACAGGCGGCACGGCGCGCTAAGTAAATATTCATGTCTGATGCCCGCTATCCGCTAGTACAAGATGGGCACGGCCCGGGGCGCGGAAACTTCGGCCCACACGCCGCGCCGCGCCGCGCCGCTGACAGCCCACGTCAGCCGCCATCTTGTTAAGACGATCTATCAGACTCGTACCGCAGAGTAGAAAATATATATACTTACGTACAGAGAAACAGACTTCATAGTACGATCCAAATCGATTCAATTTAACGTTCCCTTTAACGGCTTACAATTTTTCCACACAATCGTGGACACACCATGTGCTTGTAGTATTGCTAACTAAAGCTCAAATTGAAAGCTAACTATGTAGCTGTTTTTCTGTTCGTCTTTTTTTACTCTGTGTTCGTACTCAGCATGGTGGATCATCGATATGTACACTGTGGAGTGTAATTAGATTAGATATATTATATAAAACATACCTACGTCCATTTAATTAATAAACTCAATGTTGAGTGAAATAATCTATACATCTATACAAATAAATAAAATTGAAGTGTCTGTGTGTAATTTTAAATTAACAGCTTTTAACTTAATGCATATGAAAATATTTGGTACACAGAATTTTTAAAAACATTTTTTTTATTTTTGTGTGTCGTTCTGTCTGTACAGCTGTTTGTTTGTTCCGGCTAATCTCTGAAACGGTTGGACCGATTTTCACGGGACTTTTACTGGTAGATAGCTGATGTTCTAAGGGGTAACTAAGGCTACATTTATCTTAGGTTCCGTTTCGAAGACGAAACAAACGAAGTTGCGGGCACCAGCTTGTACAATATAATAATTATTTTATTTATATTTTTTTAAGATTGAATATTTGAGCATAAATATTATTAAAACTTTGAATAATTTTATAATTCATAATATTTACCAACCGACTTCTAAAAATTCACTGAATATATTATTTAAAAATCACATCAAGAGCACGATTTCCGATTAAACTCCGTGCAAACTTTGCCTGTTATGTAGATCTCGTTGGTTTACATAATAAAAAGCATTTAGTAGTTCGACCGCGTGTACTTAGTTGGTGAATTCCTCGCGATTCTCCAAAATCTGCGGAGCATTCTCCCTGATTCCACTAATATGCCCTACCTTCGTTTCAGGACTAACTTAAAGAGGATGGTACAAAATAGTTAGTTACCTTTAGAGAGTTAGGTTCTGAATTTCAATAATATTACATTTATTGTCTAATGATTTTCAGACCATGTGTTGTCTTCGTTAGCTCACACGTGGTTTTAAAACTGCGCTTGGTCACGCCTATCAAGTACAGTTTACAAGATATGCCTTGTATAAAATAATTTGTAATGAAATTTTAGACACAAGCTGTTCATTTTATCGCTAGTTTTGCGTGGGACTTCATTCCACTAGCACGAACAAAGGTAAATGTCTCTTAAATACCCAAAGGTGGTGACAGAGACAAGGCTTTACCAGAGTCCTATATATGGGTATATAGGACTCTGGTAAAGCCTTGTCTCTTAGCCTCACTTCTTTCATACATAAAACGATGGAGAAACTCGTCATTTTTTTTTTCGTTAATTTCAACCCTTTATTAATTGTATATTAAGTTGGTCTCAGTAATAATAAATGAAATACCCAAAAATCTCGTGTCACTGAATTTCTATGTAGCTGATTAAGCAACCCCTTCAGATGTAAATATTCGCAAAATTCAATGCACGTAATGACCAGGGGCCAGCGGTTTGTCCGGCATTCGCTCGCAATTTATGTGTTATGTGGAGCAGGGTCTTAAAGACGGTAAGATGGTCTTAAGCGTGTAACACAAGTTGTTATGTAGAGCAGGGCCTTAAAGACGAACGTGTAAGGCAGAGAGATTCCCGGGCAACCACTGCATAGCGAGAATTTCTGATACAATTCTAATTTGATACTAAATTCTTTCCGAGAATTCTGGATTACTCTTGCATGTTTTAAAGTAACCCCTTTATTGGTAGAGTCATGAGTACTAAATATGTAGAGTTAAGGAAATATAAGCCAGCCTCTTATAACGAGTTACTAATTTGTAAGCAAATAGCCATTAAAATTAGTTAATTTTTTTTTCAATTCAGGGCAAAACGGGACGTTTTAAAAATCGGTGAGTGTATAGGTAAGTGAAGGATTGTGAACAATTCACAATCCTGGCTGAACTTTAATAATATTATATTTTTGACTAGTAATTTTTTTTTCATTATTCACGTGCCATCATTTACTTAGAGTAAAGCCCAAAAAAATATTCCCTCTTAATTTGTCCATTGCAACCAATAAGAAATATCTATTTCTGTATATTTTGACCCATAAGAGATTTATGATCATAATGCTTATATAATGGTTTGCTCAAAAAACTAATACTATTTTATGATGAAGATAACATGTAAAACTAAATAACGTTTGGAGATACATAGATAAATTTTAGGAGACAGGTACATTTAAAATGAAGCAAAATAATGGGGACAAGTAGATAAAAACTATAGAACGCATCTACGAACTCACGCCACAAAAGCAATTCTCCATCTATACTCGTAATTTATTAGATCAATATTGCCCGTAGGTCTAACCGCGGTTACGGTTAGGTAATGGTTATCGCCGGTTTAATTACCGATCCAAGACAATGGTTAATAAGAAGCGATGGTTCAGCACTATCGCGTGATTTATAGACGATTTGCAACACCCTCCAGATTACAGTGGGACTAAATATGTGATTAATTTTAACGTTGTTCTGTTATTAAAACATCGTAACGTAACTCTATACTTTTCCAACCGACGCATTACTTTATTCAGATTTCACACAAGAAGTGAGCTATTTACTAACTTACTTAAAATATATTATAACTTTATAATCGGTTTAGTCATCGACAAAATTACGTGTTACTTTGCCAAGTCATGCCAACAGATACAATCCATTCATCTTACCATATTAGGTTATTTATTTAAGTACAAAAAATCAAAAATATTTATACATAAAAGGGTTAAGTTTTTAAGTTTTGATTTCAAATGGTTCTCCGAGATTGCATGCATTTCGTGATCGCGGTAAGACGTTAGCTTAATGGTTTATTCTGTAAATTGCTGAATAGTTGAAAAGCATACGTCAAAGATGTCGATTGAATATTCAAAGAGATCGGACTGATGAAACTATCGAGACCTCACCCTTATAATTGATTGAAATTTATTCAGAGTAACGATTCAGTCCGGAATTCCAAAACCCATCTTATTAACACAGGGACGTATTTGGACAAATATTTGATTAGTTTTGGGGGATATTTTGTTTGACAAGTAACTTGATAAATACTGTGGTGGGTAGTGATTGAGTTATCGCAAATATTTTATATTCTTGTTCACTATAAATGTTTAAAACAAGAAATTGTAATTTTAAAACGGAACTTTTTATTGCCTTGTCACCAGTTAAGACAACTATCAATGAATTAATTAATAACAAACATTCTTGGATAAACGATAAATAAGATTTTTCTATAATTTATCGTTATAATAAAATCGTAGAAAACATATTTGTACCAGCAGGCTGTATCTATGCAAACCTCGAAATCTAATTATTACAAATCAAGGCGAATACGTCTCTGGGTCTGATTGTAGACGAAAATCTTCTAAATTATTAATGCGCTATTCTGAGACCACTATGTCAAAACTTGTTTACATCAGTGCTTTCAAAACTAAACCCATGGAAATACCAACTTTACATCGTATATTTCAATTAAATTTGTGTCAACTATCATGAAATATTTATTTTATTAATAAATACTACAGCAAAAACATAGGTTGTATTGGTTAACATGGCCATTAAAAGAGATAATAAACTAAGAAAAGGTTAAAAGGTAAATTGAAAATTCTCGAAAAATGTTTGTATCCTCAAGCAAGCAATGCTGGAGGAAACACAATACAAAACCACTAGAGATATTCCTCGCACACAAAAATAAAGGAAAACCGATAACACCAAGTTGAAATCTTCATAACAAATACGTCCCTGGGGCGAAAACAAAAGAAAAACAAAGCTGATACGCGAAAATATTCTGACAGAATCACAGTTTAAGTGGTGAGCGATAGACGGGCGGTATCTTGCCTAGGTCTACGGGGGCTCTCTTTGTAGAAAACCCAGAGGTTTACATTTTTCGTCATATTTACGCTCTGTATCTTCTCAAATATTATATAGATCTGATATATAATATTTGTTTTTTTGTTTGTTCGCATTGAATAGGCTCCGACCGACTGATGGACCGATTATGATGAAATAAGCTCAGATATAGAGTAGACCACGGGGAAGATATGTATCTTACCAGGTATGCCACTTTTTATCACGGAAAAATGTACGGTTTTTTGCGCGAGATTTTCTTTTGCACGCGCGAAGTCGCGAAAAACATCTAGTCTAGTATTATCTAAAGCAGTTGCGTAAATAACACTATTTATAACTTAAAAACGGCTAGACTGGTTTTAATTTAATCTGGCACAAAGATAATATAGGACAATGACAAAAAAAGTTTTTTTTTTTTAAATAATTATGTAGGGGTTTTTAGACTACTTAGTTTACTTACATTCATAATACGGTATTTTCCTGTATTTTTTATTCATCACATAAATAAATAGTGCTCTGAAAAGAAGACAGTCGTACAAGTAGGTGACGTCACACGCTAGTAATGTTGCTACGAAATGCCATATGCACGAAATTTTTGATATCTCCGAAGTTTGCGCGTTTATGACGTTTACGTACATACCATTTGATATAAGTAAACTAATTAAGTAATTTTTTACACTAATGTTATAAAAAAAAAGAATTTCTTTTTTTGTGACTTCGAAATGCATATAATTACAAAACTACACATAGAATCCTAATCCTTTTTACTTTCATCAAGTTGTAATACCTAATTATTTCTTAATTTATTTAAAAATACTACATTTTTACACGTAGGAAATTACCCAATTGTAATTATAAACTGTAACGCAATGATTTCGAAAATTTTAGCTAATATATTTTTGCGGCCTATAATATTTCATACAACTGCCCTGAACGCGTGACTTAGGGATTGTTATGGAGCATTTTCAAGAGGCTTGCGAAATTCGGTATTATGAATTACTGTACCTTTGAAAAAAATATATATTCGTATCAGTCAATAAGCCAAATGTATGCGTAGGTTCAGTAATAATAATAAAATATATTTGGAAACTTCCACATCACGTCAATCCTGTACAAAGCATCCGAAGAACTTGTATCACAGGTATCAGACAACGGAAATATATTTAATACTGTTATACTATGCATATATTTAAGATTTTTATTATACTATACATATATTTAATACACATCCAAGACTAAGGAACACAGATTAACTTTTTGTCACTTCGGCGGGATTCGAACTCGCGACCTCCGGCTTAAGCGCCGATGCGTTAACCGCTGAGCCACAGAAGTAGTGTGTAGTAATCTACGATAATTACACACAACCAAACGTGGAAGGACAATAGGAACTAGTGCTTCATCCAGCCACAGCCTGCATTGGTGGTCAGTGATGATCAGTGATGATCAGTGATGATGATGGACGAGTCCAAAGGGTCAACAACCAAACAGATAAAAACCGATAATCCTGACAAAGTAAAAGGGGATGAGAGCAATATATTTCTCCCAATAGCACGTTATCTAAAGTATCGCGACTTGCGTGTGATGGGGAACTCTAATGCGACACATGTTGCCACCGCTGACTCCTCTTATCGGACCAAGTCATCATAAGTATCCGAAGTTCTGAAGGCATTGACCTCATTAGAGATAGTAGAAGTAGTAAATGTTTGATGTCTCCGAATGTTTTATGGCTGCTTTGTTTTGTTTTTCATCTTGTAAACTTTACGTTTGCAGGTTTCAAAATTGTTTGTTAGTTTTCTTTTTATATAAGTTTCATTGTTAGCACGAAAGCGGCGGCTGATCTTTTTGAAGTTTAACTATATAACTGATCGTATTTTAATGTTTTTGTCCAATAATTCGTTATTAAATTATTTTCGGAAATTAGGAACTATTGTATAACATTTTAAACTATCACTAAATAACGAAATACTTTAGCAACAAAATTGGATGAAATATGTTGAAAGGAGGATTTGCTAAATTTGCTTGCACTTTCATAGAAATATGGATAGCTGACAGTCGTTTGAGGTTTAAAATTCATTTAATTGTATTAACATCGAGACCACCGAAAACACATATTTTGCCACCACATTACATCTGTAACACATTCGTCAATCATGAGTTACGTCACCAATAAATTTGCGACGTTCCACCATAACTCATTCCCAGCAGTCATCCCCTTCTATTTGATTACCGCCTCTGATCTTCTGGTATCAGCTACAAACTGTTTAGCTGATTACGACAACACATGGATAACTGATTAAGGTTGTTTATAGGAATACTTAACTGATATCATTTGGATGACGATGATGATGATGATGATGGTTGAAAATAATAATTGACTGCGATATCAGAAGGAACTCAAATAATAATAATTATTGTAGCTAAAATTTTGAATGTGTAAAAACAGAGCATTGTTTTTCCAAATGCTTCAGTACCTAATTCTTCAGCATTATATTGTTATAAAATCTTGTGTAAGGATTTTTAAAAGAATTAGAAACAAACGTTTATTAATAATTTTTATTTCGTTTTATGATCACAGTAATCAAAAGTAATATTTGAATTATTGTTGTGAAGATCGTGTAAGCCGTTGACTTGTGTAGTTGTGTAGTGTTAGCTGTCGCTGGGATTAGTGACCTCCCCCGTATTAAATTTGGTTATTAGCCGTGCAAACTTTGATCGTCGTTTGACCCCGCGAGGGTTCATCGATCGCGACTTTCGCCCGGATTATAAACTCAGCCACCCACTTTCCGAACTGAAAAAACAGTTCCCGACTTCAAAACTAAGTCTTCCTAATCACGGCGCGGAACTTCCGAGTTGAAAAAACTTCGGCCCGACTCGTGTGGGGGTTACCCCGGGACACTTGCATACCACCAGTTCAAAATGTGGAGCAAGGTTGGTTCCGAATTACTTTCCAACTTTCCGTCGATCGATATGAAGTTACGACGGCTACGGAAACGTTACTGAAGTTCACGGTATATTATATCTACGTACATCTACGTTATTCGTAATGCAGTATTTAGCATCGCGCAAATACATAAGATGAGCTCGAAAAGGTCGGATCATTACGAGCGGCTCAAAGAACGTTATTTACTTTACATATCGCAGCTAACGAACCCGGATACCTGTTCGGAATTCGTATTCAGATCTACCTACGGCGGGCGTGAAATAGGAGGCGAGCTCGGAAGGAGGCACAAAGGAGAAAATAAAATAAAGACGGCGCCAGGACGGATCCACGAAAAAAGTACTGGGAAAACTGGCTTAATGGTAAGTCTCAGGTGCGGAGGGCGGGGTCGCCTGGCGCGGGATTGGTCGGCGCCGCCCAGGCGCGAGCACGCCCCCCCACCCCTGGCCAGCGGCCGTCCACCACCCCCCCCCCTCCCCCCGGCTATGCCTGTGTCGTTAGTTTGCCAACTTTCTGTCTATGGCGGAGGCTCAGAGCTGTAAGTATGGACTGCGGACTGGAATAATCGATAGAGGTGTTTATTGAAAACGGGTAAGGACGAAGCTCTTTATTGCTTCTTTATTATTTAAGTGGAGTCGAACGGTCCGAGCTACGAAATAACTCGTTATGGACGTATCGATCTTACTTCGCATATTATATAGGTACAAAGCAGGTGAACTGTCTACTTGAAAGTTTCAAGGTTTAGTTCCAAAGGTTTCGAAGGGTTTGGGATGAAATTACTAGTTTCACATATTAATTCAAAAGTACTTAACGAAATTGGTTCAGAGAAAGGTAAATCAGGTTCTATTCTGAATAGCAAGTACTTTTAAATAATAATAGCTATCATTTCCAAAGAAAAAACAATAAGCTAAGCTTTAACAATGCGGTGTTGCTAACCTATTTTATACTCGCTGTGCTCGCAACTTCGTTTGCGTACAAATATTAATGGAGACGTAACTCTATTTTTGAAGTGATAACTTCATATGGGAGGGTAAACCGCTTCGTTACGTAACGCGTTACGGCGCCAAATAAGATATGAGTAATTTCGAATACTAATGTCCGATACGCGTAACGCATATTTGATTTTTGACCAATTGATCCCGGGTTAAATCTCGGTCAGACGAAATATTTTTATTCTTTTTATTTCTTTTTCTTTATATATATATATATATATATATAAAGTCCCGAGACGCACACGTTTTCTTAAAGACTTAGGCTAAGTTACTCCTTATAACATCAGCTATCTGCAAGTGAAAGTCCGGTCAAAATCGGTCCGGCCGTTTCAGAAATTAGCAGGAACAAACAGACAGATCGACAGACAGACAGCGTTTTAGTGTAGGTGCCGTATATCATGCATTTAGTGCAAAGCTGTAAATTTAAAATTACAAACACTCACTTCAATTTAATTTATTTGTATGTATGTATATTGTATAATGTATGTATGTATCGATTAAACTTTGCCACCGTCTACTACATATCTTGAACAAGTTTATTATTACTGACATATAAATATTGGGTAGTTTTACATAACCTTTCAAGTGGTATTAAGTTTTAAAGCTTACTTAGCAGATGGTTCACCTTTTAGTCCGCTGCAACTTTATTAAATATAATGATAACACATATTATTTCTGTTTATTATTCCACTTCCACGTGAAACATTCGATGCTGAGTATAAAGCTGTCCATCGGTATGATGAGATGGTGTAGTGACCGGTCGGTAGACTATTGCGTAGCACACGGAATATTTTCAAAACGGCCAGACTACCTCCGGCGGCGCATTATTTTTTTGCAAAATTAATGCATGGGGAAACATTATGGAAAAAATAAATAACAATCGTTTTCACTACAAACCATGAACTAGATTATTAAAAAAAAACATCACGCGTTCAGAGTACACGTAGACAGAATTCATCATTTAAAATCTAAAAATACTCTCATCGTGCATAAATATTATCATTTCAAAATAGAATTGTTTTTTTTTATTTGTACACCTAGCGCCATCTTTGTATTGAGCCGGACTTAACAAAGATAAGCTGATATGTAATAAGTATAAATAGATTCCGACGTATGGCGGTATATCCAAATTCGTGTTGTGATGCGTGTCGTGACCTTATAATTTCACTGTACCTAGTTTATTGAGTTTGTTCAAAGATCATTAAGTTTAGACACTACTTGAGCAATAAATAATAATATATATTCACTGCTCTACAAAAAATTATGTCTTTTTGATTGAAATACTAACATGTAACAATGAATACAGAAACACACATTTTAGCTCTTTGGAAAAAATATAATTCGTACGAAAAATTTGTTTGTAAACTCTGTTGTATTATTGTATGTCACCCCCTATAAACTGAAATATACCAGCGAAAGTTGTATATTTATATTCAGCGAGTGAAATGCTATGATTATAACACACTTTCATGTGAAGGGTTATTTATTTGTTAGCTCATAGAATCCCTAATCCTATTACTGGATGCTTGTATACTTTCGCGCAAAAACTACTAGACAGATTTTGATAAAATTTTGTATGGTAGTATTTTAGGGTCTGTATTAAAACGTATCCTATTTTTTATCCCAAAAAAATATAGTGTTCCTATTGGACACTGTATTTAAAACATTGGAGCCGACGGCAAAAGCTAGAAAACTATTTAAGTGAAAAACTGTTAAATAAGGATGTCATGTACCTATGCGTTGACCTAAAATGCAATATTACAATGTAGCTAACATCAAACAAATGACCATATTGACTTTCGATTCGAAAAAACGTCACCTTGAAAAGCATTTATTCAAACTCACGAAACACGAAGCAAAACGAAAAAGGTCGAAAAACAAAGAAAAACCAAATACCCATTGTTCGGCGGGCACAATGCCTTTGCGACACCAAGTAAATAACGTACGGCAAAATGTACAAAACGTTCGGCAAAATGTGAAAAAAAAAACCATCGGCAAAATGTAAAAAAAAACCCTGTTGCGGGTTCCGGCAAACATGTCACCGGGTTTGATCTGGCCATTTGCCGCCCTCCGCAAAAAGGTGCGGATTCAATTCCCGATATCCATTTTTGACAGTTCATGATTAGAACTCCGTTTGGCCGTTAGCCTGAAGGGGAACGTATTTGTTGCTTTGTTTTTAAGTCTTTTTCGTGAATGCTATTTTAAGTTGAAGGTAAGTTATTGGTTCTAGGTCTTTGTTTTCTTGTCTTCACAATGTACACTACATTTCAATTGTAATAGTTGTAGTGCTTAAATAGTAAAGTGGGATGTCATAGACGTCCCAAATATTAAAAGATACTTCACATTTGTATTTTTTTTCACTTATGGCGACAAATTATTAGTGCTGGCATATAAAACTTGGGTACCTATGGCGTAAATAAATTTACGACTACCTGTTTTATATTATGATAAGTGAGGGATAGCTTATTAGCATGTTTTGTCTCTGTTGCTCAGTATAAAGTAGTCAGCGAAAAAACTTCGCGATTGTGAAACAGGCCCTTAACCTTAAAAGTTTATTGAAACAACGTAATCAACATATTTCGAGTAGGTTTAAAATTTTAAATCAATCAATGTTTTGCTTTGTTGTGTATAAAACAATTTAAGTTTAGATCAATCAACTACTCTTCACAATTTACCAGAAAACATAGAAAAGCCATAAAAATCCCTTCAAAATATCCATGATATATAAATATCATCGGCCCCGAGGGACAAATGAAGGAAAATAAAGCAAATCAGCCTCCAGAAGGGTCGCGAAAGAAAAACGATTAATATTAACTGTTATGGACCCCCTCGCGTTTAATTTCAGTACTGCCATCGGAAAGAGTTCAGTTTGATGATTTTTATTGACGTCAGATAGAATTGACTGCCGCTGTTGAAGGGTTGTTATTAAATTTATATTAAAATTAAAAGAACAGAGAAGCTAAATAACGATATAAAAGGAGATGATTAATTACAATTTCTTCGACATATTGAGCAAAATGTCGAGGAAATTATTATGAAAATAAGGAGCGATAAAATCAAAGTAAGTATTTTTGCTTTCATTAGCGCACTGCACACGCACATTCTCGACCGGGGGATGTGTGCGGGTTGGACAACGAATCAACTGTCCTGGTAATTACGACTAAGAATTCGTCACGGCTTGGACTGCCGGCGTCTTATATAATACATCAAAAAACCATTATAACGCGTAGTTTGAACTGCGGAAAATGACTGTCGGTCCCGAGCATTTACACGTTTGGTTCGGAGCGCGGTTCGAAACGGCGCGTGCTATTTCCCGCGGTCAGAACTGTACGTCACAACGAGCGTTATTGACCACGTTACACTTTTGGAACGAAGTTCCTTATATATTTGCGATTTCAAATGCATCTACTTACAAAACTACACATAGAATCTTAATTCTTATTACTTTTAATCCTGTTGTAAATACCTAATTATTTCTGAATGTTACTGAAAAAAAAAACTAAATTTTTACATATAGGAAAATACTCAATTCTCAATATTAACACGCAGTAGGCTTTATTCTTACTAAAAAGTGAATGCGCAGATTTTACCTATATCCAATAGCAATAAGATATAATATCTTGTTGGACAGGTCTTTTCAATGAGGGTTTTTGATTTTTACTGCCGCTAGGGAGCAGACCCAACTCACACAAAGCGTCATCTGGTGGCGTAAGTGGTATCAAAAACGGTCAAGCAGCGCTTGGTAGCCCGACGGTCCTCATCGTAGCTACGAATTTAAAAACCCACATTGGAACCATTGTTACGAGAGCTTTGTTTCTACTACTGTCAGTTTGGAAGTATGAGACTTTTTTTATGTATGTTTATTTTTTATACACGTGTACTTTTCTCTTAACTAGACATTACCGACCCGCACAAGCGAACAGATAGACACGGAGACCTCCCCTCTCCCTCCTCACCATAACAGTTAAATAATAATTAATGTGTTTTCTTTTAACTTTTCGATCTAAAAGTACATTTTAACCTATATATTATCTTTAAAAATATTGGTTTAAAAAATTAAACACATCTACAATTCAAAATCGTATTTTTAATATTTTTCTTTATAAATTAAAAGTATTAACAAACGGATCGTTGTAACAACAAAGTTTTCGTTCCTAATTGAAAATATCTACACAACCACACAATTTATCTAATTGCTATTGGAAGGTGGTTACAGGTTCACACATTTTTGCCCATTGTCCTTTATGCGAGTATTAGGCCTGGCAATTTTCATATAACATAATTTCGCATTTAAATCGTTTTTAAAGGTGTTAATCTAACCATGGCCAGAAGATGTCTCCCTGGGCGAGAATTTGCCGCGGAATTGTATTCTTGCATTAAAATGTAAACACTACCCCTTTCTGGTAACCCTTAAAGGACAAAATTCTAATTTGCCTCTGACAGATTTTGCAGACGGGCGTTTATAAATCGTCGGGAAATATTTATTTATTATGATGACCAACATTTTGCAGTGTTTGAATCCTGCTATGAAAACTTATATGATTACATAATTTTGTGTTAATATATAGCTTTAGTAGCTTTTTCTGATGACATTCTGAGAAAAACTTGTCAAATTTAATTTAGAAATAAAACGTTTAGTTTAACCTTTTTTATTCTATAATATTATGTATTATTTTTCATGTCATTCATAATATATAACGTATGAGAGTAATTGAATCATTTATGTCGCCGAATAACAAATTTAAAATAGAATATGTATTTTATGATAATAATTATAATATAACATTTATAGTTATTAAAATTCAAGATAATAAGCAACCACCGTCATTTTCAAGGAGTAAGCGAGTTTCTGATGATGAATTAAAGCAAAATCGGTTCATCCGTTTGGTTGCCACACACACACACACACGTCAAACTTATAACACCCCTCTGTTTTTGCTAGAGGTTTTTTTTATTATTCAATAAAACAAACTACTGGCTTAATGCCAGTGCCCTTTTGATCCAGCATGACAATTATTATGCTCAGGAAGTTTATACATTTTCTACACTTATTTTTTACTAATTTATAATTGTTTACGAAGCTACAATGCCACTAACAGACAGACATGTCAAACTTATAAACCTCTCTGTTTGCATCGAAGGTTAAAATCCATATTATAGTTTATGTTTCAATCCGCGCGCGTAACGCTCGTCTGCACTGCCCAGTGAGAGAATCTCATATTTAAGTGTCGAGTACCTTTAGGGTCATCTCTGCTCTTATTACTCTCGGGGGCCTGCTAGACCCCAACCATCTGGATTTATTCCATTTGAATACTATTACTTCGTGCACGCTACTGAGATGAAGCTCAAGAGCGTAAGACATTTTAGTTTAATGATGCTGAAGTGATTTATTACGTTACGTTCAAGGAAGCAACAATATAGATTATTATTAATTAGTGATACAGAACAGTTTAAATAAACAAAATTGAAAATTTTAATAACGCCCGAATTGTTTAACAGTCAACGAGCTGATGATGATCAATTGTAGCTAAGAACACTCTCGCTCATATAAGATTTCAAACAAAAAAAAAACAAGATCTAAATTGGTTCATCCGTTTGGGAGCTACGGTGCCAAGGACACACACACACACCGACACGTCAAACTTATTACCACCCTTCTTTTAGTCGGGGGTTAATAAATAAGAAATTAAATGAAAATGAGAATATACGAAAATTATTTAGTTCTATCCTCAATGTGTCAAGGTTCCCACCACGCTTGTCGACTGCAAATGAGCAATATTCACCAATATAATACCTACAAGCTTGTACCTACAGCTATCATACAAAATCGTATATATCGTAATAATTGTAATAAAACCTTTCCACCGATAACTACGTCCCAGGTAGTTTATGAATGTAAATTTCAATTACGTCTAGACACGTAAACGCTTCTACAGGACGGGATCATAATTACCCAGTCGCTGTCTTGCCGGTTACGTGTTACGTTCTGAGTGCCTCACTCGATTTTATACGCGTATTTTAAGAATTTAATGGGTTTGCACTTTATAGTCTAGAGATAATGATCTGAAACATTGCTTTAAATGGAAGTGAATTTTCGAGTAAGTATTGTTTTTTTACTAGATGTATCCCACGACTACATTCGCGCAAAAGATAACTCACGGGAACCGTAAATTTCACCGCGATAAAAAGTAACGTTTGGCCTTCCCCGTAGTTTACTGACTACTCCTTACTTGTGCCAAATTTCATCAAATTCAGTCCAGTGGTGCAGCCCATTCAATGCAAACAAACAATCAAACAAATCTTTCCTAGTTATTATAGTATTTTAGATTACCTATGATCGCCGTAGGCAGTATACAGTTATTAGTTCAGTTCACACCACGACGATATGCGACGCGGCGCTGCATTTTAAAGATAGCTATTCAAAATTGAACTTTATTCTCTACACAAAATGATCCACGTTTCAAATGACATCAGTTTTCATCATCATTCATATGACGTACACTGCACATGCGCTGTGCACCGCGGTGCAACTTGGCATTTGAACTCTTACAATGAAACTTGTGTGTATCTTCCTGTGTTATAATGAATAAAGTTCAATTGTGGAATAGCTATGCTAAAAATGCAGCGCCGCGCTGCGTATCGATTAGTTTCGGTGTGAATTGACCCAAAGTCACATGTGGCTCGTGGGTAAAAAGGAACATCACTAATATATAAGGTATTCTGAAAATCACCACTTTATTTAAAAATACGAATGTCCGATTTGTAACAATTAAAAGACCCAAATCCTCAAATCAAACTACCTCATTTACAAGTAATGCAATTACTGCGTTACCGAGCGACAAAGTAACACAAAATTACACCGTCACCGAGCGGCTCCTAATTCCGCCTAACGACGACGACGAAGACGACCGAATTCTTTAATTATTTAGCTTTAATGGCGATGTGCTTTGACGTCGCCTCACTTTAACATTCCACCCCCGAATTAAAAATATAATGAGACTGAACTGGCACTGTTAATTGGGAACCGATACGATATTTCGGACACATTTTTACTTGAAATTGTTGTAAAATTGCTTAGATTCGTTCCAGAGTTGTAGCGAAGATTTTAATTATCAAGAATCGGAATTTGCATTTGTTTTAATTAATTTGATCTCATTAAAATCTTTAAGTATTACTGGTAGTCATGTGTATTATTTATATACATAACGTGCAGTGGTAAACAATATTTAACTTTTTGTTAAAAAATTTATTCACGAAGTACCTAAATATTTTCTTTTCTTATAACTCATCAACTAGTAGGCAGGTAGTGGTCTTGGCTCTCGACTCTGAGGTTCAATTCCCGCGTTGGAATAACAAAAATGGTTGTTTTCAAGTCTGGTTAGGACAATGGCTGATCACCTGATTGACTGACAAGAAAGATGATCCATGCGTCGTATAGGCATGTGAAGAGTCGGTCCTGCGCCTCTCACCAGTCGTGTCGATCATCCGTCCCACTGGCTTACGAGACTAAAGGAGGAGAGAGTATTTTCGTGTACTGCGCACACACATGGGCACTATAGAAATAACTCCTGCGTTGCTGGTCTTATTTCAACGAAACCAGCCATCGTCGCCGAAATCGGCATGGGGAGCTATATTTATTTATGTAAATAAAATAAATAAATAGTTTCCCTTGCTGACTTGCTTTTGGCAATAAAGTAAGGGTTTGTACACGTAGTCTACAACCGCAACTGGGAATCGTCACCCGTATTCAGCCTCACATTAATATTCATAGTCCGGTCAAATGCGACTTGACAACGGGCAAATAAAGAAAAGTAATAGATTCAGAACAAAACCCATCAGGTTGACACGTCACACGACCACACACGGCCACACACGGCCACGTCAAGTCGCCGCTCGCCTGACTACAGGCTGTCCTCTTTTCTGTCGTCTTACTAACGTCAGTTCCTAGTGTGATATAAAACGTCACGTTGTAAAATATTGATTGTTATTAACTGAGGCTTATTCACGATTATTATACGCTTTGGTTTACATATATACACATAAGCTTACTTGCAATTTAATGAAAAATATGATTGAAACGTAACAAAAACGGACTTTCTTCGAAGTTCAATTTGACATACGCACACCGGAACCAAAAAAACCGTTTCGTTACCGACGTTATAATATTACAAATAAAAAATCAATTAAATAAATAGAAATAAAAACTATGGAATAGGTACTTAGATTAGATGAAAACGTACATTATTTACCGATTACAACGGCATAGGTCGCATATCTGCCGCACATGAGGTATTGTGTGGGAAAATATACCGTGATATTTAACTTATTTCAATGAATATTCATATTATAAATATAGAGTATTAAGGATTGAAAATATGACTAACAATTTACTGACTGAATCCAAGTCTCCATGGATCAGAATTAAAATGATTACGGAAAATGAAATTTGAATGAAAATTGTACAAATAGTATTTTGGTTTGTCGCGACATTTTTTAAAAGTGGGTAAAGAACGCCTAATGTCTTTTTATTTCGTTACAATTAGGTAACGGTTAGGTTAACGTGTAATTAAAGTTGACATCATATTATGACGAGCATCCTGTAGATAGGCACTGTAACATTTTGCGCACCTTTGGGGTCTCGGCATTATGCATAACGAATAAGGCCGATTCTGTATGCATACGATCCTTACTGCGGCAATGATGTAGGTGCCCCTGGGACACAGTTTTCTATGACATCAATCTAAGACTTTTGTTGTTATTTTTGCACATCAATATCTTTACATATTATTTCTATCATCTATAATAATATTATAAAGAGGATAGTTTGTTTGTTTGTTTGCATTGAATAGGCTCCGAAACTACTAGACCGATTTTAATGAAATTTAGCACAGATATAGAGTAGACCACGGGGAAGGACATAGGCTATTTTTTATCGCGGAAAATGTATGATTTCCGTGCGAACTTTTGCACGCACGATGATGCGGGCATCATGTAGTCTTTATATAACAATATTATATCTTTGATTGATTTAAAGTGATTTCTCTGCAGACCGTTTAAATATGGATACGACAAATACATCTTAGCACACAATGTTAAACAGATACACCGTTACAGGACCCGTAATTACCTTAACAAAAAAATACTTACGGCCGAATACTGAAAAACTAATTCAAATTAAGAGCCCTCTTATTCATAGGCTGTCGCTGTCTCTGCTAGCCGAACTGACAAGGACAGCATGTGACTTGAGCGTCACTTAATTTAAGTATCATTTCAGTATTATTATATAGCATATTCATTATTCAGAACTGGGATGATAATACCTATTATATCTCCTTATGTACAAAAATGGAGTGTAGTTTCAATGCCTCGCTAAAACTCGAGAACGGCTGGACCGATTTGGCTACTTTTGGTTCGTTCAGTTTACCTATTTGGTTATTTATTTTCAGATCATAGTTAAGACAGAACTACGTATGTCGGGTCAGCTGATCTTCAATAAATATTTAATGATATTCATCTTAACAAACAAATAAAAGACATAAATAACAAAACTTTCGACCCATGCCAATAACGAAAGGGTTGTGCCGGACATTCGATCGGATGTACGCCCTGTCCGGCCTGTCCGGCCTGTCCGGCCTGTCAAGCCTGGTGCACAACAAATATTTATCAAGACCTGCGAGGAATACGTAAAATGATATAAAACACAACAAATGCCCGTGATGGATTATTGCGTCCGACCGCCGCTATTTCCTGTTGGGATAAGGAATTACCATATGCGCCTCGGTTCTGTGTGACCACTAGTGCGGGAGTGTGGAGTAGGACTTTTAGGTTCCTAACCAGCTATTGGTACCTGGGTAACCGAGCTTTGCTCGGAGATTTAGTAGATTTAAAAAAAAACTTGAGAGGTGTCGCGGGACACCCGGATGGAACGAAGTTTCTTTAGATTAATTAGTGAAGGAATTGTAATAAAATTTTATTTTTTTTAAGTCATAATAATATTTTTTTATTATTAACAAATATAATGTAATATAAACTTAATCAGTAGGCTCAATTTTAGTAATAATTGAGAGAGAGAGAAAGACAGAGAAACACGCGCACGCCGCACGGCTTACAACTATAGCAAAAACAGTCTTAATTTTTTCCGTCTAGCCCCCTTTCGCAACGCGCGATAAGGAACTTCGTTCCAAAAGAATCACGAAAATATTTACCGGGGTTCGAACACAACACATTACGAATTTCAGAACAACGTAAAAATTACAGATATACCAAACTGCCAATCGGACTGACGAAAAAAAAACATCTATCTTAAAATTAATTCGGTTAATTAATTAATTCTTAATTCGGTTTCACGGAGATGAGACCTAACTAGATAGATTTTTCTCCCCTAAAACCCCCTACATACTTTTGGAAATACTTGCAGCCGTTTACGAGATTACGATTATATATTTATACAAGATTTGCTCGTGTAAAGTATAAGATTATGTACTACTGAATAGTTCTGAAATAAAAGTAATTACTAATCATTGTTTTCAAACATTTGATTTGAGACATGTCTACCATTTATCCTCCTTTTCACGCACTTAATACTAATGGTCGTCGCGCAAGATCTTTCCTAGACGAATCTCCAATACTTTAGCGCAATCACTAGAAAGTTGTATCAGATAAAACTAGCGTCGCTTTAGAAAGGCCAATAAGCCAAAAGAGAGTCTGCTGCCACAATTTGCTATTCTCCATCTCGGCGTCGCGGCGGCGGCCGGGGACCCTTCAAAAAGTTTGATAATAACAGGAGCGGCGGCGGTAATGTGACAGCCGATACGTCGCCAGCCGCGCGGACCGCCCCGGCCGCGCTGGACCAGCAATTTAAATTTCCAGCCTTCATTTGTCCACCACAATGCTCCTTCCTATTACTACTTTCTGTTCGACAGTTTTGAGGTTGAGCAATAAAGCATCGACTTGGTCTGCAGTGCCACTATTGACTCTGGAAAACTCTGCGACTGTTGTCATCGTGCAATTTGTGATAGTATCGTGATGGAACTTCAAATAATATAATCCCATGATTAGCCAGAGCAGCTCTAGTGGGGCAGCTAGCTAATTTCAACAAAGCTAATTTCGATTCGATTGTCTCTACAATATTTAGTAATGTGATTAAATTATTGTCCACTAGACTGGTTAGTGGCCAATTTAATACAGATTAAAGAAAGAGGAATAGATAAACAGCTACGTAGTTAGTTTTAGAATTCATTGCACACTTCAAGCATACGGTGTGTCCACAATTATGTGAAAAAAGTGGGCCGTTGAAGGGGCTGTCAAAATTTGGATCGTTCTATGAAAGCTGTTTCTCTGTACGGAAGTATATATATTTTCTACTCAGTGACTGCAATGTTCAGTCTATTCATAAACAAGAAAAAACTGCAAGAAAAAAAAAGAACTTACCAAAGGATTTTGAAGTGAAATGTTTTCTTAGTTTACTAAGCAAAAAAATCTGCTAACAGCGGGGAGTATAATAAAAACAATAACGATAATGGTATAACAATGACATACAGGGCGATGATAAACGATGTATTTATGAGGTGCGGCGTGAGGTAACGGACGGTCCGGGAACGGTCCGGGATTACACGTGTCATTACGGACGTAATGCGGCGAGCGCGGGGTTACGTGTCAACTCGCGGTAAATAGATGATGCACTTCTTATACTATGCGCTGACTGCGTGGGATATAAAATCCCACTTGATTATTCAACTCGTGTTTGTTGAGATGAAAAAAAAATAGACAAATTATTGATACGAAACTTTCTCTAGCTACCTTTACATTTCCGAATGTCTGTCAACCGACATTTCATATCAGTGAATAAACGGGAAAAATGTCACCTTGTACAGTCCATTAGCACTTTAAATACACTCCTTAAAGTATAAAAATTGTTTAAGTTAATACGTGAAGTAAAAACTTTCAGTACAGGGCCTTTCGTCAAGATGCATTCGATAATTTCGACGGCGAAGTTCGAAAACAAAATTTGACATAAGGCATCGCAAGCGATATGTCACTTAGCGATGAATTATGTCAAATCCCATACATCTTTGATTTTGAACTTAGCTCTGTTCTACGAGAATTGTGCGAAAAGAGGAGTATGATATTTGGCACAGTTAAATGTGGAGGAAAGTGTCAATGCAGAAAGTTAATATATTTTTTAAATAATCCCCAAAAATACAAAAAAAAACTAATAACATTTATAACACACGCTACCGTGCGTTTGTTAGATATAATTTTTATACACGTTGACGTTTGTCAATCTGTCACAACATTTACTTTTTTTCCAGCTAAGACGCAAAAGTTCAAAATTATATGAATTATTATGGACGAATTTCTAGTACCTACAAATGATTCAGCTTAAGAAAATTACCAGTTCTAAAACACGAAATACGTTAATTTTCCAGGCAGATTCATTCAATTACTGAGCTATAATCAAATAGATGTCATTACCTCTACAGAGTAGTACAAAGGTGATGCGTTTTGACAAGTCAGATGCTAATCAGTCAACCCTTCAGGTCGACAAATCGGAAATTAGGGAGGCATGAGCGAGCGAACCCGTACACCAACTTGAGGGTATTTTCGACCCCAGGGGCACTCCTTTCTTTGAATATTTAACGAGAACAAAGTTGTTCCAATAAAGTTACTACGGATACGGTAAAAATTGAGTATGTAAGTTAACAACACTAGTCAAGCCTCGTACTTGGGGAAATGGAGTACAATTTATGCACCTAATATCTTACATGACTTTTATGTCTTATAAATCCAAAAAAAAATGTAAGTATAGAGTAAATAATTTCATAAGACTAATTTGTTACAAAAACTCTCATGAAAGTTTATATAGTTATATATGATTATTGTTAAAAAAGCATTTAAAATATGAAAATTGATAAAGCATTTAAAATATGAAATATGAAAATATAAAATAAAGAATTGTTTTCGTATTAACATAACCTATTCACAACATTATCATTAAACTCTAAAGAACATAGAAGACGTTAAGTCAGTAGTAATCAATAAAGATGTTATAGATTAAGCTAACCCAGACGTTCTTTGTTCATTAAGACACTCTTTGATCAGCCAGCCTTCAACATTGAGAGGTATCGCCTTGCATGATACTTTATACCCCCGCGAGATGTTAAATAATTTCACGGTTAAATATTTTAAATACCGCATTTCAGGGATGACTTCATTTTCATCTGTGAATATTAGTTAATAATTTGACAGAACTAATGACCATGGTACTTCTTATGATTGTATCCATAGAACTATGGGTGCTTCTACACAACATATTGTAGTATTGTAAGTGTAACGTAAACATTTTGTTGACAATTAAACATGGTTAAAAGCGCAAATATTGTAAGTAGTCATCATGTTACACGATGTTGTATAATTGTTAAGGACAGCGGCCTCGTAACGAAAAACATGAGTGAATTTTAATGTGAACAATAAACGTGTAATTAAAACGGTACGTAAAACTATAATAGTGAACACTCAGTGACTATATGTATAGATTTATATGGCATCAGTGTGGAAAAATAGTGTTAAAATGGTGTTTTATCAAGTGCGGGTTATTTTGATTATATATTTTTAACTAAAGCTAATTTTAACGTAGCTTCTTTTGATTTACATAAATAAACGTAGTACATAACGTGTAGTATAGCGCTTAAGGTTATATAATAAATGGTTAAGAAATTATTACGAAAACAGTGGTAAAAATGTACAACATTTCATATAAGTTGAACCTTAAAATGTAAATAACTTTTCTATAGAATAAGATGTTTAGTATATAAGGGTTTATATGTCTGGTTATGATAATAAAGTATTTCACACAACGCGTTTTGCTTCACCTGGCTCATGGAAAATGGGGAAAATTATGGAAAATAGCCGTATAGAGAGGTAAAAATGAAATGGAAGATCGGCCCGAAAGAGGCGTACGGGCGGGGCTCTCTATACGGCATTGCCATGAGCCAGGTAAGCAAATCGAAAAAGTGAAAAAACGTTCTCCTCAAATAAGTGTTTTATTATCGCCCCGGCTCTGCCCAAATCGGTGTAACCTTGCTATCTTCGAGTCTAATCTGAGCCGGCGGTTGAACCCCTGTGAATTTATACAGTCCTGTACAGTAGTGCGCGGTCCTTTGGCGAGCCGGATTTCAAGATCGAAGAAAAATTCGAAGTCCATATCAAGTTGAAAATAACGAAGACGGCACATAGAAAAATTTGAACAGCTGTTGTGGACATAGAAAAATTTCCGAAGAATCAAGATAGAAATTTTTACTGAAGACTGGACTTAGAAAATTTTCGTCAGCTGTTCTGAACATAGAAAAATTTCCGAAGAATCAAGATAGAAATTTTTACTGAAGACTGGATTTGAAAATTTTCGTCAGCTGTTCTGAACATAGAAATTTTTTGAAGATTCAAGATAGAAGAATCCTATCAAGTCGGAACATTGGAAACTTTATCAAGATTTATCAACGGGAATCAACGCCAGGGATTAGATTGGACTCAGAAGATCGGACTCGAGGATACAAGGATACACCGCTGCGAACGGAAGCAAGGATTCGCAGATTTTTCATCGGAAAAACCTCCCGAAGATTCTTGAAAAGGAAGATTAATATGGAAGATTAACATTGAAGATTAACATTTGAAGATTTACACTGAAGATTAACATTTGAGAATTAACATTTGAAGATGGTTATGACCAGAAGTCAGAGTGGGGCCGAGGAGAACCAGCAGCAACCACGTCGATTTCCGGATCCGCCGCGATCGCCGTCCGCTGCCGCTACGAGCCAGCCACCGCCGACCGAGGGAAGAGCGGATCTGCTTCAAACTATTTTGAAACCGAGACCAGGTACCAGCAAGGCGCCTGCATCCTCGGAAGTACAAACCCTAGCCAGAAAGAAGGCTATTTCAATTAGATCGCGTCGATCGACAGCAAGTGTCGTCGCGCGTATGCATTACGAGGCGGAGGAGAAACTCGCCGCTCTTCGTAAGAAGGAACTGCAGATCGAAGCAGAACTTATAAAGAAGAAGCTCGCCGCTGACGTCGCCGCTGCAGAAGATGGTAGCAGCCCCGACGACGACGAGCCATCAGAACAGGTGGAGCAACGTGTCCGAGCCTGGCTAAGCGAACAGGGTCCCGAACCCGAAGAGGCTAGACAAGAGCCGACATCAATGGAAGAAAGAGAGACGCCGAAGCCAGAAGACATGCCACCGAAGGGAGCCCAGAAGACGAGGTTCGAGTGGCCGCAGCAACGCCGCCCACGTCTAGGGCTAATGGAGTGGAACAACTTGCCGAAACATTGGATAAACTGCTGAACCAACGCCAGTCGCGCCACACTACGGAGTTGCCCATATTCTCGGGCGCTCCCACTGAATGGTTACCATTCAAAGCAGCCATGGAAGACACCACTGCGTTCTACAAGCTCAAGCCGATCGAGAACTTAGCTCGTCTGAGAAGCTGCCTACGGGGAGAAGCAAGAGAAGCCGTGGCACCACTGCTGAGCGTCGCGACGCCGCCTGAACAAATTATGAAGACCTTGGAACAATGCTTCGGTCGACCCGAGGTTATGGTCGATCGCATGATGGAAGATCTGAAGAAGATACCGAGGCTCGGAGGTTCGGCGGCAGAACTCAACCAATTTGCAGTGAAGATTCAGAACATGGTAGCCATCCTGAGGAAGCTGAGGCACGGGTATCTCTTTAACCCGTTGCTCACGAGAGACATCCTCGAGAAGCTCAGCCCATACGAGAAGAGCAAGTGGTACGACTACGCAGAAGAGACGTCGCGCTTCAGGAACAAGCCCGATGTCGTCCTTCTCTCTGAATTCTTAATGAGAGAAGCGGACAGGGCGCTGCGCTACGGGTTCAGCACGGCACCGAAGAAGGAAACACCGCGTCCACCTCCTAACAAGAACGAAGCCCGAACGAGAAGGCCAGTCTTCGCGATAGCAGACGAGGGCAGGGATTCGCCGAGTCGCAGCCAGCCAAAGAGAATACGCGAGGAGTCAACGAAGTGCCCGATATGTGCCGAAGATCACGCTCTATTTCGCTGCGCTGCTTTCAAGAAACTGAGCATGCAAAAGAGATGGGACACGGTCAAAAAGGAAGGGCTGTGTTTCCGGTGCATACGAAGCAGGCACAGAAGATACAACTGCAGGGCGAAGCCGTGCGGCGTGAAGGGCTGCAACTTGCCTCATCATGCGCTGCTGCACGAAGACAGGTCCGGCGGCGCCCCACAGACAGAGGACGCCGTGATTACCGCATCGGTCACCTCCGACCGCGCGGTGAAACTTAAGATGAGAAGAATTCAAGTTGTCGGTCCACGGGGCGAAGCGGATATCTTCGCGCTGTTCGACGAGGGCTCGACAGTGACACTACTGGATGAAGACGTCGCGAAGGCTATCGGCGTAGACGGCCCACCGAAGGTGCTGAGAATGCATGGGATCAATGCCGAGAGAAGGGAAGAAAAAAGCCGACTCGTACAACTTGGCGTACGGGGTCACGACGGTACCAGATATGACGTCACTGCGAGAACCGTGGCCGGATTGAACCTACTTACTCAGTCCGTCCCGGAATCACTGTTTCGACTTGCTCACCTGCACGATCTCAAGAACGAAGAGATATGCTATGAAGACAAGAAACCCCAACTTCTCATCGGCACGGACAACTGGCAGCTCATTGTATCCAGGGAGCTGAGGATCGGCAAGAGAAACCAGCCTGCAGCCTCGAAGACGAAGCTCGGCTGGGTAATCCATGGAAACATCCCCAGACGCCTCGCAAAGCAGGAAAAACACGAGAAAATCCTGCACGTGTCTACGATCGAGACCCGAGGCGAACGACGGGAGGAAATGGTGAAGAAACACTTCGAAACAGACGCACGGGGAATAGCGTCCAAGGCAAAGCTGACCAGAAGAGCAGCGAGTCATCGACCTCTTTGGCAGAACGGCCAAACGGATGGAAGAAGGTCGATTCGAAGCGGGACTCCAGTGGCACGCGGGAGGTGTCACAACCCCAGGGAACAGCGGGGGGAGTCGTGCGGACTGCAGATTGCAAGGAAATGGAGAAGTACGAGTCGTGTTGGCCGCCGCAAAGGCCAAGGTGGCGCCGCTGAAGGCACAGACAATACCAAGGATGGAGCTATAGGCTGCCCTGGTCGGAGCGAGGCTGGGAAACGCAGTCGCAGCAGAACACAGGAAAACGGACACGGTTTTCTACTGGATCGACGCACAAGTGGTTCTGTGTTGGATACAGACGGCAGCCGCAAATACACACCGTACGTCGCACATCGGCTAGGGGAGATTGCCGAGCTGACGTCCGTTCACCAGTGGAGATGGCTGAGCACGAAGAGCAACGTCGCCGACTTAGCCACCAGAACGGGCTACGTTTCAAAGAGCGACGAGGACCCTTGGTTCCGGGGGCCGGACTTCCTGCGCAGGCCGATGAACGAGTGGCCCGCGGAGAGTCCCGCTAGAATCGAAAATCAAGAAGAATACGTCGCCTTCCACACCACGGAGGCGAGCGAGCTGAGCTGTCTACCAGATGTGACGCGCTTTTCAAACTACGAGCGCCTCGTAAGATGCACGGCGATGGTCTTGCTGTTCGTCGAGAAGTGCCGAGATCGTCGGGCCCACCTCGATGTACGACACCTGGAGAGGGCCGAGAGGTTGTGGTATCAAAAATCACAACGAGACAGCTTCGCACAAGAAATCGAGAAGATGGCAAGTGGCAAGACGGTGCCTAGATGGAGCTCCTTGTACCGGCTCAACCCGGTGTACAAGGACGGGCTGCTCGTACTAGACGGAAGGATCAAAGCGGCGCAGGTGCCGGCCGAAATGAAAAACCCTATCATCCTGGATGGAAGGCATCACTTCACAAGGTTACTGGTGGCAAGGGAGCACGCCAGAGCGGGACACGGGAGCCGCGAGAGAGTCGTGAACGACCTCAGGCAGAAATTCTGGATATTGAAGCTGCGGCCGACGGTGCGTACTATCATGAGCCGATGTGCGTTCTGTCGGCTACGACGGGCACACCCGAGGACCCCGCCAACTGGAGACCTGCCAGCCGAGCGCATGGGGGCGTTCCAGAGACCATTTTCGTACTGTGGTCTCGACTGTTTCGGCCCGATGACGGTCACCATCGGCCGACGTCACGAGAAGAGGTGGGGAGCTCTCTTCACATGTCTGACGACGCGGGCGGTCCACCTGGAGCTGGTGGCTTCGCTGTCGACGGACTCTGCACTGATGGCAATGAGAAGAATGGCTGCGCGGCGAGGATGGCCGGCAGTCATGTACAGCGACAATGGGACAAATTTTAGAGGCGCGGACGTCGAGTTGCGGCCGGCGTACGCCGAGTGGGCGCCGGCTATGGCTCAGCTGGGCCTCACTCATCGGATGCAGTGGAAGTTTACACCGCCCGGGGCGCCGAGTCAAGGAGGTGCCTGGGAAAGAATGGTGAGGTCAGTGAAAACCGCCCTGCTAGCCACGCTGAACGAGAAGTCGCCCAGGGAAGAGGTACTCCAGACATTGATGGCCGAGGCGGAGTACTCAGTGAACGCTCGACCGCTTGTGCACGTATCGGTGGACCCCAACGACCCGGAGGCGATTACACCGAATCATTTCCTCCTCGGGTCGTCCACCGGACTGCCGTACGTCGGACCGTGTGTGCCGGCGGACAAAAAAACATGGAGGGTCGCGCAAGCCCTTGCCGACGAGTTCTGGAGGCGCTGGGTGAAGGAATACCTTCCCACGCTCACACCACGCTACGGGGCCCCGCTGAGCAACCGAGTCCTTGTACCAGGGGACCTGGTTGTCGTGGTCGACCCGACGCTGCCGCGTAATACGTGGCCGCGGGGGGTCGTGGACCGGGTCTACCCAGGCCAGGACGGACAAGTGCGCTGTGCGGACGTTCGCACGCGCAGTGGCGTGTTCCGGAGGCCAACGTCGAAGCTGGCGGTGCTGGAGGAGGCGCCGCAGTCGCAGTTGCGACCGCTGGCGGAGCAGACGGAGCCGGGAGCGGAGCGGACGACGCCGGGGACGGCGCCGGGCGCGGAACGAGCGTCGGAGCAGCCTACAGCGAGCACGGACAGCTCGCAGTCGCCGGAGCGGCCCGCAGCGAGTCCACACAGCTCGCATTCGCCGGAGCAGTCTGCGGCGGGCGCGGACGGCCCGCAGTCGCCGCCGGAGCAGCCTATAGCGAGCTCGAGCAGCTCGCAGTCACCGGAGCAGTCCACGGCGGGATCGGCGAGCCCGCAGTCACCTGAGGAGGCTGCGTAGACCCTGGCTACTGCGCCGGGGGGAGGATGTTAAGGACAGCGGCCTCGTGACGAAAAACATGAGTGAATTTTAATGTGAACAATAAACGTGTAATTAAAACGGTACGTAAAACTATAATAGTGAACACTCAGTGACTATATGTATAGATTTATATGGCATCAGTGTGGAAAAATAGTGTTAAAATGGTGTTTTATCAAGTGCGGGTTATTTTGATTATATATTTTTAACTAAAGCTAATTTTAACGTAGCTTCTTTTGATTTACATAAATAAACGTAGTACATAACGTGTAGTATAGCGCTTAAGGTTATATAATAAATGGTTAAGAAATTATTACGAAAACAGTGGTAAAAATGTACAACATTTCATATAAGTTGAACCTTAAAATGTAAATAACTTTTCTATAGAATAAGATGTTTAGTATATAAGGGTTTATATGTCTGGTTATGATAATAAAGTATTTCACACAATGCGTTTTGCTTCACCTGGCTCATGGAAAATGGGGAAAATTATGGAAAATAGCCGTATAGAGAGGTAAAAATGAAATGGAAGATCGGCCCGAAAGAGGCGTACGGGCGGGGCTCTCTATACGGCATTGCCATGAGCCAGGTAAGCAAATCGAAAAAGTGAAAAAACGTTCTCCTCAAATAAGTGTTTTATTATCGCCCCGGCTCTGCCCAAATCGGTGTAACCTTGCTATCTTCGAGTCTAATCTGAGCCGGCGGTTGAACCCCTGTGAATTTATACAGTCCTGTACAATAATGTTATATAATAACAGAAACGTGGGTGCTCCTACACAGCATAACACTTTACTGTTACACTAAGGGCGCCTTTACATAGGACCCAATGTGAAGGGGGTGTAAATCATTTGAACCACTTCCTTAAAACAATAATCCTTTACCTTAAGGAAACACATGCACAACACAAACAACACAAGAGCAATAAATAATTAAAACCTGACCCGGCGACACATTCCAGCCAGCTGACGGCGCCATCTTAAAATATGGCGGCCCTTTCTTAGCTGATGAATATTCTCCCTGAGGGTTTGTAATTAATAAGTGACCTACGCACCCAGACCCAGGAATATTCATATACGACGAAAATGTACTACCTTACTGCTAATTTCCTGGTATTACGTGAGATATAGTATAGATTATATAAGTAGGCATAGGTTAGTAGCTGGTGTACATAGATACTTCAGGTTTGTTTTTTTTTATTTACCTAACATACAGAATGAATTTTTCAAGCGGGCACGGTAGGCCAAATCCGAAATTATAACGAATAACGTTAAAATGCTGAAAGGATTTGCGAGCTCAATGTTGATTAAAACTAGAACTGCATCATTAGATTTTTGATAAATCTTTTTGCTATTTTGCAGCTGTAGATAATTATAGATAAGTCACAAGGGTTCGTTAAATGACTACAGCCAAGTTAAACTCATAAGTCATGGTTGCCTGGCCTTCCTATTAAGACCCCGTTACTGCGAACTTTTCTGCTGAACAAGGCACTAGCCGACTATCGTTGTGCCTAACAATAAATCTCTCGACTATCTTTGAAGAGGAGCTGTACAATATATTATAATATATTTTCTAATAAAAGAACAATTTGGCTATTCTTTTCACTAAAAGCTGCCACCCGCGCGAGGTTCTTACGCCGGTTATTCTCGCCGAGTTAGGGTTCCGAACCGGTGGTAATTGTAATCCTTTTTTAGGGTTCTGTAATACTCAAGGAACCCTTATAGTTTCGCTCTGTCCGTCCGTCTGTCTGTCTGTCTGTGCCCTGTCCTAACTTCTGTAATTACGAATATAAATGGATGACATTTGGTATAGTTATAAAATGTGAAAAATATTTTTTCATTTTACCTCATCGTGTATATTTAGTTGGTTAGGTTAGTTTCTTTTGTATAGCGTTCAGAAAAAAAACCTTGTTTTTAACTTTGAATAAAAATATTTTTATTTAAGTAATTATTTATTTAACATTTACATTTCGAAAATTGACAGTAATTTATCACCGGAATGTCATTATTTTACTGTTTAAAGTAATGACGAAGCTTCAAGCCAGGTATTGCCCATTTCATACTAGCATCAGATTCTTAGATCCTAATCTTACGATCCCTTTTAAACCAGACTTAAAATGTACATATTCAAATCCAAATAAAAGCTTCCAAGAAACCGTTAAGCGTCTACAGAGTTGCAAAAGGTGAAAAATAAACGTTGAACGTAGCAGTTGAAGCAAACATCAGATAGGATCTGGACCCGCACGGTCCTATTAATTACTTAAATTTAATTCATATGAGACCCGCTCCACTATTTACATCCCCCACCCGCATCTAACCCTTGCAAACTTCCCGACCCTAAGACGCTAACTCCCAAGAAGACTTTCTTTGATAGTTCGCTCCGGTGGCCGCGAATAAAGGTCGCAGGGTCGATATTTTGATCTGTAATTTTATGGCCTCGAACCGCCTTAATACTAGCTAGATTTGGATTGTTTAAACTAGTAAAGAAATGCCGCTCTCTCGAAAAGGGATAAGCCCGTATCGTGAGCGGTGATACTTATATGAGTGCCCCTTTTATTGCATTAGAAGGGTTGGGCCCTCCGTCTCAGTCTTAAGAATTTATAAATAAGTTAAGGGGCCTCATTCGTCTCGGCGCGGAGTTTTATCATATTTAGTTATAGTCAGATGTGGAACGTGTACATAATTGCCGTACTTTGTTAAGATAATGTACCTCTGGCGCGGCTCCACCTTTGTTTTGTCGTTCTCGGCCCATATAAATTCACCGGAGGACGCCGTTAATGCCCAACTTTTGTATTGTTTTTGTTAAGAAGTCGGGGTACTAATATCTTGAAACGCCTCAAAAATTAATATTGTTCTCTGCTAATGAATGAGATTTAAATTTTCGGCTTTTTATTGTGACGTAGGTACTATGCGTGCCTACCTTTATTAAAAATTCTACGGATATTATTTTGTTAAAAAGATTAATTAACTACAATTTTATAAAAAAAAAACTATAACCTGCCTACGTAAATAATTATATAACTTTGTTACCCGGTCTAAAATTAATGGTTTAGGCGCTCCGGTTGAACAAATATACATACATATACATAGACAGCCAAAATCATTACCCTTCCTTTTGGCTTCTCCGTAGTCGGGTAAAAAGTAAAAAGACCTCCCCTATCCATAAGTGTAGATCCAAAAAACGTTATAAGATTTATGAGGACAAAAATCATTAAAACATGTACACAGCTTTCTTGTACGTGCTTAAGAAAAACAATGAGTAACACGTAACGGTATTTTCCGCGATAAATCACACGTAAGTGTTATTTCATTTCCTACCTCCATGGTTCCTCAGACCCCCTACGCGCATCGGCCGAATAAGTAATTGAAATTTCAAATGAACTTTTGATTTTACGGAAATTCGCCCCGCTTCTATTGAAATTATTATGAGTACAGGACCAACGTCTTAATATTATAAATGACTTTCGTATAAAGGATTGAAATTTACTTTTGGGTTTATTATATGGCGCCATAATGTAGCACGGTTGTTACTTACCGGCTTGTGTTTTGTTATTTAATTAATTTCTATGAAAGATAAAAACTTAGGTAACTTTTGAGTTTTGATACAAAAATATTCTTTTCTTCGAAAAATGTAAGTAACTCGTTACGAAAAGGCTTACTTATTCAAGAAAATCCCCAAAAAGTCATCGATTTTTAAGTAGATTAAACTATTGAAACTCAAACTCAAAACTCATACTCAAATTTTTTTTATTTCGATATTATTGATTTCTTAGGTAAGTAGGTGAAGTATGTGTCTTATCGATAATAATAATAGTTAGATAAAATTTGTAAATTGTATGCATCAAAATATGAAAATCCATTAAATTACAGTTTAAACTTAAATACTATAATTTTAAAGGTTCAAAAGCGCCATTAAAATTATTTAAATACGGATAAAATATCAAAGCGGATACCCTGTAGTTCAAATTACAGACGCTTAGAGCATCTAATTCGACTATTAAAACACTGTTGAGGCGAGATGTTGCCAACATCAATAAACGGCGAAAACGCGGAAAGTTTGTGGAGGTATGGAGGACCCGTAATGAGGGTCGGGGAGACCGCAAGCCGCCGCGCGCCGCACGCCGCACGCCGCACGCCGCACGCCGCTCTCGACTTATTATTAATTCTGTAAGACGTGGTCCCGATGTCCAAGACGTGCGCTGAGATTCAAGACAAAAGTCACGAGCGTCGAGTTTGAATTTGTGTAGATATGGCACGATATTGTTCAAATAAAACATATTTAAGTAAGTACAGTACCTTTTAGTTTTATTGGTCCATGCTATTACCTACCGTTGTGTAGGGGCGAAGGATAAAACGTGGTAATTTGTTTGCGCACAAATTTGTTTTTACTATTAGCGCTTTGTGCATAATTTAATATTCTTAGTACTTATGATAATATTGCGTACCAATAAAAAAAATACTACAATATTTGTATATTATCCTTACAAATATTATAAACGCAAAGGTAAAGGGATATTTGTATATTTGTTACTATTTCACGCAATAACTACTGAACAGATTTTAATAAAATTTGGTGTGGTAGTAGTTTGGAATCTGAATTAACATAATATAGGCTATTTTTGCGGCAGCAAAATGTACGATTCCCGTGAGATTTAATTTTGCGCGTTCAAAATCGCGGACAACATTAAATGTATAAAATTTTTTATATAATATATGTAAACTAGGCTCCGCCCGCGTAATTATAGTATCTGGTATCCTACGGGAATACTGTACTTTTTCGGGATAAAGAGTAGCCTTATAGCCTATGTTTTAATCCAGAGCCTAAACTCCTACCATACCAAGATCATCGAAATCCGTTTAGTAGTTTTTGCGTGAAAGAGTAACAAACATCCATCCATCCATCCTCACAAACTTTAACGTTTATAATCATAGTAGGATAGTACAATTCTACATAATTATCGAAACTAAAAAATTGTATATCTTCCTTCCTAAGTCTATGGCGTTCACAAGGGCGGAAGGGACGAAACAAGTCAAAATGTGTACACACTATACGCAGGCTTTACAGGTGGTTTTAATAACGGCGGAGATGAATACTTAACGACGGCTCAGCGCGCGATCTGCCTGAAGATGGTTGACTTGGAATATATTATGTGGGCATTGTGATGAGTGTTATGTACGTGCTCCTGAATCTTACCAGGTGTTAGCTACAGGGCGTGTGACTGTTTGCATAGTGAATATATTCGAGAAAAACTTCGATATACCTTAATTTTGATCTATAGAAAATGTATACTGTGTAACTCATTAGTTACATATTGATACATTAGTTTCTTCCAATTTTCCCTTCGGCGCAACTGGACATATGCTCAAGGGGGCTATTCACAAGATGACACAATCGCTAGTGGATTGAAAAATTATATATAGGCTTTTTGTGCCTATAAATTAAAAGAGAAATCGTAATAAAGATGTGTCTGGTAGTTCCTACCCGGATTATATTTTATGACGGGCAATGGGCCCAAAGAAACCCAATTTAACGTGGACAAAGTCTCGTGCAAAAGCTAGTAAACTTAATATATTGACTACTATACTTCTATCTACGATTGTGTCATGATGTCATGATGTCATGATGTCATGATGACGAATACGTCCTCTTGAGATTATGTACGGTTGCGCCGGAGGACAATTTTTATGGAAATAATATATTAAAAGACCAACTCATTACGAAATTACATGATTTTAGCTACTTGCAGTTAACTTAGAACTAAGAAGCGCCTCTTGGCGATTAATTTCAGCGACATTACAACTCAGTTTAAAGCAACAGAATCAAACAGTCATCGCGACCACTCAGTACTTACCAATGAACGTTAACAAACGTAACAATATATAACGGAGTTGGGACATTGTCTTGAGGAATGCAGCCCTCGCCCACAAGCCCAAGCCCACAGGTCCTAACGACTTTTTGAAACCGACCCCACTGGGAAGTCATCTTAAAGGGATTTGCACTTTGTAAATCGTTGTACCTATATAATGTGATGTAAACAATATACTTTGGAAACAATAATGGGCTGCTTTTTGACTCTGCGAGTAGATAGGGTCAGAACGTTTGAAGAAGAAACATTTCTTATATCTTAAAACATAACTTTTCTCCTGCGGCTTCCCTACTATTGCATATTATGTTGTGAGATGGACAAAATAAACTTTTTCTTATCTTATCTTAACTTTACAAAAAGACGTGGGATACAAGATGGGATCTCTTTAGAATTAATACCTGAAGAATTAGTACTAGGATTTGTAATTAAACCTACCATTCGCCGTGTAGCTAGGTTTCAATGTAAGCAATACCTAAATTCTCTATGTTCAAAAAGCCGCGCAATAATTTTAAATGCCGCTACATGTAGATTTTTAGAGTTTCAATGAATATGGTTTAAGTAACTTATGGTTTTTACAGACAATTATTTTGACAAAAATCGAATGCCAATATAAATAATTGGCTATCAGGTCGTTGTCGTGATCGGCAAATTTTACGTGCGTTTATCGCGAAGTGTTCTTCTGGGAGCCATAAGTCTGATCCTCGGGACTAAGTTATAGCAGCGCACGTTGTTTATAGCCAACAATCGATTGTCTTTATACTGCATACAAGTGTTCGTTTAGCGATCGTTATTATAAATTATATCGCAATATGTTGTAGATACTACGATGCTTTTATTGCGGGACAAAATCGTGACTTAGATATGTATGACGTACTGTCTTATACGCTGTTTATTTTACTAACAACTGTAGATTCTGCTAATTATCTTACAATAATACCGATAATATATTAAAATAGGAAACTGGCACTCTTATAAACGTTAAACCAACGCGTTTTAATTGGTCCAAACTCCAAAATCAGTTTAAGATAGTAAGACGATTCATATAATTCATTGAAAGTAAATTGAAAGTCTAAATTAAATACGAGAATTGGGGTTCTGATATCTGAAGTGAGTTTTAGTAGCGAAAATAATGGAATTTGTCTTGGAAGTAGAATATACATGGAGGTATATACAATATTTTAGTACTCCTAAAATCGAAACTGTAATCAGCTATCTATATAACAAAACATCAATGGCGAAAACCCTTCAAAGTGTAGAAGAAAGGAAATCCATGTCTTTTCTCTTTTTTGAAGGTTGCTCTAAACTGATCTTTTGGTCTTTTTTTTCGACGTTAGAATTACGCCATTATGCTATGGTACTCATAATAATTTAAATTTAATAAATTTCTTCTCTTACTAGATGGTCTATATTAATAATCAGAGAACTTTTTAGCAGCTTTAATTGGTTTTTAAGATTGCCAGTAGTTAGTAGTAATTTTACACTTTGTACTTTTTGGCGCTCCGTACCCAAAAGATAACAGGGACCCTATCACTGAGACTTCGCTGGCCGTCTGTCAGTCCGTCCTTCTGTCTGTCACCAAGCTGTATCCCATGAACCGTTACTAGCTATAAGCGTTGATCTTTTTGGAGAAAATGTATTTCTGTCGCCGCTTTAACAACAAATACATTAAACAGAATAAATATTTAAGTCGGGCTCCCGGGAATACAACAAACGTGATTCAAATGCCATTCGACATGTTTAATATAGATTCCTTTTACTTATCTGACATAAATCGGCTGTTTATCTGTACATTTTGCGACCAAATGAAACCAAGTTCCACAAAACTAACAGTTGCCGCAAATAGAGTGCTTCTTTTAATTAATCTTATCTAAGAATTGGATAAAAATTATTATGAAAAATTAGGATTTTTGCATGGAAAAAAAAATCCAGAACCTTTTCAACCATAATTTACAAAAAGAGATCATTTTTCTGCTCTTATATAGCTTGGTTATTTAAAAATGCCAGAAGATATCGGATATAATCACCTTCTATTCGATTAAAAAATAATCCAACAATATTAAAAATTAATTCGGAAAAAGCATAAAGAAGTCTCCTCAAAATTTTCACGTGTTTTGCTATTATACAAGAATCTTAATGCCTGGCAATAAGGTTTATTTTATTTGTCCACTGTTTGGATTGGATACACAAAACATTTATAATATCTTTGCTCTCCGTACTCGGAAACCTGTCAAACAACTTTTCGTAATCGCGTTCTTATACTAATATTAATTATTATTATAATTGCCATTTCCATTAGTACATTACAACATAATTATAATGCCCGTTTCGTGAACAAATAGCTCGGATCGTTACGTTTCAATCGCCGCCGTACATCACGCGGCCGAGGTGTCGACGTCTCAGAAATATTGCCCACGCAGCCTTATTTGTACTGGTAGGGTTGGGAACATATCGATAGTCTATATTTATTGGTAACGATAAAAAACTTCTTCTAAAACAAGAATTGTTGTGCCTAATGGATAGTAATATAGTCGATAAAAAATAATCCATACCAATATTAAAAAGCGAAAAGATTTGTTTGAACAGGCTCCGATACTCGATTTTAATGAAATATGAAACAGATATAGATTAGACCACAGACAAGGGCATAGGCTACTTTTTATAGCGGCAAAATGTACGGTTCCTGCAGTATTTCCTTTTGCGCGCACGAAGTCATGGGCAACATCTAGTGGTCGATAAATCTGAATCATATTTTGATGATCATAAAAGAATCTGTCAGTCTAAGCAAGGACTGTTATATGCTGCCATTATGATTTGACAACCACTGTGGCTTGGTGGTAAACACGTCGGCATTTAAAAGGTCGCGAGTTCGAATCAGGTCAAGGAAAAAAATAACTGCTTTGCACTAAATGCTTCATATGATTATTTAAACAGTATAGTAAGTACCTACACCAAAAAATTACATTTAGTTTTGTCTGTCTGTCTGTTTTTTCCGGATAATCTCTGAAACTGCTGGACCGATTTTGTCCCGACTTTCACTGCCAGATAGCTGATCTTACAAGGAGTAGTAGTAACTCAGGCTACTTTTATCGTAGGGTTCCGTTAAAAAAATGGTTTTCGTTTCCATTAGTTCCACGCAAACGAAGTTGCAGGCACTAGCTAGTACCTAACTTATAAGTGTAGTGCTTTGACACGATTGAAATTCTTCCAAATATCAAAAAATCGACACATCTATCGTACGTCCCCTGTCCCAACACTATCACTGGGCAGCTGTTTAACAAATCGGCGTGTAAGGACCGGCCGCCCGCCGCGCGCTTAATCACTTAACGCTTCGGATTAACGGGAATTTACCGCCCAAAAATGCCCTCCACCACTGATTTACCCTAAATTTCGCCAGCCGTGGATTTATGGAGCTTTTCTTATTTTAGTGTAATTGCAGAAATGTAGTTTATTATTCGAGAGTAAAAATGGGCGCATAATTCATTTTATAAAACATTTTGGCATTCTTGGGAGAGGGCTGATGACTAGATTGGTGTTATATTCCTAAAAAAAAACTAGGTCATATTTTATTGGCACTAAAATCTTGGTACAGTAAAATTTGTGTGTAGTTAGTCTAAGATTTAAATAACATAACCAAGAGCATGTCAGGAGTCAGGACATGTCTAAGGAGGGTCCGTAACTATTAACGCGCAATACGTTTTCTTTGAATTTTCAAAAGTTAAGTTAAGTTGTCCGATTTCACGTAAAATATTTTTTCTAAAGACCTTTTAGCATGATTAGCATGGAAACTTGCAATTTTCTATCTCTTATAGTTTAGAAATGCCAGCCAACTCATAACCACTTTGCAGGCCCATTACTAAAAAATGGTTGACTTTGTAGAAAATTCATGTATGAAACCTTGCCTTTATTTAAAAATATCTATTCGACGATACCTCACACGATGGGGAAGAATGAAAAAATATTTTTTATCCCCACTTCACATGTATGGAGAGTCACCCCTAAAATATAATATTAGTATTATTTTACGATGCCAAAACTGAGATCCATATACAATCTATAATTACACCAAATATCATCTATTTATATTCATAATTACAGAAGTTAGAAGGGCGTACAGACAGACAAACGGACGGACAGAGTGAAACTATAAGGGTTCCTTGTAATTACTACGGAACCCTATGAGAAACATTGTTATTACGCTTAGAATATTACTTTTGTTTACTTTATCACATAAAAATTATACTCGTAACAAATATTGCTTGCTGCTATTTAAAGCACAGGATATCCTATTTTAAGTACCAGCAGGTTTATTTGTTTTTTTTTTGTACATTATATTATACATTGTACTGGGTGTTTTTTAGCCAGTGTCCAAACTTTCAGGATTGAATATACTTTTGAATATAAGCAACTTTTACTATAGGATCAACATTCCTACTTGAAAAAAAATATTTAAAAAAATATAGAAACCTACTTTCAAAGTAAAAGCAATAACATTCTTAAAATCACTAAAAAGTATGAAATAATTCTTACTGTCGAAATAGTTCACCTTTTTATTTCTGCTAAAATGTTACTATTTTTCTACTCAATCCTCTTATTTTTGAAGTCGGTTAAATATTTAAAAATACCATTCTACCATCCAGCTGAAGCTACATTACATTACATTACATTATCTCCTATATTTAAAAAAAAAAAAATCTTTTCTCTTGGTCATTCATTGTATGAACTGCTAGACCAATTTTCATAAATCTTTTTTGTGGCGTTGTGTTGATAGAAAAAGTTGCGGGGAATGTGTAAGAAAACTTAACTTTCATTAACTTTTCTACAAAGTCAAGGTCTACCTTGGCACATTTCACTTTTTGGTAGCATATGCTCGAGTTACTTCAAAAGAAGTCAATATAACTATCGGTATTCCTATAAATTTTGAGAACTTCTCTCGATCCCTCATGGATCCCCATGAGGGATCGAGAGAAGTTCTCAAAATTTATAGGAATCCATGGGGATCATCACCAGGTCTATCATTTGGTGATAATGGCACCAATTCAGGATCAACTCTTCACAACTCTTTACAAAAAAAAAAGAATTTTGAAAATCGGCCCACAAACGGCGGAGTAATCGCGTAACATACACACAAAAAAACATAGACACGAATTGATACCCTCCTCCTGCGTTTTGTAAGTCGGTTGAAATTCAGCTGTTGCCTACAAAATGCTATTTATGCCAGAGCCCTTTTTTTGGACACTGACTGAAAAAAAAACTCCGTATATTTCTTTTTTTTGTACCATTGTAATGTGATAACCTTGTTATGTTAATGAATTATTGTTATTAATATCTTCAAGCCTGTTGACTTCACAATATTATTATTAAACAGCCGCTCCAACTCTAAATAATAAAGCCTCCCACACCCAGTTCGGTGACGCTACGCAGGAGTAATTTTATAGTCCCCAAGCGTGTGCGCAATACACAAGAGCGCTCTCCCTTCCTTTACTCTCGTAACCCAGTGGGACGAATGACCGCCACGACTGGCGAGAGATCAGTCGCAGGACCGACTCCTTACATGCCCATACGACGCATGGACCATCTTTCTTGTCCGACAATCAGATGATCAGCCTGCATTGTCCTAACCAGACTTGAAAAAAACATTTTTGTTGATCCAACGCGGGAATCGAGCCCACGACTTCCGAACTCGAGAGCCAAAGCTCAAAACCACTGGACCACCGAGGCTCAAACTGTAAACTGTTTTAATGATATTATTTCTTGATTTACTTTTAAATAATACCTTCAAATAAACCTCTAACAGAAAACGAATATGTCCCCATTTATAAAAAGCCTATATTTCCGGTGGAAACGAGATTAATTTCCATACTTAATCCAAAACTCCGAATTCGATTTACCAAAAGCAGACAAATTATTCCGGCGAAAGTACTATAAAAGTCCATCAAATACAAGGAAGGAAAACATATCAATTCCTCACAAAGCAAAGATTTACCCTTGTAAAGACATTAATTCTAACAGGGTGTAGTAATGTAGACAAAGCGCTGCCGGCCAGCGAAAAGAAACCCTTTTTACAAGTTACGTCGGTCATAGCGTGGATACGCTGTTATAATTATTTCATAAATTTTCTTTGATACATTGTTGTTACCAATAATATAGGCAAATTGATGATAAATATTTTAATAAAACCACGGGTCATAGATATAACCTCCTCCTTTTTTTGAAGTCGGATAAAAATTTCCGCAACATGTAGTGTACAATGTATATAGTGCAAGCAGTGAAAACAGAGATAGCTCTCTTTATTGCTAGGTTTTTCACTTTATTGCTAGTCTACTCGATAAGTAGTGGACCTAAAAATATTTGTGACAAGATTTTGTCCGCGACTTCGTGCCTGCCAAAGGAAATCCCGCAGGAACCGTACATTTTTCTGCTATCAAAAAGCCTTCCTCGTGGTCTAATCTATATCTGCGCCGAATTGTATCAGAATCGGGAGCCTATTCAATCTATTTAAATAAAAGGCAAGGCTGATTGACTAATGTATCAACATCACAGGCCAAACTATTAAGGCTAGAAATTTGAAATTTGGCACACGTATTTCTCATATGACGTAGGCATCCACTAAGGAAAGATTTTTCAAAATTCAACCCCGAATGAAGTAAAATAGGTGATAAAACTTTGTACGAAACTTTAATTCTTTGGACATATTTTCATGATATTTCGTTTAAATTAAGTACGGGAAAAATAAGGCGTTACTTATTTCAGCGTTATCTAAAATTCAGCCCCTAGGTGGGTAAAATAGGGCACGAAAGTTTAAAACCTAATTTCACGCGGGCGGAGCCGCGGGCAATTAATGCTAGTTATATATTATAGGAGGTTAACTAATGTCAGATTAGAAATCTTGACAAAAATAGTTTCTCTATCTAAACAGGGATCCTGTTTTTTGAATGTGAAGAAAATTATCTTTATATAATGTTATTTTTCATACGACATCTTCTATCAAATAAGACGGACCATTCGTCGTATCCACGCCATTCCAAAACAAACATTCCGGGGAAGGTCAATAATGTGTTTGCAGGAGGTCGGCGATCAAAGCCATCTCCGGCAAATAAATAGTTGATTTGGTAAATAAATACCCAGATACACATAGTTGGACAGGAATGCTTTGTAAGACAGCTGATGGCTGAGGTAGAACAAACTAAATTGATTTGCTGTTGCGAGTTGGAAAACTAAGTTTTATTTATTTTTAATGGAAAAGAATAAAAAATGTGATTTTATAATTCAAATATCATAATGATAAACTAGATTAAAAACTAGGGAAACTGCTTATTAGATTATATTGACGTTTGGCGTAGGTATATGTATATAAAAATAAAAAATAAAACTTAGGCCTTTTTCATCCGTTATTGGATGATTTATGTAGTTATATTCTCCGAGCGAAGTAACCATTCTTGAAATACTGTAGTGCCTGGCACAACACAGGCACCCTAGTCCAGAGGAATGACTGGTCAATACGTCTGAGGCCAGCCACGTGCGGGTTTCCTCACGATGTTTTCCTTCAACATTAGAGCGTCCGTATAATGTACTTGAGATCTGAAAAACTTACAGATCTCAAGTACATTATAATATGTAGGTAGATAAGACTGGCTAAAACCCTAACAAAGAAACAATGCATACTACTTTTAAAGATAAGAAGGAGACTTTGTTCTTTTGTGTTTCATTAGACGTTTAGATGCAATATTAATTGAGGCACCGAATTTGTACTTTATTTTTTTATTAAAATAACTAAATATTGTTTAGTTTTGTTTATATAATATTATTTTAAGCTTTTCTCATATAGAAATAGGTTACAAAATAAATATAAAATATATAGAAATAGGTTACAATAAATAGGTAAAAAATATCTCTAAATATCTAGGGTTTAAATAGGTAAAAAATATTTCGATCATATTATATTGGACTGTAGTTAAGTATAACTACAGTCCAATATAATATGATCGAGATATTTTTTCGATGGCACAAAAACAATTTTCTAGAAAGCGCCATCTATCGGAACAGTATGGAACAGTTACGACCTCTCGCGCCCTATTTTACAAACAGCCCGAAGCTACGAAGATGGGTTCCTACCCTGTTCCCCAAGTCGGAAGGTGAGTTACGAGGTCGTATGTACACGAGGTTTCATAAGTTCAATATTAGGTGGTTCAAGTAAAGTTTGTTGGGTAACTTTTTGACGAGGTCAAACACAGGAAGATGTTATCAATTCGATGTGTAGTAATTCGCATTAGAAGTACTACAGTAAGTACAGTAAGTGTACAGGAACTTTTTGGGTAATTATACTCTTGAACGTGGACATAATTGATGATTTATTTAAAAACTTATGTCAGTACGTAGGTACGAACTTTATAATATTACCAATAGGCTCAATTTGGCATGTCTGAATTTTGTAATGAATTTTGTATTCTGGTAAAATATAAACCGATATAGATAAATGATAATTTATTTTCGAAGCATAAGCACAATAAGGTTATCGTCGCGCAATTAATTTTGTTCTTCCTAATCCTACTTCTTCTTTAAATTCAGGGCAGGGCCCGTGTTGGTAGAGCTACCGCCACTTTTCTCTATCCTTTACTAGTACACACTTCAGCTCTCTATAGGACATGACATTTACATTCTCTACAAGTTGACTAATTTAGTTTTTCCTTGGCCTTCCCCTACCCCTCTTTCCTTCTATCTTTCCTTCTAATATTGTCCTCATGATTGTGTCATGTCTTACAAGATGCCCAATCATCTTTCCTCTTCTATTTTCTAGAGTTTTTGATATGTTTCTCTATTCTCTTAACATCTGTAGCACTTATTCGTAGTTTTCTTTTCCTTCCAACTTATCCGCTGCATCCTTTCCAGCACCACATTTCGATCGATTCTAATCGTGCCCTATCCCTACTTCTTATTGTCCAGTACTCGCTACCATATTAAGCTAAACTCCAGATATATATTTTTATTAGTTGCTTCTTTACTTTATTTTTTATTTTTGATGTTAAAAATTGTTTCTTTTCCTATACTAAATATATATTATATGTATATATAATCCTACTTAATTATAAATGTGAAAGTTTGTGAGGATGGATGGATGAAAACTACTGAACGGATTTTGATGTTTTGTATTACCGCGGGCGGAGCCGCGGGCAAAAGCTAGTGAAAGTATATACTGTACTTCCAATAAAAAATCTATTTTAAATTTTTTGCTTATCCGTCTGTCTGACTGTCTGTTTATTTGTTACGGCTAATCTCTGACCCTACTATTCTCTGGATTAAAATATAGGATGAACAAAAAACAACTAACGCGGGCGGAGCCGCGGGAAAAGCCACTTTATAATAGTAGTAGGATATGCATTTTATGAAAAGCTGTTCATTTAAAATTACAAACAGACACTTTAATTTTATTTACTTGTATAGATATGCATAATTTTTTTATTAAAAAGTGAAGCAAATCTTTCAAATAAAATAATATGATTTGCTTTATTCAATATAAGTACTTTTTCGCTTATTAGTAATTAGTATCAAGAACGTTCTAAAAACCTAATAACATAGTATGACGTTATTCTTATATTATAACGAATATTACTTGAAGCAGTATAAATTGAAGTTTCATCTCATCAGACGATTCAATTCTCGGAATCTTGTATTAATGCTTCCAAGAATATTACATAAGTGTTGAGGACTGGCTTGATACGCTCTCAATTTTCAAATAAATGTACACAAAACACGATATATTACACCTTAACTGCTGACATGGCTTACACATTCTACAATCTAATTTGTCAATTACTTACATACTATTATAAAAACTTAGTTTTACCTCGTATTTACTAACTCTTTGTAACCCGCGACTTCGTTAAAGGAAATCGCGTGGGAACCGTACATTTGCCGGGATAAAAAGTAGCCTTTGTCTTTTCCCGTGGTCTACTCTAAATCTGTGCCAAATTTCATCAAAATCGGTCCAGTAGTTTCCGAGCCTATTCATTGCAAGCAATCGATCAAATCTTTCCGCTTTATAATAATATTAGTGAAGATGAAAACTAACAAATATCTTGACCAGGCACATGCATTTACTATTTATGACTGTATATAGATCTACCTAGTGATTTCTGTTGACTGGTTGGCGTAGTGGATGCCAAGTATTCACTTTTAATGGGCTTTTCAACCAGGGAGTTGTTTTTATATAATTTTAAGATTTAAGATCCAGATTGCATATAGGTGATACAAAATTTAGCATTTATGTTTATTGCAAAATGAAGTCACTACGGATTTAAAAAAATAGCAGTAGAAAAATGTGTTTGTGCGTAATAATAATAAGGGAAGTATCAAGTATCGTCTGTGCATCCATTTCGACGTCAAATCTTACACTCTCCTGGGCTAGATGCGTGGCGTCAACTGCCTCAGTGGCTTTAACAGCCTCTGTAGCTCAGTGGTTAGCGCGTTGCCGCTCAAGCCGGAGGTCGCGGATTCGAATCCCGCCAGAGAACAAAAAGTGTTCCTGGGTCATGGATGTGTATTAAATAGGTATGTGTATTATGTAATAAAAATCTTAAACATGTGTATAGTATAAAATTATTAAATATATCCGTTGTCTGGTACCGGTAATACTAGTTCATCATCATCATAATCTTTATTTGCATTGTATAAGTTCTTCGAGAACTTACCACGGGACCAGATGGACGTGGTGTAAAAGCGTCCATAGATATTATTATTATAAAAAAACTGCGCAAAATCAGATCCGACTGAAGAACTGCAGCAGTTGAATATAATCGTCAAGTTTAAATACATAAGCGATTCGAAGCATTCTTTATAATATGTATAAAAAAACGAGCAGTAGTACCACAGACTGGAAACGCGGTGGCGCTCATGTTATTTCAATACATTTCATAAACTCTGGCATCCCGCGCGCAGCAACAGGCTTGCGAACGCCTAATAGATATCATTGAAGAACGGCTAGGTGGCTTGGCGACCACAACCTAAGCATAAAATCCGAGGAATTTTCATCAGGCTGTCGACAAGCTGCAAAGAACTTACCTTAGCACAGGGTCCTGGGTTCTGCGCGTGCGCGTGCGCAGGCGCCGGCAACTGCAGCAGGTGCTGGATGCTGTAGCGGGACTTCCGGGACATCCTGCTGACAACACCAGAACATTATAACACCTTCCCCCACACACCCACACACCCACACACCCACACACCCACACACCCACACACCAGTCACAACTAGTTCGGCACTATACAGTATATACTACTACTATTATAAATGTGAAAGTTTGTGAGGATGGATATATAGATGGATTGATGGATGAATGGATGGATGGATGGATGGATGCATGGATGGATGTTTGTTGCTCTTTCACGCGAAAACACTGAATAGATTTTGATGATGGTATGGTAATAGTTTAAAACTTAGGCTACTTTTTATCCCGAAAAAGGACAGTGTTCCCGTGTGGATACTTTATATGCGCGATTAGAGCCGCGGACAAAAGCTAGTAGTGTTACATGAAAGCAAGCGCTGATGTTTACTAGATTAGTCTTGGCATCAATCTTACGACGTGTTAGAGCGAGCCTCCATTAGTGTGTTGTGCTACGTTGCGTTGCCGCAGCGTTGACGCTGCGTCGTTTTCGTAGATTTTTTAACCTAAAAACTTTTACGGTTCCCTCGTGATCTTTTTTAGACGAATGAAAAATGTATTTAATATTCTCTTTAATTCTGTTCAAAATCTTTTCATAAATGTTATCTATATAAATAAAAATGAATTACCGAAATCTTTGTACGCGCATAACTTCCAAACGACTGCACCAAATTGGATAAATCTTTCTTTGATGTGTTCGTTATTGTCAGGAAAAGGTTTGTATGAAAAAAAATATTTAATAAAGAATAGCAAATTGACGCCAAAAATATGGCGGAAAGAAGTTCGGGTCAGCTACTTTGATATAAAAATAATTTGGTACTTAATAATAACATCATCATTATCTGCCGCGAATGCCGGTAAGACAACGAAGACAAGTGCACTGAAGTGCGGGCTAATACAATAGAGCTGAGAATCGTGTGGAGTTGTCAAATCTGACATATCTGACGCTCGACACTTCGATTGTCAGCTCTATTGTATAAGCGCAGAGTTCTATTTACAGTGCTATTTTTTCTGTCGCGATAACTAAAAATCCCTCGTGGAAATGTAGCCATACGGCCGGTTTCAATAACCTATATACCAATAACTGTTTGTTGGAAACGTAAACCAAAGGTTACGTTTTTAATCCTCATCATTCTACTAAAAATGGTACTGGTACTGGTTTTTTGCGTGTTTTTTGACACCGATACCAAAGGTGACGTTTCTAACAAATAGTTATTGGTAGATAGGTTATTGAAACCGGCCGTTAGTGCGGTGCGTTGCGTCACGTATTCGCAATGGATAATAGATTAACGCATTGTATACCACACCTCCGTTTCGTCGACGCTCTACATCATAACGCAAGAGGATGATAGCGCAGCGCATCATCCACCCGCCCTCTTTGTCTCCTGTCTGCATTATTGGTACATGTCATAAAAAATCTATGAAAAAAAAAAACGTCAATGCGGCGTCGTTTTTCAGTGTGATTTTTCATAGTGAGAGACACGAATCCTATTATCACCTAGTAGTTTTAGTCTTACCGACATTCGCGGCAGATAATGATGAGTACCTGACAAATTATTTTATATCAAATATCATCAAGAATTTATGAATAGCTTTTGAAAAAAATTAAAGAAAGTATTTAAAGCATACATTATATATTCGTCTAAAATAAGACGACTAGGAAACCGTACAAGTTTTTAGGTCGCATGTGAGAGTACCGATTTTAAATATTATATTTAAAGTTCAGCTTAAATAGCACTTTAGTGCTGGCCTTGCCAAGCACAAAACTGTAAAATTAACGAAACACATCTCTTATCTTCTCGCGGGCAGACGGACGGAAGTGCATATTCTGTACAAAGAAATTGCAACTCTACACGCAAGTAATAGAGACTAAAAACGAGTAATTTCAGAAGAAATTTCGGTAAGTAATATTTTCATCTAGTTCACCTCAAAGTCATTAAATGTGGTTTCTAGATGCTTTTGATGAAAAAGTGCAGTAGGAAATTCGTTTTTATAACTAATGGAATAGATGTTATGTTCCTATTTATTCCAGTAAGAGGTTTATCGACATTAGAATACGTATTTACCAAAAGTGGGATACAAAACCCCCGTAATGCATTTTCTATGGTTACTATGTATAATATAAAATAGTATTCTAATAGAATAAGTTACCTACATTATGTTTAATCCTGAAGCATAATAATTACCTCGAAAACCCAAAGATATTAATGGAAGTTAAGACGTTTGAAGAAAATCAAATTCGTGGAATGAATTTCAACTTTGAAAAAGTTTTAACATAAAATTTATCTACGGGGGTAAAACTTTTAGCGGTTCGATCGCGGAGGCGCCACTTCCATATTTTGTGTTTAGATTTAGAAATAATATCAATGAAATTCTACACGCTATGGTTCAATACGCTTAATTACCTACTAACTAGTAACTAGTAATAAGTATAGAACTTATAACAATGTTCAAACTTGGTGTAAAATAAACGACTTATGCCCATTATTTTTAGGCCCTCTATTAACGTAAATAGCCGAAAAATGTCGCAATAACTTCATAATAAAAAAAAAACTAATCGTCACGTAAACCTAACTCGTTTTATCCACATTTATATGACATCTACATTTACTATTCCATTTCAGTTATCCCCTAAACTACGCCACCCTAAAATGAATCCTCAGTGTAGGACTTTAGGTTTCACATTCACGTAGCACCAGGAATATCTATAATATAATTCCTTGGTTATGATGAAGTTTGTTACTTGGAACTTGGTCCAGGCCATTTATCTAGATCCAATACTCAGGGATACTTCCACGCCAACTATTTTCAATAACATATTCCATATGATGACTTTGGTATCATTTTGATCCTACTACTATTATAAATGTCAAAGCTTATGAGGATGGATGGATGTATGGATGTACTAGCTTTTGCCCGCGTGAATACAGTATCCCACGGGAACTCTACTACCCACTAACCCACCCACCGATCTGTACTATTTTGACATGAAAAGTTGCCTATGTGTGAATCCATAGCTTAAACTACTACCTTACTAAATTTCATCAAAATACGCTCAGTAGTTTTCGCGTGAGAGAGTAAGAAACATCCATTCATCCATTCTCATAAACTTTCACATTTATAATAGTAGACGGGTGGAGCCACGGGAAAAACAAGTAAAGCAAAATAGCTTTAACTGTCTCTTTCAGTCAACATTTCAATGTTGACTCAATTGGAAAGAGAAATACAATTGTAGGCCTATGAACACCGATAAAACAAAATTAATGGCAAATCATATAAAAACGCAAAATTTTCTTACCTCCAATCAAATAGAATATGTCGACCGTTACACATATTTAGGACATAATTTATATGACCAGAACATCAAATGCAAAAAGAAATCAACAACAGAATAACTCTCCACACCTATTTCGGTCACTGTGGCCGGTTTCCGTTGAAACCAGGCCAGAAGTAATTTTATAGTGTCCAAGTGTGTGTGCTTGTGTACTGCACTCTCTCTTTCTTAATTCTCATAACCCAGTGGGACGGATAACCGACACGACTGGTGAGAAATCAGGCGCAGGTCCGACATTAACCTAATGGCTGGCTGGAATCACTTGGAGGAGAACCGCCACAGATAGAAAATGATGGCAGAGTCTAGGGGAGGCCTATACCAAAGGGCAAGCTGATACTGATGTCTAGAACAAAAATGAATAAAACCATATGCACTTTAATAAAAAAAAAAGATGAAGAAAATAATAATAACTTAATTGTTTGCCAATATAATTAAAAAAAAATACTTAATCTAAAATATATTATATGGAACTATTGTATTAATTGTAAATTCATATTAATGTATTAACATTTTACTGCATGTTTTGTATTTTGTATCATTAAATAAAGGCTATTTGATTTGCCTCTTTAGCTCATATTGGGATAAAAGATTAAAAGAGAAAAAAATTGTTCCAGCAAGAATATTTGCGAAAATTTAATATTATTATACAGTATGAGTCGTCTCCAGGCAAAAACGTTTTTAAGTTATCCGTTATGTAAATCTTTTTATTAGTAAGGGGGTTAGAGTATACTTCTGTATGTAATTTTTCTGAGAAATAAGCATATCATTTTCATTTTTTCATTTCATTTTGAGTTTATTGTTACTTAGATACCAACTTAATAGTACAAGAACAAATTTTAACTTTTCTATTCTTCTTTGAAGTGATGTTTTTAGGCACGATGATTGTATATTTAAATTTTAACACATAATTGAAGTTTTTCTGTGGCTACATACACGTAGCAACTCTGTACAATTTATGTTTTTTAATAAAATAATGAAAATCTTCCTTAAAAAACAATTTGATTTGCTTTATTTATTTAAGTTATCACAATATATTATATACTAGATGTTGCCCACGACTTCGTGCGAGCAAAAAAAATTGTGCGAGAACAAAAAGTAGCCTATGTCCTTCCCCGTGGTCTACTCTATGTCTGTGCCAAATTTCATCAAAAACATTCCAGTAGTATCGGAGCCTATTCAATGTAAACAAACATACAAACAAAATATCTTTCCTTTTTATTATATTATTCCTAGATGTTGTCCGCGACTTCGTGCGGGCAAAAGGGAATCTCCGGGAACCGTACATTTTGCCGCAATAAAAAGTAGCCTATGTCCCATGGTCAATTTTATATCTGTGCTAAATTTCAAAACAAAACATTTCCTCCTTAGTTATTCGTTTTTTTACTTACATATCCAAAACATATACATTTAGTTATATATCCAAAACATTTCCTCCTATTAGATATTTCAATTGATATAATATACTGAAGAAAAATTTTATTTTTATTTTACAAGCGTGTGTGTCGAATTGAAATATTTACATTTGAAAATGTGATTGTTCGCATAACAACGATTTCCGCTAGCTGTAGCGAATTATGTACTGAATATAATGGTTTATCCGGCGTAGGGTGACCAAGTTTGTTGTAGAAATCCGTACTTAAAGCATCTAGGTAATATTTGAAATAATGTAAGTTTGAGTACTTATAATGCCGCCAAAAGGTATTTAGATTCAATATTCTAACATGTATTAACTAGTTATCACCAACGAATTAATGAGCAATAACCAATTTGCCAACAACGCAAAAAGTACACAAGCCGCCAAATAGATTTGACAGACAGAATTAAAAAATCAAATATTTAAAATGTAATCTCATTGCGCGACAAAAAAAAAACATATTAAACTTAAAATGCGCAGTTCCCAAGGGATACGACAGTATCAATCCCTCCCTTACCCCACCCAAACTCCCTGCATACTAAATTTCATAGAAATACTTGCCGCCGTTTCCATTTCTCTTTTTTTTTTAATTTCGCAAATATAAGGGTATAGTAAGCAAATACTAAATTATTGAATGATTAACGAAACGAAAATGCAACATAACTGAACTACATTATTAGAAATTTATGTCGAGCACCAGTGACCGCTCGCTGCATATTTGCGAGCAAACATTCCAACAGGGAGGAGGCTTATCCCGAATTATTCCAATGTGCCGAATACAATTAGCTACATCATTTCATTACTGTTCATTATTTTATGGTGAACATGGTGCAGTGGTTCAGAGCTTGGCTCTCGACACCGGAGGTCGTGGGTTCGATTCCCGCTTTGGAACAACAAAAAATGTTGTTCTCAAGGTTACGACAATGCAGGCTGATTGTCTGACAAAAATACAATAATCTAATCTATGCATATAAAAACTCGGTCCTGCGCCTGATTTCTCGCCGATCGTGTCGGACATCCGTTCCACTGGGTTACGAGAGTAAAGGAAGAGAAAGTCCTATTGTGTATTGCGCACACACTTGGGCACTATAAAAAATCTCCTACGTAGCTGGTTTGGTTATAATGAAACCGGCTTCCAAAATCGGTGTCTAGTTTAATTTTAAGGTTTAAAATTTAAACAGTCATATGAGTGTAAATCATATGTTGATCCTTGAAGCGGTTGTAGTGTAACAAAAATACCAGAAACTATAAAGAATCAACATACATCATTTATATATATTCACTAACCTTTTTAACTAACTAAAGTTTTTAAATTTTGTAAATGATTATTGACCTAACACTTGTATTAGAAAACCTTAAAGAAGTCGTATTAGTTCACATATTGTGTACGAAAAAGTAACAAGAACACATAAAAATGAAGAAATATCCGAATATTCCCAAACATTTGGCCATCCTATCCCGGTGACTGGAACTTAGTCATAAGAAAGGATTAATTAGACAGCTGCGAGGTCAGCGCCTTCACTTTAATTACTAAAACGGTATGAACTCATTACATTCTCATGAGTTTCTACATCTCGTCTCACTGCCTCACTAATATTAATGGGAGTTGTGAGAATGTACAGAAATCTTGCCTGCGACTTCGTACGCGCAAAAAGAAATCTCGCGGGAACCGATCATTATGTCGCGATAAAAAGTAGCCTATGTGTTAATTCAGTGTCTAAACTATTTCCAAAGCCAATTTCATTTGAATCCGTTAAGTAGTTAATGAATGAAAGAAAAAATTACATCCGTACAACCTTACAATTTTTCGCGTTTATAATAATACTAGCTGTTGCCCGCGGCTCCGCCCGCGTAAATACAATATCCCAAAGGAACACTGTACTTTCGGGGTAAAATGTAGCCTATATTATAATCCAGAGCCTAAACTACTACCATACTAAATTTCATCGAAATCCGATCAGAAATTTTTGCGTGAAAGAGAAACAAACATCCATCCACCCATCCATACATCCATCCATCCATCCATCCATCCATCCTCACAAGCTTTACATTTATAATATTGACGTGGTTTTGTTAATCTTACGGTGGAAAGTATGAGGCCCTGAATCTGCTCGACAGAATGACAAGGACAACATGAGACAAGATTCAAGATCACTACAGCTACAGCGGTTAAGTATCCGGCGTGGTAAAGTGCGAGAGCCAGGCTTCGGCACGATTGGGCTGGCTCGACTGAACAAATACCACGGCCTCACAGAAAACTGGCGTGACATAACGCCTAAGTTGCGTTTTGCCGAGTCAGTGAGGCTACTGATGGACGCCCAAGGGAGGACTTTGTTCGTATATACTTGTTACGTAATAATATAGTTTGTAGTAATTAGTTATGTGCTACTAATATACATAGTAAAATAAATAACGTAGTAGCCTTCTCAAGTGTCACAGTATAATAATATAAGAAGTCTTTATGTTATGTACCAATGCATTAATTCTATAAATCGTGTAAAATGTTGACATATTTAAGTTTCTCGAAAAACTAAGTAACCCTATCAACCCGGTGGTTTGTAGAGAATAAGCGCGACTTTTATAGACCAGCTCGATAAAATAAGTAGCGCAAAGTTTCGTGAAACGAGTTGGCACAAACAGAGTGTGGACACTTGAAAATGTTTATTTCAGTTTACATACATACACATACACTCTTACAACTCGCTTTTGTCCACGATTCTATCTGCCTAGATATTAGTGACATTATATAAAACAATTATTTTGTTATTAGTTGATCTCTACTAGTATTAAAAAGAGAAAAAAAAATGTTTGTTTGCAGTGAATAGGCTCCAAAACTACTGGACCGATTTCAATAAAATTTAGCACACTTATAGAGACAACGGGTCACACGACTACTTTTTATTGCGGCAAAATCCCACGGGATTTCTTTTTGCGCACACGAAGTCGCGGGAACATCTTGTATTCTTACAGTTGGAAAAACTTGAGGAAGATCACTGTTAGATCACTACATAAAATGCGGAAACTGAATTTTAATCAATACTGTAGTTCTGGCAAAATCACAAATTAGTGACATAAGCACATCCGATAAATATTTATAATTTACTAATATTATTAAATATACATAATAGGTATTATATAGACAATATCACATAAGCTGCTTATAAGCTTATTACCAAAACATAATAACTTATAAAGATGATGATACAATTAGATAAATAGAAATAATGAGAAGTGGACATCATAATAGCAGTATAGAGTTCTTAATAACAATGTCAGTACCAATTTATTTAATTGCGACTGCAGTCCGGATTATATTCATTACACACGGGTATTAAAAGGTTAGAACTCAATTATATTCTGATACATTTGGGTTTTATACGAAAACGAACCATCAACACAAGGCAATGAAGTTTATATCTGTATGCCAGTCCACTTTAGTGAAGTACCAGTCTGCTGTAATGGATAATTTAGATGGTGTTTTTCTTTTAAAGTTATGCAATCTTTGTTAACATACTCGCGCATGCATGCAAATGTGCGTGGACATGTGCATGCATGGACTATGGGCACTAATCATGCATGCATGCAGTGACGCTCGCACGGACACAATCACAACCTCTATAAGTAGCAAGCACTATGTTTATACGCATGCGCACTAGCATTTGATTCTTGTTAGAATCTTTAATTTGCATTGGTCGATAACTCCTATGTGTGTACACTTTCCACATCGCCTGTAGGTTGTAGATGTAGCTGCTGGGTGGTAGGTGTAAGTAGTAGGTGTAATTAGATAGTTGTTTATTAATTCCAGTTGATAGTTAAGAAGAACAACGTTTGTTGGGTCAGCTTTAAAATTCTGATATCATAAAAGTTACCTAATACATTAATATTGTTGTTGAAAGTACGCAAGCGCTAGGTAGCCAAGTTTTACATATTGTGACGATGAATTAATAGATTTTTAGCCGATAGTATCTGCATACAGTGTACATTACAATTTACATTCGCATATACAATCGCGTATGCAATGAAAGCAAACACAAAATCCAAATATTTGAATAACATGCTCATTGTAAGGTAAAGCCAGGCAGGACAATGCTGATGTTGATGTATCAGATACAAAAGAGAAATGGTATTCATAATCACAATGAAGCTTTATATTTTCGCTCCGTGTGTTGGTAGCCTAAAAAGCGACGTCCCTGAGGGCCATTTATTGTTCGAAGAAAGTAAAAAGAAATAGGCCATTGTGGAGTAACAACGTCTCGAGACTGGCCATTGATGGACTAATTTAAACTTTGCGTAGATGGCATAAAGTTTAATTTCGCTTGGCCGCAAACTACGCGTAGGACCAGTCGCCTTTTACTATTACAATATTCAAATAAAAGGCCAGTAAATTGTGAATTCTGCGCCGGAACGTAACATACATTATTAAATTGCTACGACATTATTTTAATGTTTTGCATTCATTATCAAAATGTTTGTTTCTATTTGTACATTTGCGCAACACCAAAACTAATATTAGTGAATATAATAAACTATATAGTTTAGCTAATACATTAAGTATGTAATTAAATACTTTAACATAATATTGAATATCGTGGCTCACATCAAAACATAATAGTAGTAATTAGTTGTATTATGATAACTATAATTTTCCAAAAGAATTCGGTAGGTACGATACATTTTTTGATTATACAGCTAAAAGTAGTAGCGACATCGCTACCAATGAAGCAACCGAAGCACGAATACCTAACCAAAATATAAACATAAAAGAAAATTATTTTCGTAAAGCTAAAATGTTCCCAAGTTTTCAATAATTTCCTTAACTCCATAATTAGTATGCAAATATATTTAACATAGTAACAAATAGCACCATTTTGAAGTGCTTATTTCCATTATAACATTGTACTAACTATACTGAAATGTTCTACAAAAGTTCGCGTTTTGCTTCGCGAAGTCCAGAAGTTTTGACTTCGCAAAGTACACTAACTCCCCAACCGGTGTCGCGGAAAAACGACTTCTATAACATCGGAACACGGATCACATTCGCCCGCCGCCGAGTTCCGTTTACAACTCTGTGCAAACACGACGAGTTCAAGTTATCTGAAAAGTTATTTAACAAAGTTTCATAGCTTTCTTGGCTGTTATAGGAGTTTGTACTTTGAGTGGTCGGATTGAAGTTAATTATCGTTTGGCGGACGGGAGGAGTTAGTGCGTGCCGGGGGCGCTATCCCGTCGAGAGCTGGAGAAAGATTTTTCTTTACAACAGACCCAGACCGGCCGAAACGACTTCGTAATAACGTCGCCAATAAAACGATCTTCGATATCGCTTTATTCATTAGATTATGAAATATTTATTCGTTCCCCGAAACCGATTGAAATCCCATCCAGTCTTCAATTATGCAATTTGAGCGGCGGCTATCACAACAAACAGATTATGTAATTTATATCGATCTTGAGACAAGGCTGTGTCTTTACTTGTATTATAATGTGATTTGTAACATTACTACAATATTGTTTACAGTAGATATTATTTACCTTTGGCACTCGTTGCGAATATAAATGGACGCCGTTTACGTTAACGCATTGAATAATTAATTAATCTTCTCCTTCAATTGATGTTTTGTCGTAAAATTTTCGTATTAAAATTATGTTTCCTTTGAACGAGAACTCAAAGCTATGGTTTCGTTTTAAAAAGTTTGGAGTCAGGGACATATATTATTCATACGAGTACGGCTGTTGGTCTACTAAAAGTTTAACTACAAGTTTAAAACTGTACAATAACTATCGTAACTAAGTTAACTTCGTATTCACCTGTCAGCAGATGCGAGCCAGGTCCGCACAAGGTCAGGCTCGGGAGCTTGGCCGTCCCTCAGAGAGGTAAACACATCACAAACATCCGGAAATCGTCGCTCGCCTCACTTAAAAACAACACGATAAATCTTCAAAACACACTTTCACAATGTTCGTATGCTGCTACAAAATTATATACACTCTTCCCGGGTCATGTCGTCACATATCGTCTCCGAAGATAACCTCCAAACATCTCGCTGACACTCCGCGGCCCACAGGAATTAATAAAAAGTTTCTTTATAAAACAAGTGGGTTGTGAGCATGTTCCAAAATGGCGGAACTTCGAGTTAACTTCGCTCGGAGCGGCGTGAAGTCGGTGCGCGCTGCGCCACTGCGCACTACACCCCAACTTTTACAAAAAAACCCTCCGAAAAACTTGCTCACACTTACTTTATAGTGCTTAAACTTTTTCCGAGGCCTCGAAAAGTTATTTTGGCCCGATATTAATTGATCGTAATACTTTGTAGTCACTTTCGACTAGTTGTAGAGTGTAAATAGTCACGGGCGGCCCTACACCCGCGAGTGTGGCGGCGGGAGTCGCTCGGGGAAAATCAATAACTTACGGCCGTCTCTCCTCGCCGCTCTCCGCGTTTAATCATACACTTTGTGAGCAAAACATTAAAACTTGTCCGTTTGTTCGGAGGGAGCGGCGGCGGCGGCGCGCGGGCGGCGAGTGCGGGGACGGGGGCGGGCGCGGGCGCGGGCGCGGCAGGCGGAGCGACGAGCGGAGCGAGCTACCGGCGGACTGCTGCCGCGATCTTCGCCAACTTTCCGCGAGATGCTCTTACAGAGGAGTACGACTTTGTACTGCAATGTGAGAAAGATTGGCGCTCCCCCCGCCGCGGCAGTTCGCTGCATTGTTATCGGCCGCCGCGGGATCAAATTAAAAGTTTCTATAATAACTTGTAACGCGGTTTATACTTTAACTCCGCCGTCCTAGTTTTACTTTTTATTAACATTAATGTCAGTTAAACGGCGGCAACTAAATTGCTTTGAAAACAAATTTAACTTTACTTGCATAACTTGATTTTGTATCAACATCGTCATCAACGTGTTGTTTGTAGGAATGTGAATAAAGTATTGTTTTTTTATTTATTTACTACTAACTTTTTTCCGCGGCTCCACTCGCGTAAATAAACACACCGGCATATTTAGCGGAACACAAAACAAAGGTCCATAATTAAAAAAATATGGTTTTATTTTAAAATCTACTTACTACACTTCTTTTGTTATTTAAAGTTTCATTTGTTTTATTTAAAATGAGATCACATTAAGAACAGATTTTGCGAGTAAAGGCTATTTGTGAAAAATGGTACATTTTTTAACTTTTCATGCAACCGGGAAAAGTGAAAATTAATATTTAAATAACAATTAATTAAATTAGAAAAATGGTGGATTAATATCGCGTATTTCCTCCACGTGCTCTTATTAAAGTTTCTACCCATATAGGCATACTGAGAATGATGTTATCGATGGTCTCTTGGGATAGTCTCCGCCATTCCTCAACTACGGCGATTCGCAGTTCACCCACGTTGGCAGGAGCTGGAATTCTGGACTTAACTTTTCTTTTCAGCAAGTCCCAAACGTGCTCTATTGGGTTCATATCCGGTGATCTCGCCGGCCACTCCATAACAGTGATATTCATATCATTAAGATAAGCTTGAGTTACCCGAGCGGTATGCGGCCGAGCATTATCCTGCATAAAAACAAAATCGTCACCGATATATGGGGCAAACGGTACGACATTTTCTTCTAAAACTTCTCTGATAAAGCAGTCTGCAGTCAGACTCCCTCTGTCAATCACTACTAAGTCTGTGCGAGCTCCCAAACAAATGCCCGCCCAAACCATTATGATCCACCACCGTATGCAACTGTAGTTTCAAAATTTGTCTGAATCTATCGTTCTCCTTTGCGTCTGTATATTCTTTGCCTGCCGTCAATTTGATTTAAGAGAATTCTGCACTCATCACTAAACAATACCTTACTCCATTGGTCCGCGTTCCAAAGTCGATGTTCCTGAACAAAAGTTAACCTGTTTCTACGATGATTTACCTCGAGCCTTGGAGCCTTGGCGGGCACAAATGAACCCAAACCAGCTTCTTCGAACCTTCTTCGTACCGTACGCTCACTTACGGTTACACCCCGCACTGCTTCTAACTCATGTCGGGCTTGGACGGCCGTCAAATGGGGGTTCCTACGTACACGAAGCCGAATGAAACGATCATCCCTACTCGAAGTGCGTCTTTTTCTGCCTTGTCCTGCTCTTCTCACATAAGTACCGGTCTCCCTGAACCGTTGGATACTGCGATGGATCGTTGAAACTGGTCGACGAAGATCTCTGGATATCACTCTGTAGGTTTGACCATTTCTTCGCATTTCGAGTGCCCTGGCAATCTCCGTTGGGGCTAAGTCAGGCATAATTTAGTCCTCAACTCCAAAAAGATACGCGATTAAAAAAAACTAACAAAAAACAGTATTTCAATGAAATTTTAAATCAAACTAAGAAGGAAGAAATACTCGAAGTTCGCTCCAGATAAGGTGTATTTGAATAAAATTAAAACAATTGGATAAAATGTGATGTTCAGTTGTTTTCTTAATTTAAAAATATTTATTTTTAAATTAAATGACGTATAAACCAGCCAGCAACCTAATATGATACTGATATCAAACCTTTATTTTATGTTTCGCTAAATATGCCGGTGTGTGTACATCACGTATCTCACGGGAACACTACTTTCTCGGAATAAAAAGTAGCGTAAACAACTACCATAACAAATTTCATCGAAATCCGTTGATTCCGTTTTTGTGTGAAACAAACATTCATTCCATCTATTCTCACAAACTTTCACATTTATAATAGTAGTAGCAGTTTTCCTAATTATCGATAAAATAATGTGATAAGCAATATTTTTTAACAATGATTATTCTGCAATAAGTTATATATATAGATAATAATATTATTTTATATTAAACCATAGATGGGTATTGCTTAGGTCTGGCTTCATTTCGTATTATGAGTAAGTTTTCATTTAAAATTTACATTTGAAATAATAGAATTTGCGTGTCAACTCATGGCCTTAAAGCCATATCAAAATTAATCTGTAGAAACAACAGCCATACATACATATTCGTAGACTAACGTAAATCTACAACTAATGAATATAACACAAAATCATAGACACGAACTAAAGTGATTTAATACTTAAAGTTGTGTAAACAAGTTTAGCTACTCCCTGCCACCCCCGACCGGTCGCCGAATTAGTCGACAAAACATCCACTCGACAAATATACAAAGAGCCATTCGTCGAAAACCATTATATCTAAATAAATATTCACATAAAAGTGCGTACAGACTATGCGGCGACAAGAGTTCAAAATTTGATATTCAAAACTATATTTTCACTCTTATTATATCTAAGAAGACGTACGAGATGAACCATTATACTTTATAATACGATATAAAAACGGCACGCGACAGAATAGACAAAGAAGTGTGTGTAGTCATCAAAATTAGCGTCGTCCCTGTAATCGCCGAGTGTAAACACACATTAAAGACCATAACAAAATTGTCGTCGCGAGTATCTCGACGGTACGCGCGATCGGTAGACCGGCTCGCCGACCAGTCGAGTCGGGAGTCTGCCCAAGTATTAACAAGTACTTTGGGAGATAAATAAAGTTGGCTTATAAGCGACTGTCGACGTTTGTATGGATTTGCTTCGCGTTTTGATGATATTATTTTTCTTATTTTGTCGATCGTTGACTTCTTCTTTTTGTTTAAATGCCAAAGTAATTATTGTTTGTTGTTTTGACAAATTGGTTCATAGATTTTGTGTTATAATTTTAATGATTGTATTGCTTGTTCCCAATATTAATATTATTTTATACTTTAAAAATCTTAGTAGCTACTTCAAATTATATAAGTGTAAGCAATTCCTAATTAAAAATGCCTATTTAATTTTGCTATTGAATACTAAATTTGTTAAATGTTAAATTCTACAAAAGTGTAGGTACTCGGGTTATCAATTCACCAAACAGTAATACACGAACTTACATTTCTTCTCCTAGTTTAGAAAAGGCTTGAAATATTTTATATGAGACTTTAGTACATTTGTATGTCACTTTTACAAAAATATACCTGAGGTGGAAGCAAGCCATATAAAATTTAAAAATTAACCTATTTGTACAAATCAAACACGACTTTGCTTTTCCCTAATTATCGTGACATTACCCCTGTGACCGAAATCAATTATTACTGTTTTAACATATTCTTTTAAATGCTAATTTAATGATATATTATTCAAAAAGGGTTGATTTTAATTTTTAAGCAATGTAGACTTTATTACTTACTGATAAAGTTTGATTTGAATTCGCAAGGTTTTTTGTCGCTATAATGCCATATAAAAATAAATTATTTATTTTTACTCTTAAAGGAAGAGGAAAAGTGTAGCAGACGTCGACGACGAATACGTAGGATTCGAAGCTACGAACTACGTAGCAACGAGGCTACGAACTTCGTACTACGTAGGACACGAACCTACGAACTCAGTAGCCACAAAGCTACGAACTTGGTACTACGTAGGATTCGATCCTACGAACTACGTAGCAACGAGGCTACGAACTTTGTACTACTTAGGACACGAACCTACGAACTACGTAGCCACGAAGCTACGAACTTCGTACTACGTTGGATTCGAACCTACGAACTACATAGCAACGACGACCTCTATGGCTCAGTGGTTCAGCGCGTTGGTGCTCAAGCCGGGGGCCGCGGGTTCGAATCCCGCCGAAGGAACAAAAAGTTTTTCTGTGTTCCTGGGTCATGGATGTGTATTAAATATGTGTATAATATAATAAAAATCTTAAATATATGTATAGTATAAAAGTATTAAATATACTTCCCGTTTTATGGTACCTGTAACACAAGTTCTTCGGATACTTAGCACGGGGCCAGATTGACGTGGTGTGAAGCGTCCATAGATCTAAACAAAAAAGACTACGAACTTCGGACTACGTAGGTTTCGAACCTACGAACTACGCAGCAATGAGGCTACGAACTTCGTATTACGTAGGACACAAACCTACGAACTACGTAGCCACGAGGCTACGAACTTCGTACCGTTGGATTTTTTTTTTTCTTTTCTTTCCTTGTTCCCCCAATCATTAGCCAGGACAATTGTTTTCGTTTGTTTCAATTTTTTGCTTGTATATTTTAGATTATTCCTAATACAGTTTTTAATTCTAGTAAGTCATATTTTACATTCTTCTTTTATACTTGTTTACATTATTACTATTATGCTTCCATTTGTTTTAATCTCACAGTTCTACATTCTAGTCTACACTTCTACTATAACATTTTTCATTCTGCTGTTTTATTTTCTTCTTCTTATTTTATATTTCATCACTTCACATTACATTCATTATTGACAATTTCTATTTTTTGGTCTATTCTCTACTTATTTATATTACATTTACTATTACACTTACTATTACATTTTTATCTATCTTAATTTTTACTTGTATACATTCATATAATTTCTTTTGCTTATATAACATTTCACTTTTACCCTTACATTTCTGTTTTTAATTTATATCATGTTTAGCTGTTACATTCATTTTCCCAGCCTTCATATTTTTCATTTCTCTTTTATACTTATTTACATTATTTTCCATTTATTGATTTATATCTTTAGCATTTTACATTTCCTTATTATTTCTATTTCACATTACATTTTTCTTCTATCATATTTTACCTTTCTCTTTTATACTTATTGACCTTCTTTTCTATTACATTTACTTATTTATTTCTATTTTTACATAACTTCACACTACATTAATTATTGACAATTTCTATTCACTTCAATTCATTTCAATACATTTTACATTCTTCTTCCACACTTATTTTCATTATTTCTATATTATGCTTAGTTTTCAGTTTCAATCTCAATTACAGTCTCAATTTCAGTCTCCTCGTCTATTAATTCAGGTCGAAGTGTCCGCCCCGCCAGCTTGCATGCTCAAAATTTATGTGCCATATAAATCTTTTGCATGTTTTGCGAGACTCCATGGTGCTCCCGTCCGCCAATAGTACCAGTTACAGTTGGTCTTAAATTGTATCACTATAGCTATATATGCTGTCTTATGTCACCATAATCATACATATGCCAAGTTTTACAACAATGTCGGACTGTTTACTTGTCTTCTTCGTGCATTGGTGTTTTCAAATACAGTTTTAAAATACAACCAATTACATTTCGACAGCACTGGCACTATTGGTCTTCGGGACTATACGCGACTGTTGCACGCGCCATGGCGTCCCACTTCTGCCGGACCGGGCACTCCGCACCGAATGCATTGTGTCCTGCATTTTTGTTTCCAGCCTTTTCACAATTAATACAGCGCGGTTTGCTGCCAGACATACGATCCTCACACCGAGACTGATGATGCGTCCCGGTGCAATGGCTGCACCTCTCCTCGGCGGTAGTGCAGAATCGCCTCCCATGTCCGTACCCTAAACAGCTCGAGCACTGTATTAGGGGGGACTGGTCGGCGACCCGAACACGCTGCATATCTATGTATAGATAGCCCGCCTTGGTGAAGCACAGCCACATCTCCGGCGACACAGTCATCACCACGTGCTCGGTGCCATCATCCTTCCCACGCTTCCTGTACCTTACCTTCATCCTGTCCTCATCCCCGTCCAGGATATGCTGTATGAGGTGCTCATTTTGCGTTCTTATCGCGTCATATATATCTTCATCTGTATTTGACTTGAGCATCCCATACAGCACAACCTGCGGATCCTTGTTTTCTATACTCTGTACTACGAGCTTACCTCCGCTTTCCTCTATTTTATTTTTAACCCTATCTCTATCATTCCTATTTCTAATACCTATAATAACTTTTCTATCCTTCCCTTTTCTTATTCTATCTATTTTTATTCCTTCGTTTTTTGCTTTTATAACTATTCCTATCTCTTCTACTATTTCTGATCCCGTCATAAAGTCCTCTTTGTCCGTAACTACTAGTGAGTGGAGGGTTATGCGCCTGGGGTCCAGTGGTGTAGTCTGGATTTCCCCCCGGCCACTCACCACACTCGCGTAAGTCGCTGGTTGTGTTCGTGGGGGCATCGGTCCTCCACTGCTCCACTACTCCTACTACCTTATCTATATTTTCTTTGTTTCCATCTATCACTTCTTCATAGTTCGATCTTATTTGTTTTGTTAGTGATTCGACTGTATTTAACTGTTATTTACTATTTACTACGTTGGATTCGAACCTACGAACTACATGGCAACGAGGCTACGAACTTCGTAATTCGTAGGAGTCGAACCTACGAACTACGTAGCAACGAGGCTACGAACTTCGTTCTATGTTAGACACGAACCTTCGAACTATGTAGCACGTAATTACGTAGCACACGTAGCTACGGGCTAAGTTATAGCACACGAAGCTACGGGGCTACGGTGCTACGAGATTTTAAAAGATTCTTTGAATTCGAATCCAATTGAGTGTAAGCCCAAGCACTCTCGCTCCGAACTTTTTCCAATAACTTCATAAGTTTCTTCCATTAATTTTCTATGAGTAGACATCTAGGCCTTATGTGTTACTTTGGCTTGCATAATTTATTCCTGTAAGACGCTTAGGTTTAGATTAATTTATTTTTCTAAGTAAATCAGGCCAGGGCCTAACTAACCCTCTATATATAAATTAAATACTTTGCAGGGGCTCGCTAGAAATCGTGAGCTTAAGACTGAACGAAAATTAGTCCACCATGATAGAATAACAAAACAATTATAATAAGCTTTAAGTTTTAGTGACTATTAGCTACTAACATATTATCAAATATCTTTAATTCACAGCACGACTAGTTAATCGAAAACAAATAAAAGTTTCATGCATACTTAAGATACTGAGGCACAGATAACTAAATTAGTTTAACTTTACCCTAATTAAACTTTTTCAAATACGTATTAGTAAAGTTCAAACTAGCTAGCATCTGGTTTGGACTTAACTCATACCGAAACGCGGCGCTGCATTTTTTTAAGATGGATACGAAATTAATTTTTATTCACTACACAAGAAGATACACGTTTAATTGCAAGAGTTCAAATGTTAAACTAGACCTGTACATAGCACTCCGTGGCGCGGCGCCGCTTAAGTAAAATGATCAAGTTGTGACACGCAATAGAGAACATGCATTTGTTTTAAATCAGCAAAATTCTTACATTTTCCGAAAGGAAACATAAATATGGACCGCATAATGCAAAAGTACAGTAATTAAGTAGTAAATAAAAAATAAATAGATGCAGGACTAAAAAGGACTAAAACAAAAAACAAACAACAGGACTTTTTTTGCTATGATTAAAGACGGTAATTATGTTTCAAATCCTTGTGTTATTTGTGACATTTTTTGTTACACCAAGGCAGGCAATTTATGTTAAGAAAATCAATTTTGTAATTATTATCTTTATATATTTTCAACTGCTGTGACGTCACTCGTGCATAATTTTTTATATAGAACGTTTTTAATGCTCTCACTTTTGTATTTTGTCAACGGTTTATCGTAGATATGCCATTGCGAAGACATTATTTCCTGGTTTATTATATACTTTCGGAAAGCCAATAAAAAACTACTCGTATACATGTTCATTGACAATTAATTTCCTTTGACTTAATAATGTTTGTCACCTCTGTCTCAGTGGCGTTATCGCCCGCGCGTCACATCGTCACGCCGGCCGCCGTCACACCATCACGGAATCTATTAAGAGGATTACGCTTGCAGCAAGACGAGGGTCGCGTCTACATCTCGTATGACTTGGCGTCCTGTTACACTGTACTGTAATAAATATATTTGAGAATTGATTTAAAAATTAAAAATACTACAATCTTATTTGTTTGGATCGCTCATATAACATAACAGTATTTACTAGTATAACTAAGGCTTATTTGTTGAGGACGTTTTTTTTTCCTCATAAGGCTCTTATTCATAATACATTAGATAATTTGAAACTTTATATTCAATATCTTATCTAAGCATCGTGCCCCAACTATCTCATTTTGTCAATTGGATTGACATAAATTAGTAGCTATAAATAGCCACAAATATAAGACAACCCGGCTATTAGCAAAAAATGAAGATATAATTTCCTTATTCTCCTTACGACACATGTTAATGGGGAAGAAAGAGATGTCTCTTAATTGCGAATATTTTGTCGTTCATATGAAGTCTACGTTGCTACCAATTTAAAATGTCACTAATTTACATCACAAATAAGACGTATTTCGTACGTCGTATTAGAATAAGAACCAAAATAATAACAAAGTACAAAAACCTATTAAAAAAGGGAAAAGACATGGGATTTGCTTTCACTTTCACTCTTATGGATTTTTGCCTTTGAGGTTTTATGAGACACATAAGGATTTCTGGTTCCATTTTAGTGATCCTTCCATGTATATTCATATTCCAAGCAAGATGATATATATTAAAAATGACATACAAAAAGTATGTTTTCCGTGGACTGGAAAGAAAAATAAAGTATCTTAACCTCTTAAACCCTCGTACCTTAACTAACCTAAAACTATCCCAGTACTATTATAAATGAAAGTTTGTGATGATGAATGGATGGACGTTTGTTACTCTTTTACGCAAAAACTACTCAAGGGATTTCGAGTAAATTTGGTATGGTAGAAGTTCAGGCTCTGGATTAAAACAAAGGCTACTTTTTATCCCGAAACAGTATTGCCGTGGGATAACCGATACTATATTTACGCTGGCGGAGCCGCTGTCGACTATAATTCTTAGAGCCATTACGCGACGGTGTAAATGCCGGCCGCCTAATCTACGTGAGCTAAATAATGTATGCATTTAAAAGGATTTGCAGCTAATGTGAGCCGGCGCGGGGCGGGCACGACCCGACAGACGGACGGACAAGCTCATTATATAAATACTTTATGATAACAATATTAGTGAAGTTAATTAAGGCCAGGCGCAAATATGCGACTACATGTGACTTGAAAGAATGTGGCTGTGTAGCTATGTGCAGTATTTTCATGTCGCGAACTGCTGCATGTGTTGCCATAGCTGGGAATTGTAAAAAATTACATTGGACGTTTTTAACCACTTTTAAAAAAAGCGTGACCATAAGCCAAAACACTTTTAGATTTTCATTCAAATTTTCCTCGTATCTTCATGGAGAAGTGGAGGTATCAATAAATTGTTAATCATGTTACAAATAAATAAAATTGAAGTGTGTGTTTGTAATTTCAATTAACAGCTTTGTACTAAATACGGTACCTATTCCAAAAAATAATTTTTAAATTTTTTGTCCCTCTGTCCGTCTGACTATCAGTCTGTTTTTTGTTCCGCCTAATCTCTTGAACGCCTGATCATGACCGAACTTCCTTTGACAGATAGGTGATGCTATACAGAGTAACTCAGGCTACTTTTATCTTAAGGTTCCGTTTTAAAAAAATTGGATTCCGTTTCTATTAATAATTCCGCGCAAACAAAGTTGCAGGCACCGGCTAGTATTAAATAAAAACAAATGAAACTATCTTCGAATAAATCAGTCTTAGGGCACACATTTTAATACTGTTTCCTCCCTTTTGTCTAAACTCTCTCATAATATAAAACAATCACGACCAAAATTCAATTTCAGCGTTACAGCGTATATTTTTTTAATGCCATTAGAACGTGTCGGTTTGTTTAGCTTTTGTTGTGTGTCTGTCTGTCACATTGTTACTCGCTAACTGAATGACACCAATTATAAGTTACCTTTCAATATGGCGTCGCAATTTGCCTTACGAAGGTGCCATTGATGGGAGGTGACAATACTATATTGTTTCGCTTCGAATTTTGGCAGAATTGAAACTCAATGTTATAAAATCATTTTATCTGGGAGTATTCTGTTATAATATTATTTATTTTAATTTCTTAATGTTATTTCGTAGTTAAATTTCAACAAGTTAAATCGTTTCAATCAAAGGCTGCGTAGAGTTTAACAAAAGTTTTACAGACGACTATAGTATACATTTCTGTGCATATATTATATACTATAGAGCCTAGGGTATAGTCATATAAATATATTATTATAACCAATTATATTATACTATTTCATGTTTGAATCACTTCTTTACTTAAACATTGTAGCCAAAATAATAATATAATAATCCATGGACGCTTTCACACTACGTCAATCTTGTCTCGTAGTAAGTTCTCGAAGAACTTGTCTTGCGGGTAGAGGTGTAAAAGTAACGAAAAAAAGCGTACCCGTATGTATTCGTTTCTACAACCATTAGTACTCGTTACTATAGTATCGTTACGTTACTCGTTACTTCTGATACCTCATATCATGCTATGTTATGTTAGAGCAACGAATGGAGTCGTATTGCGTACGCGTATAGTATGATGTCGCGGTGTCGCAACATTCGTCATTTGTAAAAGCCATACATAAACATTACATACCAATCTGCGTAAGGTGCATTTTTTCACTTCTCCGTATTTTGAGTTTAAGTTATTCTAAATTTAATTTGATTTAATAGGTAAAGTATAGAATTACAAGTGAATTGTTGACGGAAGCTACTGAATTTGCCATGAATTTACTATTTTGAAATTTTTACCGTGAGCTTATGTATTACATATGCTATATAGGGATGATGACTACATCTAAAATATGTATTTAGTTTCATTAATATACTCAGAAATATTGAGGCATTACTACTTGGTAAATGTAAAAAAAATATTATATATATATGTAGTTTAGTAATTAGATACATCTGAAAAGTACAAAAAAGTTTATATTTTTTTGGTGAATTAGTTAACAAAATCTACATCATTAGTTTACTTACATCATATACAAAAACATTCATTATGGTAAGTATGAACTTAAACGCACAAATATCGGAGATATTTACAAATATGTTCCTGCGTCCTTATTCTTCATACACTTTAACCTAGGCGTGACGTCACAGCTAGGTACTACTTTAGTATGGAGCGTTTTTTCGAGACTTGCGAAATTTTGTATACAAATCGCTGTATCTTTGAAAATATTGACTTTTGATATACTGTTTCTTTTGAGAAGTTACTCATATTTAAGAGTACTATTCATTTATGCAATATAAAAAAAATTACATCGAGCCTATTATAATGAAAGAGTAACAAATAGGTGTCGAAAATTATTTATTGACATATTGATATTTAAATAACATTCTGACGATAAATCAAGATAAAAATAATTTTGCTTAGAATAAAACGCATCAACGCTACTTGTATGAACTGAAACAGTGTAGGTACCGGAAACTATATACTACGAAACTATATATACTATGAAAAGTGCGTGTAACGAAATGTATTCGAGTGTAACGTTTCGTTACTCGGTACTAGATGGCGCACCCGTTACTCAGTACCGAATACATCCGGTTTGCTACAGCTCTAGTTGCCAGACAACGGAAATATATCACTATATTCAGATTTTTATCATATAACTAGATGTGCGCGCAAACATAGATCCAGCGGGAACCGTATATTTTGCCACGATAAAGTAGCATATGTCCTTCTCCGGTTTACTTTATATCTGCGCCAAATTTTATGATGATCGGTTAAGTATTTTTTACGTGAAAAAGAAACAAACAAACTCATTTTCAAATAATTATATAAGTAAGGATAAAACAAATATTCAATACACATTCATGACCCAGGAACACAAAAAAGTTTTTGTTCTCTTACGGGATTCAAACCCGTGATATCCGGCTTGAGCGCCAACGCACTAACCACTGAGCCACAGAGGTCATTATAATATCTGTATATAATATTTCAACCTGACAATTTCTGTACTTATCTGAAATTCTTAAATTGGTATTTCTCCCCTCTGGTGCCACCACAAGATTAATATAAGTACGGCAATGTTAATAGCATTTATTTAAGCATTTTTGATGTGGCTGGCGACCACAGGCTTAGGAAGTTCGCCTTGGGCAGGCGGAGTTCCTGGGGCGGGCGGGGGTTTCCCCGGAATAACTTAAAACTTTCCCCAGCTCGTGAGGTTTATTTTCTTTACAGGTGGGTTTGACCGTGTTTTTGTATAACCGTTGTAATCTTTATTACGTCAGGTTTGTTTTTAAAGCGTTTCTTATTTAATAATACCCGTAAAATATTACAAATTGGGGAAACATGTAACGTTTTAAGTCAGATATTAATGTACTATCAGGCAAACTAATTCATAAGCAGGTAAAGTGTTCTCATAATTTATTTGCATTATAATGACGGCATGAAGTCACAACTCACAATAGAATTGTCAATGACATGTCAGTTTGATATCATCTTAATAACACAATAAAAACAAATTATGACAACAGTTAACCTGCTTATGAATTAGATTCCCTAATAGTACAACTTATCGATTAATAAATAATTTTTATTGTTTATTGTATAAAAATTACCCAATGACATACATAAAATAGATATTGATAAGCGCTGTAGAAAAATGTAACAGCTTAGTCTAAGGGCCCCATACACGGTCCGGTTTTCCTACAGTTCCGCCTGAACAGAAAGTTCGGCAAAATCGTATCGTCTGTGTGCAATTTCGAGATCGCATCAGTCGGCCGGATGGCCTGAAGCGATTCGCTCGAGTGTTGCCAACTCTGTTTTTGCGAAGCTGCTAAACTAACGTTTTCTACTAAAAAAGTACCGATAACTATAAAAATAGCTACTAAACTTAGAAATCCCTAAGAAAGAACAAGAAACTACTGCATTTTCAGTTTTAATATATTGAAAATATGATAATTTTACCGTGAAATAAAATATTATAGTAGGAAATATTACGTAATATAGAAATTAAATCGGTAGTTTTAAGCGACTTACGGACGTGCTACTATGTGCTATTAGGATAAGGTGTCATAATAGCACATATTAGCACGCCACTTTGTATATTATGATTACTGTCTGGCTGTTTTCTACAAAACTACTACTAACAACTAAATTCCTACTAAAGAGGGAATAAAATACTAAATTTAGTAGTAAAACTTTGTAAAACAACTAAGTTGGCAACATTAATTCTGACCTGTACGGAAGGACTGAACGGTAATAAAATTGGACCGAATGGTAATAAAATTCGAGTGTAAAATAAAACCGGTCAAGTGCGAGTCGGCAAGAAGGGTTCCGTACAAAACTGAAAAAATCAGGTTTGTTGTATGGGACCCTCAAATTTTTATTTTATTCTGTTTTAGTATTTTATTGTGGTTTTGTAACAACAATTATATTATTGTTGTTTTATAGCAACAAATACTAAAAAATGACAAATACTACGGCAATAGAAAAACCTACATCATTTGTGAAAATTTCAACCGTCGAACTATCACGGTATAAGAAGGTTAAGATACCTAGTGATAGACGGACGGACAGCAGTCTCAGTAATAGGGTCCCGGTTTTTACCATTTGGGTACGGAACCCTAAAAAAGGGATTGTGATCTAAAGAATATTTATTAGACTATTGCTATAAAACAAAGAGAAATGATTTCTATAACAATTTTCTATAACAATTATTACTATACTGAAAAAAATGTACGGCACAATAATTCGGTTTCGTCGGTAGCGTGACTGCAGTTGCAGCAAAATACAATTAATAAATAAAATAATAACCTAACCATGAGTATGTCACGACATTTCTAAGGAGGGTTCCGTAACTATCAACGCGCAATAGATTTTCTTTGAATTACTTCAAAATTTATTGTCATAAAGTTATTACAGAAGCTAGGAGAGCGGACAGACAGACAGACGGACGGACAGAGCGAAACTATAAGGGTTCCTTAAGTATTACAAACCCTAAAACGACCGAACGACCGAAGCTCGTGACAAACCAGGTGCACTTTTCCATGTATGTGCTCGAATCCGTTCAGGCCGAACTTTAGATTAAAATGCCTAGAAACCGGGTACGCGCATGAAAAGTGAAGCAAATCATACTGAGCCATATCGGCTCAGTTTGTTCGAACGACCCGTCAGTTGTCAAGCGCTAGTGCATACATCTCCGGTTAAAAACATTATGACGGTTTGTGTCATTATAGTGTGTCAGAATGCATCGGAAAATAATTGCTAACTAATAGTTGCAACTAAGACAAAGTTTTTTAATAATTTCTGATTTTTTTTACTATTAATTTAAAGTATATTAATCAGTATTAAGATAATCCTTAATATATTCCTTAATACCAGTTTAATATAAATAATGTTTACAAATCGTTTTTAGATGGTTTAAAATAAAATATAAGTTATATTTTTACATCTCACGATATTAAGAAAAACAAATACAATAATTTCCAATTTTAAGAGCAATATTTTCCGTGGAAATTGTCCCTTAAAACTGTACACACTCCACAAGATTAAAGTTTTGTGTGCGTGTCGGTATGTAATGTTTACGCCCACATCTATCTGTTGCTTGCTTCACTTTGGACGATGCGTTTGCTTGGAGACTATCTAGGCGTTATTAATCTAAGGGCGGAACTGACGTCAGTTCGGTCGGATGCTATTTTTTCCGTGTATGTGCTCGAATCCGTTCAGGCTGAACTAACGTCAGTCCTAACTGAAACGATCGGCATCTCGTCTGTGGCGGCCTTAAGGGGTAAACAACAAACTCACACACTAGTTTCTAACGACGCTTCATTTCTTTTGCTATTATGCTTTATTTAATTTTTAACCGACTTCCAAAAAAGGAGGGGGGGGTTATATGTTCGGCAAATTTTTAAATTTAATTTATTTAATTTAATTAATAATTTAATTTTTAATTATTTTTAACTGACTTCCAAAAAAAGGAAGCGGTTATACATTCGGCTGTATATATATTTTTTTATATGTTCAACGATAATTCCGCCGTGTGTAGACCGATTATCAAACATTTTTTTTATGTAAAGGGTATAATCCCAAGTTCGTCCCGTTTTCACTAAAATGGTGACGATGGGATCCATGAGGAATCGAGGGAACTCCTCGAAATTTATATGGATACATAATATGGTGATTTTGACTTTTTCTGAAGTAGTCTAAGCATATGCTACCAAAAAATATATTAATAACAAAAAAATAACAATAATAAAAATAAAATAACAAAAAATAGATTTAGCACCAAGGTATACCCTGGATCCAAAAGTACTGAACAGAACTCCTGACTCCTTATAGTACATGTTTGGAGATTTCGGCGTTGTGTAAAGAACTGCAAGCATATGCCACTACGTCAATTACGGTAATCATCATCATCAACATCATCATCACACCATACATCATCACGTTATGATACTTTTCATAGTTTTTTACATTAATACATATCATTGAATATTGAATACTTTGCCGTTTGTGAACCCATTTGAAAAATTCTGTTATTGTTGTAAGGGTATAATTAGAAATTGGTTCTTTAGTCACTAAAGCCTGAAGATGGTATCCATGAGGAATCGATGAAACTCAAAACTATAGGGACATCTATAGGGTTTTATCTTTTGTGAAGTAAATCAAGCATATGCTACCAAAAAGACACATTTTGTTATAAGGGTGTACCCTGGATCCAAACGCACTGAACGTAACTTCTTAGTCTTTAAAGATATACACGTTTGGAAAGAACACTGGCGAATCCGACCTGATTTTCCATCAAGAGCGGCCAAGTTTCGAAAATATTATGTGGTTTTATAGTACTGAAATAGTAATTATATAAAAAAAATATTATACTAACTTTTTTTGTATTCGTTTTTAAGTTAATATATTCTTTAACATATTATAAATTAATGATATGTTTGAATGCTTATAAAATATAATAATATTTATTATGCCCGATTTTAAGGTAACAAAAAACATGAAAATAAAATTTTGTAATGTTTTACGTTTTATAGCTATTGGACGCCATCAGTGTTAGTATCATCATCGGTATCACCGTACGCATCAAAGTGACCATTTCATAGATGTTTCAACCCAACAAGAGCCGTCGGGCTACCAAGCGCCGCCTGGTGATAGAAAAATAATCTAAAATTCTTATTGACCCTTTTTGATACCACATACGCCACCAGACGACGTCTGTGTTGTGACTGTGTGTGCGTTGGGTCTGCCCCCTCACAGCAGATAAAATATTAAAAACCCTCATTTATGTGCAAAATACGTACTTATCTGTGGTAATCGTTGTCATCATATATGTATAGTCTGTATGGTTATCATGCTGTAATTTGTCAATTGGTGGCGTAAGAGCTCCATCTAGTGGATAGATGTATTTTAATTGGATTATAAAGTTATTTTCTTTTTCTATAGCTCAGCAGTTTCGTACTGGTTTTATGAAAAAATGTTACTCGGGGTGTGAAATAGATCCCTCTATACTATTTATATACTAAGAATAATAATTATTATGTTTTTGGTTTTCGTACAGTGAAGGCGACATCTATCATTTATCTGTTAGCATATTGCGTTTTCAAACAAACTAGTTATTAATTTCATTACGTGATTGACATCGCAAATAATAGATGTCGCTTTTCCGCAAACCGCCACTAGTGCATTGATATTGAACGATAGGTAAGGTTATATTTAATAAATTGTCTTTTATCCCCCGAGTTTGTACTATAATGTTATTGCTTTTTGTTCTTATGTTCATAAAGTACAACTTACAATAAATACTTTTTGTAGCCTCGTGTTTAATTACCAGGCAGTTAATGTATGGCGACTTGCCGATCTCCTTTCGGTGTTGTTTTAAGAACTGCAAGCATATGCCATTATGTAACTTACAGTAATCATCATCATCAACACCATCTATATTATATACAATACCTAATGGAAGCTTGGCGCGTATTCAATTATACTTTCGAACGCTTCTTATAAACTTTCTTAAAATGTGCTATTAAAAATATAATAAATATGGCTAAAAGGAAAAAAATATTATTAAAAAAATATATAAACCAGATTCCAAATTAAAGTACATAATTTTGATATTGTTTGGGCTGGTACCGACTTCAAAATAATGAACCCAGTTAGGTCTTATCCCCCTGGGAAACTATGCATTTTTAAGATACATATGTTTTTTCTTTCGTCGTACAACAACAATATATCAATAATTTCGACTTTTTTATGTCAGTCCGATTGGCAGTATGTATAATTTTTGCTGTGTTCGAAAATTCGATAAGCTGTGGATTCGAATCCCGATCAGTTAAATATCACAAAAATTCCTTTTTTCTCACTTATCAGAACTCCGAGCAAAGCTGGGTTACCCAGGCACTTATCTTTATACAAATATAACAATAATAAATATTAATTATTTACTGCACAAACCTCTATTTATACAAGTCGATGCACGAATAATGAACTTGAAGATTAGATAAAGTATTGCGGACTCCGGACTCCGGGCTTCGGACTCCGGACGCTGGAGAAAACAGGCGATAAATCTCTCAGCACCAATTACAATATGATCAGACGATCGCCGGGAATCGAACACCAGACAATGGCTCTTCGGGGAAATGACCGGGGTTCCTGGGTTGTAGGGAAATTTTATTACTTTTGGTGTTGGAAATAAGTTTTGGTTCAAAACTAGCCTTTTTGTTTGATTATACTACGAGTATGTAGACCCTGCTACAATCTACACATCATTTAAATACACTGTAGTCATCAGGTAGTTATTATATTCTAAATACCTACTACAAATCTCGAATACCTACAAGAGTCATAGTGAGCTTCGACTAAAGTACACGCTAAATTATATTAATAATTTACATCAGTGGCGAAGGCAAGTTCTCCTTCATAGGGAAGCCTAGCCTGTATAATAGGTAAGGATTTGGATGAAGGTCTTCAAAAGGTATGTGGTAAGTGAAGCCGATGGAAATAGAGTTATAGGACGCTCATGACACTAATTCACATAATAACCTCTTAAAAAGAAAAAAAATGTATATTGTATATTATGTTGTGACAGACCGACAAAGGCCCACGTGCAACAAAACAAACGCACGGTAGTGTGTGTTGTTGTTATTTTATTAGTTACTTATATAAAAAAAATTACACACTTTCCTCCATATAACTATGATCTACCGACCAAATTTCATACTCCTCTGGTTGCACAATTCTCGTAAAACTGTACTGAAAGTTATTGCTTCACGTATTAATTTACACAATAATGTAGCAGATATGGTTATTTAAACATTTGGGGCTGGTTTGACAATCAACTAAGTGTCAGATAGCTTATTTGGAAGTTTTGTCGCTGTTTACTTTATATCGAGCGACTGAGACAAAATATACTAATAAGCTATCTGACACTTATTAGATTGTGAAACAGGTAATTAATATATTATACATCGTGTAGTCTTCCTTTAACATATTTTTTACTAATACCTCCTACTGCTGTTATAAATGTGAAAGTTTGTGAGGATGGATGGATGGAAGGCTGTTTGTTACTCTTTCACACAAAAATAGTAGTTTCAGCTGGGGATTACACATACATTTTTATCGTTAAACATAAGCCACTTTTTAAAAAAGCACAGTGTTCCAGTGTTCCAGGGGACTGTATTTACTCAGGCGGAGCCGCGGGAAAAGCTTATCTATACTAATATTATCTGTGTTAGTTCTCGTGCTCACACAAAACATCTCTGACTGCACATAGCTATCGATTCGAGCCCTCACGATTCGCAAAGTTTCGGGAATGAGGCTATAATAAATCCACAGAAATGAGTTACCTAATCAGTGCAGAGGGGGGATACAATAAAAACAACACTTCTCCGTTCGTAAAAAATCTCATTTTCCTTTATTACGGCGGGCCTAATTCGGATTGAGTGCTGTTATTGTTCAAGAGAGTGGATAATTTTAAGTATCTGGCTGGGAATGAGAAGCCCTGTGAGCATTTTTTTTAAGATTTTATGTTTTTATTACAGACGGCATGGTGGTTAGCGCTAAATTAGGTGCATGCTTTTTTTAACTCGGTTTTTAAATTATTGCGTAGGAAGTTAAATGTGGTAGAGCAACTTTATTCCTGAAGCTGTAGTTATAAATATATTTTTTTCCTGATCTATAGTCGAGAGTCATTAATGCCTCATATAATAAGGTAATAAGTAATAACTGCTTACGATCGCGAAAGTATAGATACTATAGAATAGGCATTTCCAAAGTGGCTTCCGTGGGACCTAGGGGTTCCGTGGAACAGTCACCAGGGTCCCGCCATAATTAGTTTTATAATACCTACGCGGTTACAAATATTATTTTGAAACGCAACGAAAAGAACTCAATACTTTTATGTAAGTATATAACGTATAAGCTTGGTGTTCCGTTATCGTTATGAATCCATGGTGTTCCGCTATCTTAAAAGCTTAGAAACCCCTAGGAACTAGAATATAGGCACTGTGCACAAGCTGGGCTGGGCTGGGCTACAGATGGGCGTAAACAAAAACAACATCCCAAAATCTTGACATAAGAAATTTTGGCGAGAAAAGCGGACGGCTCCTAATTAAACGCTGTCAGAGGCAGAACTGCCGGGCTTGTCCAGTGCCCGCTGCCCACTGCCCACTGTCACAACATACTGTCTGGAAATTAAATACGCGATAAATTCTAGTGGGTGTTAAAACGCCATGATAAGTAAGTCTATATAAACACTGTGGAATGTAACAAGAAATATACAGATCTAGCTTTTACCCGCGGATCCGCTCGCGTAAATATAGTATCGGGTATCCCGCGGGAATACAGTACTTTTTCGGGATAAAAAGTAGCCTATGTATTAAAACAGAGCCTAAAATACTACCATACCAAACATCGAAATCCGTTTAGTAGTTTTTGCGTGAAAGAGTAACAAACATCCATCCTCACAAACTTTCACATTTTTAATAGTAGTAGGATTGAAAATGTTAAGTAACCCCTGTTATTGTTAATCAGTAAGCAGACTGATGATGATATATAGCTAAGAACACTCTTTATCACATCAGCTTTCAAACAAAAATATTAGAACAAAATCGGATCATCCGTTTGGTGCTACGATGCCACGGACAGACACACAGACAGTCAGACGTCAGGGGTTAAAAATTGCCACATCAACTATATGATATAATAGCTAGAAAAACAGTTAATGAGTTAAGTTCATACGTGTAAACCACTTAAAAACTTATTAGTGTTTTAAGAAAATAAAGGAGAGAAGAGAATATATTTATATCCTATAGTTTAGTTTTAACAACTTTTGGCAAATCAAATTCAATAACATAGTAACGCGCCTTACGAATTTTGTCTCATGAGATATTATTTTGTGTTCCTGAGTTCATCTCTGTTTACCAGTATATAACAATAATATTATGTACGTTGCAGTACAAGGATGGTTACTTTTTTCCTAGTCGAGAGCCAAGTTCTAAACCACTGGACCACGGAGGCTGTTATAGATATTACCCACATGACTGTACTCAACTTTGTACAGTTACAACAAGTAATAATATGAATGGACGCTTTCACACCACGTCAATCTGGTCCCGTAATAAGTTCTCCAAGAACTTGTGTTACGGGTACCGGACAACGTAAATATATTTAATAATTATTTATACTTATATTTATTATTATACTTTACACGTCCAGGAACGCGGAAAACTTTTGTTCCTTCGGCGGGATCCGAACCCGCGACCTCCGGCTTGAGTACCGACGCGTTAACCACTGAGCCACAGAGGTCATCAAAACAACTACCGATCATTAATTAATTAATAATTATCATCATTAGGTATAGGTACCTACCATAATTTGTACACAAATAGGTCTAAGCCAGGTCTAAACTTTGTTCTCTATTATCACGTAAAAGCTGGCCAGGGCATAAAATGTAGATAGTGTAGGGTAGATACGGCGGGGCTTATTAAAACGTCGTAAAACAGATGCGGCGATACCGCGTCGTAAAAGATTTAATGGTTATTAGCATAACGATACCTAGCTATATTAAAAAGTATTATGATTTTTAATTACCCGACTTCGGCAAAGAAAAATTTAAGGGTAATGTTTTTGGCAGTCTATGTATGTATGGATGTTCCACCTTAGCGCCTTATCTACCGGTCCGATTTTAAATAACCTAAACAGAGCATGTAAGGACATGTCTAAGTCGGGTTCCATAGCTACCAACGCGCAATAGGTTTTCTTTAATTTACTTCAAAAGTGATTGTCCGATTTGGCTCAAAATAATTTTCCTCGATATTTTTGAGCATGGCCTTTTAGCATGGAAACTTACAAGTTTTTTATCTCGTATAGTTTAGATATGCCAGAGGGGACCAACTTATGAAACACATCGGAGGCCGATTACTCGAAAACGGTTGACTTTGTACAAAAGTCCTGTGTTAAACCTTGCCTCTATTTAAAAATACCTATGCGACGATACTCCACACGATGGGATAGAATTAAAAAATATTTTTCATCCCCATTTCACATGAATGGAAGGCCCCCCTAGAATGGAGCCCCCCCTCCCCTCGAATGGAGAGCCCCCTAGAATATAAAAATATTATTATTTTACGAAGCCAAAACCTAAATATATACATATTACTAAAACTACGCCAAATTTAATTTATTGATATTCTTATTAACACAAGCTATAAGGGCGGACAGACAGAAAGTCGGACGGACAGAGCGTAACTATAACTATAACTATAACTCCTTGAGTACTACGGAACCCTAAATCGAGCTGTCAATAGACTCGTAATAATAATCTCGTAAATAATTTACGAGGTTTGAGTGAGAGAGTTTGATTAATAAAATGAGTAGATGAGCGGACACCTGCCGCCCTGCCGCCCTGCTGCTGCTGCACGATAGACGCCTGCAATACCAGAGGTGCAAGAGCTTTGCAGACTGCAGCCCAGTAAATACTCGCACTGGCTCGGCAAAACACAACATTATTTCATGCTAATTTTCTACAATGCCGTGTTAGCACTCCGATCGAGTAAGCCGAATTCTAAATTATTAAAGCACAAAATATTTGTTGCGCCACTCCCACTACTATTCTATTTCGAAACTTTCAATATAACCTACAATTAACTTTACTTGTAATTATCGGCCTCCTCCATAATTAGTTTGTGTATGCAAATATGACCTCTATGTCCCCGCGATAAGGCGGGGTCAAAGGTCGGGTCGCATGGGAAAAGACCGAAAACTATTTAGCCGTATCAAACATACATGTCTTGATTATCGGGTGAAAGCTGTGATTTGGGAACCCCTGGGGTGGTTCGATGGGGGTAAATAACTTCATGCTATAATTAAATTACCTCGAATGTTATTATTGGAACTAATATTTTGGTACAATTTAAAATTTAATCTTTACGAGATAATTAATTTTGTATGCAATAGATACATAAGCACGGATTATTTTTCATTTATTCATTTAAATAGAACTATCTCGGTTGATAAACCGTGTAATACAATCAGTTTTTGGATATCATTGAAAATAACAAAGGTACGTTTAAAGTAGTCAAATGAACAGAGAGATCCGATGTGTAACATACGTACACGACGTAACATCACACGACATTTCATAGAAAGCTCATGCTAAATTCATTTTGCTAAAAAGTGAGAGAGAGAGAAACTTTGGACGCTCGTATTTATCTTGCTCATTTTTCAACAGATAATAATTTTAGATTTCTTACTCTACTTTCTATTCATAATATTCATAATTATAATTCATAATTCATCATAACATTATTATGTTTTAAAAGTATTTTTTCTGTTTTGTGCATATAGTTCAAATAACGTTGTTCCTCTCATGCTCAACCGCCTTTCTCGTCTGGAGAAGAATGGAACGAATAGATTGCAAAATTGAACACGTTTTACAAAAACCGGCCAAGTGCGAGACGGACTCGCGCACGAAGGGTTCTGTACCATTTTCTATAAAAATGGCAAAAAAATTACGCTTGTCGTATGGGAGACCCTTAAATATTCATTTTGTTGTTTTTTTTGTTTTTTTTTGTTCTATTATGGCAACAGAAATACCTACATCACCTGTGAAAATTTCAATTGTCTAACTATCACGGTTAGACAAACAGCCTGGTGACAGACAGACAGACGGACGGACAGCGGAGTCGTCCCGTATAGGGTCCCGTTTTGCCCATCGGATACGGAACCCTAAAAAGAATGTCGGTAAAAGTTTTAGTACCATATAAGTTGATAATAACACTTACGGAATTGTTCCCACGTGATGCCCATCACCGGTTCGGGAACTAACCCGGCGAGAAGAACCTTATAATGATGAACAAGTTTGAGTTTGTTTTGAGCCATTTTGACATTTGAGGTATTACTATTGATTTGGCGTAACTTTTTACTGTATGAAGATTTGATCTGTCAAATGTACGTCATGCCCGGAGACAGTCTTTGCCTCGACATGCCTGCCTCTATAATCATATACATAGTATAAAACAATATTATAATATACGTCTATGACTAAAAAGCCGAATAATCAAATTCTACACAAGCTGTGCGTTGGAGGTTCCCTAAGTTTAAGTTGTAACAACAATTAGAAATGGCACAACTATCGCATATTGTGCAAGATTAGTGCCGAATGCCGCGGTGAGTGGTAATTGCGCATAGTAACTGCACAAAGGTGGTGCGGTCGCGCCGCATAACTATTTGCGGCTAGCTCCGTCTAGTTCATGTCTTGGCTCACTATCGATTGGGGGGTTACACGCATGGGGTCTTTGAAAACTTACACAGATACTTGTGACTTCTAGTGGCCCGTTTCAATAGCCTATGAAACGCTACATAGTATGAAAATAATAGTGTATGAAAGGCTAGATAGTATGGCCTCGTAAAATGACATTAATATTTACCATATTATTATTTTAATATTACTGTGCCAAAATCATACTACTTTTATAAATGTGAAAGTTTGTGAGGATGGATGTATGGATGGATGGATGGATGTTTATTACTCTTTCACGCAAAAATTAATGATTACGATTCTGAAACAATGGTAGTAGTTTAGGCTTTGGATAAAAACATAGGCTACATTTTATCCCGAAAAAGTACAGTGTTCTCGTGTGCGGTGGGATACAGGCTAGTTTTCATAAAGTAAAACTAGTGGATTACTAATATTTTCCTTTCCTCTTTATAATAATATTATAAAGAGGAAAGATTTGATTGTTTGTTTGTTGGATTGAATAGGCTCCGAAACTACTAGACCGACTTTGATGAAATTTGGCACAGATATGCTAGACCTCAGAATTGTATAGGCAAAATGTACGGTTTCCGCGTGACTTCCTTTTGCGCGCAAAGCCGCTGGCTATATGTAGTAGTTATTGATATTTGGAAATGTGGCAGCCCTACTTTACCTACTGTCGGTTAAGACTTTAGCCCTTTCTTGTCTGATATGTTTGTCTAAACATAACTGGGTACTAGCAGGTACGAGGTATTAGGAAGCATATTGTGATATGATTCCCGGTTTACTACATCGTTCAATTCATTGAGAAACATGCATAGTTTTCTTTTTTGGCTTTTCGAAAAGTACTAAGTCTGGAATTAATATAATTGTCTTTGTAATGGCATATTTACGATCAACCGTCGACGAAATACAGTCATCACAAAAGTGTTGGATTAATCCTCTAAGCAAAAGTGAGATCGTTGGAGAGCATTAAAAACGCTCTATGCAAAAGATGATGCACGAGTGACGTCACAGCAGTTGAAAATGTATCAAGATAAATGCAAAATTGATTTTACTAACTTAAATACTGCGTTTATGTACCTATATCATTGTTTTAACAAAAAATGTCACAAATAACATAAGGATTTGAACAGTAACAGCACGAACAATTTGCGAAAAGTTACGAATACTTTTTGATCATTCTTCTTTGTGATTTTTATGTCATCGTATAAAAATCATGACAGCTCCTATACAATTTTAATTTGATAACGATACGAATACTTTTCAGCAAATTGTTCGTGCTTGGGCTACTGAATGCTTCCCGGTAGGTAACGCGACTACGAACATAGGAGTTGTTCTGTTGGATAAAAGATTTTAATTAAGTATCACGCCGTTAGGTTCTATAACATCACAGGGTAAAATGCAGTAACAACAAAGTGCAATGACCTAGGGTAACCACTTCATGATTATGTTATCTGAGAAACAACAAAATAATAACAAATTAATAACTAACTAACTGACGAAACTGACATTAAAGTTGCAGAAGGTTATACAATGTTAGATAATTGTTAATCAACGTTTCTGAATTCGTCTGCTCGGTCGAGGAGTGGAACATCCACTGCGAGTACGCGTGGTCGTGACAAAAAATATACATTACTTCATCTATAAATGTTGAGTTCGTCTGTTCGTCGTTCGTCGACAAAATTATTCCAAAAAGACTAAAAAAACGTCAATTTAGTTATATGATTAGAAAACGAAAATTACCTACTTAGTACTGTTCAAATCCTTATGTTATTTGTGACATTTTTTGTTAAAACAATTATATGAATAAACGCAGTAGCTTAAGTTAAAAATATTGGAAAGAGAGCTAATAATGCTCTCCAACGATCTCACTTTTGTGATGACTGTATTTCGAAAATGATTGATCGTAGATATCCCATTGCAAGGACAATATTTCCTGGCTTATTATGTAGGTACTTTTCGAAAAGCCAATAAAAGCCGTTCCCCATTGTAACTACAACTTGCTCTCATGACATGACACACAGTTCAGGTACGAGTCTTGACAATGCATTGGAAACAATATTGATATCATTAGGCAATCAGGGCTAACCTGTGACCCTTCCCTCTATAAATAAACGCCTCTCGTTCAATCGGGTTTAGTTCATCTGGCGATGCAAACGCGTTTGACGCGTAATTCTTTAAAATAATCGGGGCCAAGTTTCGACGATGGATACCCGAAACGACGTCACTTTATGTGACTCGCACAAATTCAAACTCGTGAAACATAATGTGATAAAGTTTGCGTATATGCACCTGGCTGCGGTGTATGGAATCTACTTATGTTTCACATCCGCCAAGTGGGCGACAGTAATATGGGCATTCCTATTACTGGAAGGAGCAAAGATTGGAATCACGGCTGGAGCGCACAGACTCTGGTGTCACAGGGCATACAAGGCTAAAATGCCGCTGCAGATTATCCTCCTGATTCTGAATAGCATCGCGTTTATGAACACGGCCATCTACTGGGTGAGAGACCATCGTATCCACCACAAGTACACGGACACCGACGCCGACCCGCACAACTCCAGACGCGGCTTCTTCTTCTCGCAGATAGGATGGCTGTTCGTTCGGAAACACCCCCAGGTATTAGAAAAAGGAAAAACCATTTTTATGGATGACATTTACAGTAATAAACTACTGGTGTTCCAAAGGAAGTATGCCATTTTAGTTATCGGACTCTGGGCGTATGTCATACCGACAGTCGTTCCAATGTATTTCTGGAATGAAAGTCTGAACAATTCCTGGCATATCTGTACGATGCTTCGGCACGTTCTGACCATCAATCTCATATTCCTGGTCAACAGCGTCGGGCATAGATGGGGAAATAGACCGTTCGATAAGAGCATTAGACCGGTCGAGAATGTTGCAGTTTCCATTCTATCGACGGGAGAGTGTTTCCACAACTACCACCACGTGTTCCCCTTCGACTACAAAGCGTCTGAGCTCGGGGATACCATGTTCAATGCCGCTACCATCTTCATCAACTGCTTTGCCTGGATCGGTTGGGCCTACGATTTGAAAATAATCCCGGAGAGGATGATCATTGCGAGATCGCAGAAGACAGGCGACGGCAAGAACCTATGGGGATGGGGAGACAAAGATCAAACCGAGGAGGAAACTAAGAACGTAGAACTTTTGTATTGTAGAAGTTAGTTATTATAGATGTCAGGTACCATGTCTAACTATTGCAAATAAACATAATTAGGTATTTTCCTTCATGTGAAAATGTAAAAAGTAAAAATAATAAAAATATTATGTGTCGTAATAGTAGTAATTAGGTGCATTTTAAAGTTACAAAAAAGTTGGAATATTTTTTACAACATTAGGTACTGTAATAAAGCCTAAGCCTAATCAACTAGTTTACTTACTTACATCGAATAAGCGCAAACTTCGGAGAAACTATTAACCGATTCGTTGCGGCACCCATTTTGGAAACTTTTCGCCATGGCTGGGAACAAATTTTCTAGGACACGACTGGCGTGTCAAGCGCCATAGAAGTCCATGGCACGCCTAGTGTGCCATCAGCCATGTGTATAGAACTACATGCTTTTTTTGCTTTTTTACTGGTTTAGACTTGATTCAAGTTTAGTTGGAATCAAACTACGGGAGTGTACGGCACGATACGTTAATTACTTTGGTTTTGAAGAGGTCAACTACGTGTTTTTCCTGAAATTGAAGGTAAGCGACTTTATTTTTTCAGATGTTTCAAACCTTTTTTGACATTGTTTTCGGTGTATTCACGTAATTGGTCAAGGAAAGCGTCTAATGTGTGTAATATATACTATATTTGTATAAGGTAATAAATATATAACATTTTAAAGGTAATAAATATATAAACATATAACATTTAAAAGCTAGGGTTATGAGAGGTATTATTTTATTTGTAAAAGCATTGAATTACAATTTATTTATAAACGAACAACATCAGGTCAGATAAAACACATTGGACTTTGTAACGCGTTAATATTGAACTACAAGTGTTTACCGCGACGCAGGGAAATTTTTAAAATTTAAATTGAATCGTCGTATGTACTGCAAAAAGTCATTACTGCCAAAAGTAAGATTCGAAATAATTACGATTTAAGGTTTCTGTGTTTTTATAATGCACGTAACTCGTCAATCCTTACGAATTCAAAAATTATTTTTTGAATAAAATGTTAATATATTTATCCTGCATAATAATGATTTTCATTGTTTTTTTATTATTTTACCGTTATAGAGTAACGCATAAAAAGTAACTTAGTTATTTCTAACAGTTTTTTTAGGTCAGTTAATTACTTTTTTTTGTCACTTAAGTAATTTTTAAACGAATTTAATGACGAAAAATAAAATAAAAAATATAGAAAGATTAATTTCATTTTAATTAAATTAGCGTTTGTTAATTTTCGTACCTATATTTATATACATATGTATATAAATATATGTATTCAGACAGGTATTTTTGGATTTCTTGTATTATCTAAATTACTACAAATATTAACTCTGTCATATTTTGATAAAGTAGACCTACTTTATAAACACTTTGAAATCGCTAACTCATTTTTACTAAAAATGTCACATAGTGACTTTTCGCAGCACAACGACGAAATATTCAGATTATTTTGTTAAATTGACCCACCTTTTCTAGATTTAAATCGAAAAAACAAATACATTCCTGAAACAGAAAACTATAATAATGATGAAACTCAATGTGAAAATGAAGAAGAAACTTTGAATTATATTTTTGAACAACATTCACAATCATACTCAGATGTTGGAACTTACAAGCCTCAAAAGAAATTTAAGAACAGTGGTACATGCTCAGAAATTGACGATAAAAATAATAATTCAGTACCATCCGTAATAGATTTGCATGGATGCAAAAGATACGGCGAGTTTATATCAAATGAAGATTTGATGCTGACCAGAGATATATAGTAATGCAAAGGAATGTTGAGACGCTACAGAAAGTTGCTTACAAGATAACAGAATACCTATGCATTTTTTGATAAAACTAAAATGTTACTTGTATTTCAAAATCATTAATGAAAAAAACACGTATTTGTTATAAAAATGAATAAAAAAATCACGATGATTTTGTTCTAAGTATATCCTTTATATCGACCTATTTTATATTTTATACCCTTTTTTACAATCAATTCAAATAGACACGCCTTTCGTGTACCTAGTGCAAATGTAAATTCAATGCAATTTATAAAGGTTGTCAATCCCTGGAACTGTTGCATTCACGCAATATCGAGAGGCTAAGACAAAAGGCTTAATCTACGTGGAAAATCTTGATAGTTTTGTTCTGGACAGATCCTTCTAAAACTTAATCTGAGGCTGTTACAATAAATGAAAAAAATTGGCACGCCTATCGTGTCACAAGCCACTAGTTAAAACCATTGATGACACGCCTGTCGTGCCATCAGCAACGAATCGGTTAAAAAATGTTGTGCATATGGGCCATACATTTCGTAGCAACTTTTATACATGTCGTCACCTTCTTGTATGACTTTTGTATGGGGCGTTTAAAGAACTCACAAAAGTGCATCAAACAATCAGAAGTTTTTTTTTTTTTTTATATTGATAATTAGTATACTACTATTCCTTTGTAATAATGTAAAAAATTAATTATAAAATTAAAATTTTTCAGAGTAACTACTTACCTACTTTAATCATGTAATAAAAAAGTACAAGGCAGTAGTTAGATACCTACCCCATTATCGATTTTATTTAGTTACAGAATAAGATGGCAGGTGTCCCATTATGATATTACATTATAACTAATAGTTATTAGGTAGGCACTAAAGTAATCCAAATTATGTACTATTATGTATTCTGTGTCCACCCGAAATTATTTTATCCCTTCCGAATTCCGATACACGCAGTTGCATATATTGATGCCGCAGTTCTTTAGGTTTTTAAATTTATCTCAAAATACCCAAAAAACTAAATGGAATTACTACTAATTTATCACGGTTTAGGTGTTTTTATTTACTTTACCTACAGCAACCGCGATCACAGTAGAACTGATATGACAGACCACAGGCGTCCTACTTGTACCTACTTATGTCTTACAGTTTTCAAACTACCCAAAAAATTTTCAATGTTCAATAATATTAGGTAGGTAGTACCTAGTTAACTAACTATATAACTATTGAATAATCAGTAAGTAGTTCGAAAATTGTTATATTTGTGTTCAGATCCACGCAGAAACTGCTTACGATATCGGCATTGATAACTAATATTAATTCTAACCTCTTTTTAATTTAATACATCTAGTCATCTATGGATACCGGTAAAAATATGTTATTCAAAACGCTTTTATTTTCAATTTATTAATCGAGTATTTTCTTCCACTTTACATCTAACCGCGAAAAGTAAGTGTAATTCAAAATGGCTTACTTTGTTTGGTGTGAACAGTTGAACACGCTATAAGCGTTTATTTTGACATTGAAACTGACTACTCACTGCAAACTTAACGCAAATAGGTAAGACTAATAACGCAAACAAAGATTAAATCGAACCAAATTAATGTGTCCAGTGTCAGTTTTTTTAGGGTTCCGTAATACTCAAAGAACCCTTATAGTTTCGCTCTGTCCGTCCGTCTGTCTGTCCGGGCTTCTAGCTTCTGTAATTATGAACATAAATGGATGAAATGTGGTAGTTCTAGATCGTGCATAGATGTCGGTTTTGGTATCATAAAATAATAATAATTTTATATTTTAGGGGTGGCTCTCCATACATGCGAAGTGGGGGTTAATTTTATTTTTCATTCTACCCCATCCTCCGGGGTATCGTTGTATAGGTCCTTCAAAATAAAGGCAAGGTTTTATACATGACTTTTTTACAAAGTCGACCATTTTTGAGTAATTGGCCTCCCAAGTGGTTTCTAAGGCCTACAAATCAGTCCGCGATGGTATATGTTTATCTCTTAGGGATAACCCACAATAACCATTTTTTATCCCTTACTTTTTACGAGAAATAATGGCTTATTTACGAAGCGAATTAAGCAATACAGCATTAATCCTTATCTAATTAACTATGTACCTTAAATACATTGTGCATTTAATATAAATAAATATGGCCCTTTACAGCATGTAATTTAAATTAATATTTTCGAAGATATTACAAATTTAAAATGCAGTAAAATTTATATTCAAGCGCGAAAATTATAAGTTATATCAAGCAGTCTCGCACGTCGCGTCGAGGTGATACTTCATAGGGTCCCGTTTTTACCCATTGGTTACGAAACACTAAAAACATTTTCATTATTGTATACAGAAGTATACTGCGGTGAGTCGAGTTATTTGCTGAAGAAGTTTTTTCTCCAAGAACACTATTCCACGCGGGCGAAGCCGCGGGCAAAAAGCTAGTATTATAATAAATAGAAAGGTTTAAAAAAGTATAAATAAAAGTCACGAGTAATTAATTAACTTTATTTTATCCATACATAAATGGACACAAAATCCCATGCTTCAGCAATGTTTTCATCGGGTAATTGGTATAAAAACATTGGTAAAGGTACTTAAAATATCAAATAGAAAAATTATATAAGAATCCTAAAAGGAATTACGTAATTAACTCTAGATCTTATTTATTAGTCGATTACAATACACTACATTACGTGCTTCTATTACATAAAGCGTGCTGCCACTAAACGTCTTAGTTGTATCACCGAAATTACATATTTCTTGCAATAATACACCATAAATTACAAACTGTTACTCGCGTAGTAATCAATATGTGATGCATTACATAGTAACAACTGTCAGCATCTATCACACCACTACAGCAGAACCCCAATTCTCGTAATTAGCATCCACTTTTGTTTTACTTTTATTGCATTAGAAATTAATCGTCTTGATGTCAAATAGATTTTAGAGTATGGACCAATCATAACGCGTTTGACGTTTATGAAAATACCATTTTACAGTTTTAACTTACCTTACTTACTTACTGTTGAAGGATTTAATTAGCAGAATCGACCTTCTGTTGTAAAGAATGCTCATTTAGTTATATAGTAACAATTGAAATACTACTCACTGTTACTAATGTAACACTTCATGTACTAAGTAACAGAAACACTGTTACTTGCGTATGTTCTATTTAATATTTCCGTTTGTAATATACACGAATATTATCGTAATTTAGCACAACAAACATCTAATTAAGATGATATAATTCGAATTAAAATGTATGTCATGCCAGTATAAAATACTGAAGACCAATTTCTTAAGGTTTTGACTGCCACGCAACTTTTCCCATTAGGAGTACATACATACATACATATACATATATATATATATATATATATATATATATATATATATATATATATATATATATATATATATATATATATAAGTAATACGTACGTAAATATATTTTATACGCGGTTTAATGAAGACATTTTATTTGGCATTCGAAAAAGTCGATGGCAGTCAAAAAATAATTTCAAATTATAAATCAAAAAGAAAATATGGCATCGATATGTTGGTACATAAGTCTTTTGGCACAACGATATATTCTGAAGTTATGTTGTAAAACTTGTTTATTTGTTATGGTTACAATATTACATAGAAAATAGTAAGTTTTGTGTGCAATTGAAAACTGGTATTTTTATTGTTCGTTAATCTGCTTTTAAAAGTTTTTAAATTCACTTGTTTGAACAAATACATTAATCGGATTTATCTCTTCATTTTGACATTTGTCTAGTAGACGAAATTTTATAAGAAAAGGTTAGACATTTATCAGTTTTCCGTTGCACACAGGACTTCCAGGATTCAACACAAGTATTGTTAATCAAATTGTACTACTATTTCGTTACCTACGTGTGATCTATGGGGAACCTATTGCCTATGCGTGAGTAAATCTAACACAAACCTCAAAGTTGGACTCATTCATATCTTACGTCATACCATTTTAGCAATGTAAAACACATTTTGATAATTATTAACGCTTCTTAAAGTTAAGAGGCTCCCAACATACACTCCCAGCGTACAGTCACACACTGCCACTGTCTGCTAGGCAGAATGACTCTTAGCTTAAAGAAGCATCTAAAATTGTGTGTGGAAATCATTTGAGATACTTCAGATTACATTGCTAACGGTATGACCCTCTGACTGAATCAATCGGCAGTCATCTTTAAATACAACGCTTACACAAACAGTCTTATATGAATCGTTTAAATTAAATAAATTGTAAGCGGCCAACAAATCATTCCATGTACGTAAATGCACATAAAACATACTAAGAACATTTCTATAATAAGCCTATAATATCTTATATTAGATACCCTATTTTCCGATAACGCGCGTATTGTACGCCTCGTACCGATAAAGCCCATGCAAGGTATATTATAAAGAGAGGGACTGGGGCAAATGACGATCCAAGTAAAGTCTTAACTTATTGTATGTAGTCGTCATTTGTCTCAGTGCCGGTATTTATTTAAACGAGTTGTAGACAAGAACATCGAGTTTTGAACACCTTTATATAAATTGTGTTAAAAATAATAAGCCCTTCAGAAATTCGGCTGTCTACAAATTATATAGCACCAATAGAAAATCAATATGAATTCGTATATCTGATTTTATAATTATATTTTGATTTAAAATGATTTATTGCAGATTGAATTAAAAACTTTTAAAAGAATTATAAATTGAACATACAAGTTCTACTGAAGAAACTCTGAATATAATTTCTGCAAGATATTACTTCAATGGTACCTACAGCTGTCAATAGTATAAAAAAATAATCAGCCTGTATAATAATTTCAGTTAAAATGTTTCCGAACAGTGTAAATTAAATGAATACTAAATCCCTTTTTTTGAACGCATTAGGATTGAACGCATTCACAATACAAAGTATGTAGGTCTTAGCCCTCATTCGCAATGCTATTTATGGCATAAAAAAACGTTGGAATAGAACAAAATAATATGCATTTCGCTGCCGTGTGTTCGGGTTTTAAGCTCCATTCTATCATCGCAGTTGTATTTTCAGCGCTGTCCTACTTTAAACGCTTTTTTATTAAGCGATATGAAATGAGCACATTCGTACAAGGGCTTAGTCTGCATAGTGAGTACATATTGAGTAGGCGTAGTAGCGAGTACGTTGACAGCTTGCGGTGGTGTTCACAGGTCGGTATCGTACCAGGCCGCCACATTGTTGTTGTCGTGCGGGGGCTCGGGGAAGGCGAGGTCGGCCGAGGCCGCCCCTGCGCCGTCCGCCTCGCCTATGTCCATGTCCATGCCGAAGCCGCTCCCGATCTCAAGCCCCTGCATCGAATCTATCGGTATCTGATCGTAGCCTGCAAGGTAAATGTTGTTGGAGTCATCCGATGGTACGATATGGTACTGTCGTGTAATTAAGCGATGAAGAAGCGGAAAATGTGATAAAAATATAAGTAAATTGTAGGTTATAGTGTATTCAAAAGCTTATAATAGTTTGGACAGATCGAAATTTCCCTTTTCAAGGCCACGTATATACCGCAGACAAAAAAACTTTATTACAAAAAAAAATTGTCTAACTATTACTAAAATTACTATAAGAAAAATAAGATGTAACAATATCATTCACGGCGAAAAGGAACGTTAAAACTCATAGGGATTAACGCCAATGAATCGAACATAAATCGAAATAGTTTTTACAAGACTATGGCGAAGCCAAAAGGAAGGATAATGATTTTGGCAGTATATGTACATATGTGTGTATGTTTGTTCCACCGTAGCGCCTGGTCCGATTTTTATAAATGGGGCGTCAATAGATTCATAATAACAGTCCGAGTAACATTGACTATATAATTTATGTAGTCGGGTTATAGTTTTTTATAAAAAAATCAGTTTCATATGACAATTCAAATACTCCCTTGTGTTTGATGGCAATTCGAAAATTGATTTGGTTTCAACTAATTACTTTCTCGATGCGACATGAATATTGATTAAATTTCTTATGGATACAACACAACAAACTTTAAATACGATGTATCTTAACTATCTTTAGCCCTTGAATACACTATAATTACTCATATAATATTATTATTATGAATAGTGACAGTAACATTTTTATTTTTAAGATTAGTGCTTGATTATGTTTCGTATATAGTACATGTGAATGAAAAAACCATTTTTGAACAAATATAAACTTTTCTCAGTCCCTTGCAGCTTACTGTGTGTTAGCAGCAGTTGTACTGTTACGGGTTAGTGAACAAACCACAAAACAAGAAAATAACAGTAGGAGATAACTGTCACCACAGTTAAACTAAAACATGTACTTTGTTACTAGTTAGTAAGATATTTAAAACATAAACCAAGACCTAAGTAATGTGTTAGACGTTGGTAAGAAAAACGTAATACATACATAAATGTCACACCAAATAATATAATATAATTAAAATATATAAAACGCAAACATAGTGTTACAAAAGAAACTACATAGTTCCAAATGTTGATTTGACACTTTTTGTTTAAAAAACAAAACTATTGTTACTTAAATTATGTAATAGATATAACTTATAAGTCACACAAACTTACGGAGAAGAAGTCCTTATTGCTTGACTTCATAAAGTTTCTAAACTTTACAATAGGTATTATTATAGTTGTAGAAGTCAATTTTGTAACACCAAGTATGTTATTAAATAATACATAATAATCCCTTCACCTGTTTAGTTTAGTGATATATAGGTCCCGGATTAAGCTGCATGTAAAGAAGAGAGAAACATATTTATAAAGAGTACATACGGCAATATAACTTATCCTCTCCTAATTTTATTATGGTCTAAATAATGTCTAACAAACATCACACTATTTGCAAACGCTTTTAAAATAATAATATTCTTCTTTGAAAAATAATGTAAGAAAAGAGAATTGAGGCCGTTGCGGCCGATCATAGATCATAGTCAATGCTTAGCAGGATTTCATTTCTGTCAAGCGGTGACTAAGGGGCTATACTCACGGTCCAGCCTGAAAATTAAATGCCGCGGCCTCGAAGCGGACTTTTAGACAAAAAATATTTTATAATTAAGGATTTGCAGGCTGGACAGTGAGTATGGCTCTTATGACGCCCGCATGCGCTCGCTGCCGCTGTCGCAGCTGCGCCGCTTGCCACAAAATTCAAGGCAAAGACCCAACTATATTATTTTATTAATTTTAGTGATAATTAAAACTAATATAATGTACTTTTTGGATGATATGTTGATTTTAATGAAAATTCTACTATCCAACTACAAGTAAGTACATCAAAGTATTGAATGTACTTATAGTTGGCAAGAGAAAAATATTATGATATTTAAATAAAGTGCATATTTTATTAGTGCTTCTACAGTATCTAGTAATGTGCTAGTTAGTATCTAGTTATGGTGCAACAAAATGCCTTATTAATTCCAATGTTCTAGAATCTAGTGGCTACATTGCCTAGTGACTAGTCTAAGGCTAATGATTGACTAGAATGAAGTCAATGGTGCAACTGGTAGCAAATGCAATATAGTGTAACATTTGTGCATTCTATGGGTTATGTTGTGTTAGTCCAAACTACTGTGTCTCCACTGGGCTTACCTTGCTGGTGGAACGATGGTCTTGTTCCGTACAACCCCTCATAGCCTTGCTCCGGCCCGAGCATGTCCTAATGAGACGGTATTTTATAGAGTTGGTACATTTACATTGTAATAAGGAATAATTACATACTTTTTTAACATATAAACGCAACACACGGAAATCTTTTTGATACCTTATTATTGCCCTCCACCCATGTATCTTTGCTCGGGCTTAATCATAATATGTTATAGGGCACGAAGGCTACCTTCACATTTAAATGGCTGCAGCTCTGCACCCGGGTGACAGCCATACATATTATGACAGTCGCGATAGATGTTAAATGTCGCGACTACCGCTCAAGAGCTATGACCCCCTAAAAATAACATAAGATCGCCGGCAACACATTTGTTTCATTAATCTTGTGCGGTTTCTATGGGAGGTAATCACTAATCACATACCATTTAGAGATATATCAACTCGTTTACATACCTGTAAGTCAGGCTGCATGGCCAGATCGTTGGGCCACATCTGGTGGTCGTCGCGGAACAGAGAGTTGGTGAGCTCCATGGACAGCCGCTTCTTGTAATCGTGAGGCTTGTCTTCCGACATACGGAATAGTACGGCCGCCGCGTAAGTCGCCACGCCTGAAGTGGTTATATGTAAGTTGGTAGGTATAAGAGCGTTTTCACACATCTGATCTGTTATCGGATCGATACAATGTTGTGGCCGATGTATGAGAAAGGTATAAGTTTTCATATTGGATCAGATATAATAAGATGTGAAAACACTAACTCTTGGAGAAATATGCAAAATCCATATTATAATATATTGTTTTCTTCACATGGACAAATTGGTGAAAATTAGCTTTAGTTGGCAATATTTCCTGAGGTTAGTAGAAAGCGGAAGTCTGCACTCGAGAATGGCTGACTCGATTTGACTGGTATACTTATATATGTTGGTTAAAAAAATAGGTTACTTCAATCCATACAAACACGTTATATTGTCAAACATTCGAGTGACGCGAATACAAATTAGCTTAAAAACATCAGCTGTTGTACAACAATGGTTATATTTATTTAATAATGTAATAAATCAGAAAGGTGGCAAGATGTAAATGCTCGTATGGCGTCTATTCACCTTCGTTACGTGAATGCAACAGTTCTGTTAGCGGCGCCGTAGCACCTTCGGCCTCTATCATCTCTGCTCCTTCCTTGTCGGCAGCCAACTCGCAGAGCACACCCGCTGCCACACGCTGAAACGATATAAGTGCTCATTAAAATATGATGAAATTCAATTGAATCCCGAGATATTATCAGCTATACATTGTGTGTAATGTTTAAAATAATCTTATTTCGATAAAATAACGACTTGGACCATCAGGATGGGATAGCAAAAATATTAGTGTTGCTTCTTTCCTCAACTGCCAGAATTACAGACATCAATTATAAGACACCTGCAATAAGTGTCTCGCAGGATATTTACGTATTACGAATACAGTTTCTTTTCCTTTTCTATTATTAACCTTTACCTAAATTTATTAATTTTTTAATTTTTTGAATTTCCGACGGTTAATTATTACCTGTATGTTCTCGATCTCGTTGAACAAGAGCTGCACGAAGATCGGTATGACGTTCTGCTGTCGTATGAGCGCGCGGTTGAGGCCCTCGCGCGCCAGTATGTGCAGCGCGCCCACCGCGCCCTCCACTATCTCCTCCATGCGGACGCCGTCTGCGTACGCGCCGCCCGTGCCGCCGCCGACAGACGAGCGTTGCTGTGGAATGATTATTATAACGATAATATACTATTTAAAGGAACTTTGCTTACGAGAAATGTCCCAATGCTGGTTGCATTGTTACAATGGGATTAAAAACTATGACATGTATAAAGTTGAGCTATATAAATGTTTAAATTACTTCTTACAGTTCATGTTTATTACTATTACTAACTTGATAATATAATGCAAGCAATAGTTATTGTCCGTTTACTTTGTCGTCGGCCCAATCCTGCTAAAGCACTCTCACGCACTACATTTGCCTGGCTTTGCAGACAAGTAATTCGACTCGATACCGTATGACAACCAGTAAGACCTAAACGCGCCAAACATTTATTTTTACTTAAATTGTTTAAAAAAAAATTGTTAAAACACAAATTAAAAATTTGTTTATTTTAACTCAAACAAATTTTTAATTTGTGGTGTACCTCCAAAAATTTCCGTTTTCCTAGATGTACCTTGAACCCAAAAAGTTAGCGGAACACTGATGTAGACGGTTGTCTACACTCTACAATCTACATAGTGTTACATACGTCTTTGTACAAGAAATCAAAAATATTACTAGTTAAAAATGTTCAATCTACCTTTATTTTAAGAAATTTTCTAAATATATTTAAATCTGATAGAGGCTTTCTTATCATTTGGTGTCAACTTCGGGCTAGAATATAGGTCGACCACATTAGTTTAGATTGCTTTTGGTTTCTATTGGAACAGACTATACCCGCTGCGTGTCGTTGAAGGCGCGCAGCAGTAGCCGCACGAGGTGATGCACGGCGCCGTGGTCGCGGAGCGGCGCGTGGTTTGCGGGGCACAGCGCGAGATTGCGCACCAGACCCACCACCGCCTTCACCAGCGGCCAGCGCGACGGCGGCGACAGCAGCTTCACTATCACCTGCAGTGTAACAATAAACAAGATAGTTACAATACAATACGCTCACGTCGTGAGCAAACATGTTTTAAGACTGACATACTTCAAAATCCACAATAATATTCGTATACTTAAAAGTTATCCTGAGGTGAGCCTTTTAAGACTGTTTTGTCAAGAGCTAAACTAACTCAACTAAACTAACACTAAAAACCACGAGCAATTAACTTTTGTAAATAATGAAAATCTATCGAAACTAATTGTTCCTAAATTAGTTCGCTTTAAATTTAAAAACTTAGTGTACGGCCGCTGTGTTCGAGGCAGCGGCCTCACATACAAACAATATCTATGTCATTTGTAAGTAATTAGCAATTTCATTTGGTTGGGTTTTCTGACTAATAAATCGAAAACATTTGATACCTGGCTCTGCAATTTTAAGTAAATATGAACCCCTGATTGTTTGTTTACATTTTTTTAATTCTGTGTCATAAACACCACTATAGTAAAGTCACTCACCGGCAGGCCGAAGTGCAATCGCACGGCGTTCTGCGCCATCTCGCTCTCGACGTGGCGCGAGGTGAGGTGTCGCAGCGCGCACACCGCCGGCTCCGTGATCTCCTCGCGGTCGCCCGCCGAGACCACCGTGCGCACCAGTGCGTCCACGCCGCCCGCCTGGCACACTGTCACCTGGAAAATAAATATTATTTTGTATAAATTATTATATTTCAGTAGCTGATTTGGAAAACGTTGTTCTGTCGTAATATAAATTATCATCTAGTGGTATAGGAAACAGTTAACGACTTATTCTCAGACCTACTGAATCCGTCAAGACGTTTTGGAGGTTGGTTACAAACAGTGTAACACAATATTGATATTAGATTAATTAATAATTCATTAACATCACGCTACAAACAATACGCATGACAATGAATTATCATAGGGGCAAAACTCAGAATTTGCTCGCATACAATACTGTTACTTCAATCAAACATACAACTCAAATTTCATCCCCACACGAGGGAATTTAAAAAAAATTTCAAGTTCACTGATGTATTGGCATTACTAACATTCGAGTAAAATTATTATGAGTACTATTTATACTGATTTATCAGTCAGCAAAAAAAAAAACATTTATATGGTATTTGCTTTTTTTCCAAACATTCCAAAAATATTTTAATAAAAATGTTCGTAGACATATTAACAACCAAACTGAAAATAAGTGTAATACATCGTTATCGAGATTCGCGATTATTCGGATCAAACGATAAAATAACTATAAACCTTAAGTTGAATGTACCCCAATCCAATATCGATGGGTTATGTAATAATATATCAGTTTATAATGCAGATCTGAGATCATAATAATTATAGCTACTTTTCAGCACCTTTATAAGACCCTGGATGGTAAACTGCATGTTTATGCAAAACTATGTACAGGAACTGCTTTTCTTCATACATTCAGATTATTCGAAATGTCTGCTCTGCTATCCGAATGACCATTGACAATAATTAGTCTAGATGATTGAATCTTTACTGTACTGATAATATAATTCAGGGTTTAATTGTGAACCACCTTCGGATAAAAAAAAACATAACTTTACCTTGTTCCGCTGGTTGTTGCAAGTCAGATTGGACAGTATCCCAGCAGCACATGTGACAATGTTGACGTCGGTGGACGCGAGTACTTGCACGAGGCTCTGAAGCAGCGCCTCCAGGCCCTCCACCTGCAATAGTATACATTGCAATGAGTATTCACACGTCACTATAAATTTATTAAGATTAATTTCAAAATTATAATAAACATACCAAACGCACTTCTTTTAATAACATCTACTTACTACACCTTATACCGCTAATTACTAAAAATACCATTTTAATATTATATTGTTGGCATTCTTTTTTAACTTTGAAGAATTTTGTTATTCAACATGTAAAAGTGCAACTACTAGCTTTCAGCCCTGATCACAAAAATATTACTATTATTATGTGTAATTAATTACTTTAGAACTTTGTTAAATTTAGGCGAAAATTATTATTATTAACAGATGTTAGTATCCCACTGTTGGGCAAAGGCCTTCCCTCTCTCTTTCCAGAAGTCCCGATCCTTGGCTGTTACTGGCCACTCTTTATTGGGCGAATATAAGCACTTACGGATTGTATCGCGGTTCGCTTTTTCCCAACGTTTCGGATACAATCCGTATACTGTAGTTATTCTTTTCAATATAAATATATACCTTTGTGGCTGCATCAGAGAGATTCCTCAGAGTCCAGAGACAGTTCTGGACGAGGCGGCCACTGGGGTTGCCGAGGTGCATGGCCAGAGCCTGCATACCACCAGCCTCTACAATTGCCGGCTTGTTACTAGAGCACACAGACAGTACCTGCAAAATTGCAATGATTTATTATATATCTTTCATGTCATTTGTGATAACAGATGTATTTTACAGATAAGCACATTTTGAACAGTCATCAATATCAATAAAGGTTTTAATCTTTTGTGCAAAAGGAATAGAAATAATTTCCACAGCATGTTAGATTCCCACATAATGACTATTTAAGATGTGGGGCATTTCACATCTAGCGGACAACAAAAAAAATATGAGGTAGTGAATTTTGTTTATACTCTGACTTCCAGTAGACGTGGACACAATGTTTTTTTCGTATCATACTTTATTTCTGAGTTATGAGCTTTTAAAAAATTACTAAGAGCGAAGTCCGTCTTTTTGAATACTTAATATTTTCATCAATTAATTTGTAACAAAAACCAAAAAGTATTGTTTCGTGTACTTAAAAAATTGAAATTTTTAATTTTTTTATCGAATTCTAAATTCGATTTTTTTGTGTATAGTAAACCGGAAGTGAAAATTTTAAATCGATATTTGAGCAACTTCGACTTTTTTATTTTTAAATATTATAACCTTGAATGAATGCCTTAAATGTACTAATTCTTCACAAAATAAAATTAAAAAGTGATCGCTACTAGTTCGAGACTTAGAGGGGACTTAGAGAAATAGTAACACATGTAGTTGGTGAGTGGTCAAAGATTCAACTAAAAATAAAGGACTCCTACTTAATATCACAATATAAATAATGTGCTACCGAGTTAGAAAGATAATAGCTGTCTCTTTCTAGCAAGTAACGACGAGTAGTATTGTATTTCTTAGTGACACTTTTTAGGGTTCTGTAGTTCACATCTCAGAACCCTAAAAACCATAAGTTTTGGTTAGGTAAGAAACTGTTAGAGCTAGAAAGATGAAACTTTCAATGGATATGTTTATTTACCACGTCGATAAAGTCCTAAAATAAAGGCACGAAAAACATTTTTTTTTTGAGTACCTCCCCCTACATGTAAAGTGAGTGATGATTATTTTTTACTCGCGTCTACCCCATAGTGTGGGGTATCATTAGATAGGTATTTTATAAACATTGAGATGTTTCAGAGACGATTTTTTGATTTAGGTATCCGTTTGCGAGATATTCAACTTTATAGCGCTTTTTTTGTGTAAATATTAGGTCTTTACCTATGAAATTGCCGTTTTGTATGAAAAAATTTAAACGAATTTTTTTCATGTATTTTTTATTTGTATTAATTGAAGTATTCACCCATGCAATCAATGCATCTTTGCCAACGCAGTGGCAGTTTATTGATGCCCTTCTTAAAGAAATCAGCTGGACAGGAGGCAACAATTTCTCAAAGGCATTTTGTACTGCCTCTCGGGTATTGAATTTTTTCCCGCCAAGAAGTTATCCAAATTCTGGAAAAAGTAGTAGTCTGTAGGCGCAAGGTCTGGTGAGTAGGGCGGATGACGGAGAGCTTCCAACCCCAGTTCTTGCAACTTGGAGACCGTCCGCTGTGCAATATGAGGTCGCGCGTTGTCGTGCAGGAGCAGCGGAGACGAGCGATTGGCAAATGCTGGTTGGAGATGTGCCAGCTTCTCCATCATTGTGTTCAGTTCGTACAGTACACATCTGCAGTAATGCTCACCCCGTTTAATAAGAAGCTGTGATGAATCACACCGGCGCTAGACCACCAAACAGTGACCATCTCTTTTCTAGGGGTAAGTTTTCGTTTAGGGCATTGTTTAGGTGCTGAGCCAGGATCCAACCAACTTGCTGAGCGCTTGCGGTTATCAAACAGAATTCATTTTTCATCGTAGGTAACAATGCGGTTCAAAATTCCTTCATTTGTGTGTCTGTTGAGCAGTGCAAGGCACGTCTCGACGCGTACTTCGCGCTGGCGATCATTGTGTTCGTGGGACACCCATTTGTCAAGCTTTTTTACCTTGCCAGTTTGACGCAAATGGACCAATATTGTTTTGACGCTAACGTCGAAAGCTGCTGCTAATTCAGCCGTAGATTGTGTATCATCAGCTTCCACAATCGCCTTTAATTCGTCATTGTCGACCAAAGTCTTCGGACGACCGCCGGAGGTTCGTTTTTCAGGTCGACATTTCCAGAACAGAAGCGAGCAAACCAATAACAGGTGGTGCGTTGGTTTGTAGTGTTAGCTCCGTAAACGTCGTTGATGTTGCGTGCCGCTTGTGCCGCGTTGCTGCCACGACGGTACTCATATTCCATAATTACTCGAATTTTTAACGTATCCATGATGACGAAAAAGATTGAAATGCGATGAAAATGTAACACTAATCAATAAACAAATGACTACTTTTGGAAAAAGAATTCCATGTTTTTCAAATAAAATTAATTTAAAATTAGAATTATTATCCAAACAAAAATTATTTTGATTTGAAATGGCCAGTACTGCAGAACGGCAATTTCATAGGTAAAGACCTATTAGTAATAGTATTAGTTAGTATACTCTAATAGTAGTTAAACGGAAGCTCGAAAAATCTGAAAATTTCATGATGGTAGTCCATGCGGCCCATATAACTTTGTTAGTTCAGGAGTTATAGAGAATTAACTTGTAAAATACTTGGAAAACTTCGTACAAAAATAACGAAATAGTAAGTAAAATATTGGTATAATGGTACGCAACCCTACGTTAGCGAGTCCGACGAGCACTTGGCCGGTTTATTATAGTTACGAGGTGGCGTTACTTACTGGTGTGTTTGACAGTCGTATCATGGTTTTTGAAATTACTCTTTTGTATGAAATTGGTATTATTTATTATAACAAATGCGTATATTTATAATTTTAAGTATATTTTATTTAAAACGATCGTTTATTATTGTATTTTTTCATGTTAGAATGAACGAATAAAATGTTAGTAGAGTAGTATTTTAGCATGTTAGCGCATAAACTCGATTGTTTAGAAAGTGCTCATACCTATGTGTACTCTTAGGCCCGTATTAATAAAGCGTTCTTATCTCTAAGACAATTCTCAAGAAAGTACTTAAGATGTTGTTTTAATTAATAGACCGTACTTAAGTACAGCTGTAGGTACGGCGTATCAAGTGAGTGCGAACGTATTAATAAATGAGAGTCGTTACTCAAGTACGCTGTCCTTGCTGTCAAATTGTTACTTGAGACGCGGTTTCGTGGGTACAGTCAAACCTTGACTTGAAAACGGTTTAATTGGGAATTGGGATACAGTACATTATTATTTGTGGTGTTTTTGGGTATGTTACAATTATGTTAATTAAAATCTAAATATTTCTGATTACACAAACTCAGAATTTACACTACATACTCAACAAAAAATAAAGTTATAAAAAAAAGATGCATATTGATACTTATTCTTCTTTTTTTTTGGTAATCGCAGTTGCAAAGGTTTTGCACCATTCTGACAGTGTCGAGTATTTGTAGAAATATTTTCGATTTTATTTATATATTTATATTAAACGAATTACCTATTTGATTTATATTAATTGACTTGATTTGACACTTGACAGCAGAACTTTTCTTCGCTGCCCAAAAAACAATCCTCATTATATGATCCCTCCCTCCTACAATAATTTCGCACCCTGTCAACCTTAAATCTGTTCTGTGTTTTGTAAATACTCCTTTTACTGAAATTTATGTACATACTGTGGTACTGGCCCTAAATGTTTGTGTCTGTTCTAGGTTTTAGATTATTCAACAGACTCCCTCCTGTACACCGTGCCCTTATTTATTCATAAAAACCACTCATAAGGCAGAGTTTTCGTCAACACAACACATTGGCGAATCACTATAGAGCCACTTTAAAGAATAAGAAGAAGAACTTTTTTCGAATGGCAATGATCCGCATTCCGTTTTACGTAGATTTCAAAAAAATATGGATATTATTATGCTGGACAATAATAAATATTAATATCTACGTAAAAATTAATGAAAATCAGTTTTTTTAATATAAAAAATACAGACTAAACTTTTTTTGGTATTTATATTATTAAATATTACATTTTTAAAAAGAAATATTGAAGGAATATATAATCAATAAATCCGTTCTTTGTAGAAGTGTAAACGAAACGTTATTTTATTCGTTCTTTGTCGTGTAGATGACGCTTAAAAGTTGAGTAAGTGATCTCAATAATGTTATCAACTGAGACGGTCTTGAGATCATACTATGAATTAAAGGCCATCTTGAGAAGCTAATCGTTACTTGAGACTGTCTCAGCCAAGAAAGGTCTTGAGAACGAGTTTGAGAACGGTTTATTAATACGGGCCTAAGGCCTTAATGCTCTATGTCTTAAACTATCAGCAACCAATTTTTATTTTTATTTTTTTTGTTAAGAATTTGTATATTCAAAGCTTTAATTCAAGGTTAAAATATTTAAAAATTAAAAGGTTGAAGTTATTCAAATATCGATTTGAAAACTTCCGGCAAAAAAAATCGATAAGGAAATTGAAAATTTCAACTTTTTAACTATAAAAAACTTCTTTCGGACTTCACTATTAGTAAATTTCTAAAAGCTCTTCACTATTAGTAAATTTTTAAAAGCTCATAACTCGGCAATAAACCAGGATACAAAAATACATTGCGTACACGTCCACGTCTACTAGAAGTATAACTGACCAGAGTATAAACAAAATTCACTACTTTTGTATTTTAGGTTGTCCGTCCGCTTGACGTGAAATGCGCAATGTGAGGAATTATAGAATTATTTGCTGCTTATCAGAAATGCACTCCTGTCAAGCGGTGATATCAGTCACTGCCCGCCGCCACGCCGCACACCGTGAAATCGAGGCAGCGGCCTAACAATTGAATGAAAAGATAAATAAAGAAATATATACTTGCCTTCAAAACTCTGGATGTGGTCCAGAGCAACTTTTCATAGTCATATGAGCGCATAATGCGTACAAGCTCAATCGGCCCCTGGGATGCCAATATAATCAATTTGGACTCCTGGTTACCATATGCCAAGATCTGTAAGCAATCAGTTACAATAGCAAGGAACTTCACATTATTCCGTTGCAGCAGAGCAACCATCTTTTGCAGTCCTCCGGCAAGTCTGACAGCCATTTTGGAGCCGTCTTGGTGCAATAGTAGATTGTGTAAGGTGGTTATAGCATAGAACAGCACAGATTCAACCGGCGAGCTGAGCAGTTTGACCAGAGCTGGGATGCCACCGCTCTTGAAGATAGCGAGTAAACCTTGTCTATGGTGTGACAAGTTGTGTAGGGTTCCGACTGCTCCCTTGGTAGTTTCAAGATCATTGCTGTTAGAGATGGCGCGCACTAAAGCGGCGACCATCTGTGGTGAGTTCATGATGGCGTGTCTTGATGCCTCCTTCCTGGACAACTGGTGGACCATCATAGCAGCTTGAGAGACAACCACTTGATCTTCATCATTCAATAGCTTTATCAACTCAGGTATAGCCCTGTTAAAGACACATACTCAGTTGAATAACATAGTAGGCAAGTTACAAAGAAGAATGTTTTAATATTATAAGAAAATATTAGATAATTTTACTTTAAGTAATTAATTTTTGGCAAATAGGAGCACATGAACTACATCGTAGTAAATACATGAAATTTGTCTAACAAGACAGTATGACAATTCATAATATTCTACCAAAGTAATTACTATTATTATTACAAGCTTAGATCAAAATAAACACGTCATAATAAATAATAACTACCTGGTAGCAAGATCAGCATCATCCTGATAGTTGATAAGGTTGACAACAGCATGTTTCAACATCTGTGATGGCTCAGACAGGCGCTGGACTGCAGTCGGCTGAGCCGGGTCCAACTGGGTGGACGGGATCTCGATGCCCTCCTCCAGGGTCTCGGGGAACATAGCCGCGCGGACACGTTGCGACCGTGTTTGGGACAGCTGTTGATTCATGTCTGGAAGAAAATAAAATATTACTTACAATTACTAAATGTACTATCATAGCCACAGCCTCTACTACACTAACGCTCATTAGGCCTCTTTATGTCTAAGTATACCTCATTGATTGAATAGTAAATGGATTACATGAATAACTATAATTTTTCATGAAAACTATGACCCAACTATATAAATTATATAGCCTATTTTACCTGGGTTATTATTACGAATCTATGATACCAAATTTATTAAAATTGGATCAGTAGTTTAGGCGCTACGGTGGAACAAACATACATACATACACATACTGCCATAATCATTACCCTTCTTTTGGCTTTACCATAGTCGGGTAAAAAGCATGAGGAAGGAAGCTAACATTTAAAAATATTAAACATCTACTTTTGAATAAAATTTTCAAAAATTCAATAATCTACCATATTTTATTTTGTATTGAAACTCAAACAATATGTATGAGTTATCAGCAAGTGAAAAAACCTTATTTATTAGCTGTGACTGTTGTAATATCATATAAATTAAAAACATAAATATTACCATCAACTTGTTCCTGCGTAAACCCTTGGGCAAAACCCTGATCCAAGTCGAACATGAGTTGATCTCCTTCCATTTCATCATCTTCCTTGCCAGTAAGAGATGGGACCTGAAAGCAAAATTGTAACATACATAGTTTAAAACCAGCCAAGTGCAAGTCAGACTCACACACAAAGGGTTATCGAACCCTTATATTTGTAGGAACAAAACGGCAAAAACCACTTATATGGGATATTTATTTTATTGTGTTAAAACAGTTATTTGTTGTTATAGTGGTATATACTAATATACATCATCTGTGAAAATTTCAACTGTCTAGCTATCACAATTCAATCATGAGATACAGCCTGGTAACAGACAGACAACATAGTATTAGTTATTTGGAAAAGAACTAGATGGAAAACCGAATGACCTAAAATTGTTATTAAATTACCAACTAAAATAATATTCTTTTATGCTTTTTTAGCAGTCTACGTATGTATGCATGTATCTATGTATTTCTGGATGTCTATCTTTTTTTTTCGAAGAATTATTTTCTTGTTTCGGCTTTTTTAGACCCCATTTTTTACGTTGTTGGGTTATAATTTTTTTAATGACCATCAAGAGACTCTAGTAACAAAAGCGTACACACCTGAGTGGCGGCCCCTGAGTTGATGCCAGAGTCAACCAGGTAGGAGTTCTGTTGCCACATGAGTGTCTGCTGTTCTTTGCTCTGAGCCATCGGCACATCCGAGCCCCCATAGTTGCTGTGGGACACTGAAAATTCACAGTCAAGAGAAGACTATTACTTCATTCTCTAAAAATTTTGACAAATAAATATCTTATTGGTAGTTGATAAATAATTTTTGGCAGCAGGATACAATTGGGTATTTTCCTATAAATATTTGGATAAAAGTAAAAACCTACATCAAATACAAAAAGATTTCTTAGTAATTTTGTCAAGTGTCTTATTTTTAAGAGCACTATTCATTTATGTAATTAAAAAATTACAAGAAAATATTACTTAGCATTTCTTGTAAATATTGTGCAGTTGTGCACTATGAAAATGTCACTGTGTGTGTTGTGTGTTTTTATTAACACAGTGTGTTTTTATAACATGAGAAGAATAATTTTCATTTTATTAAAGTACATTTTTATTTAAAAAAATTTAAACAAACCTTATGAGTTTTGCCAGTGAGAGAGATTTATGAGATTTCAATTGGTTGTGGTTTTTGTATATCTTTCATAAATTTGTGTTATTTCGGTTCATAATGTGTAATATTGGTAGAATATTAACCATTAAATATTCGTTAACGTGCACAAGTGTGGGCAAGTGGTACAAGAAACATGCTATTTTGTGTTCCCTCCAAAAGGAACATTCAGTAAAGCTTCTAGCAGTTTACTGAATCGACTGACTTGACACATTGACTGCACTGACTATTTATTTGGACTTTGACTAGCTTTAGACTTGACGATTTAGGAATACGGTGTTGAAAATTGACACGAAAATTCTATTTCCCGCCTATTTACCTTGACACTGGGAAATGGTTTTAAGCCGACGCCATATAACTAAATAATAAAATAAAAAAAGATTAACTTATCATCAAAACAGTTTTATAATAAATTGTCGATTAAATTGAAAAGTGCAATTTTTCAAAATTTTCGGAATTATTGCCATGTAATTACATAAAGTTTCTTTATGCATACAAAAATATAGCTTTTATCAGGCCAGGCTATGAGTCTTAGTCTTACTTTCCAAAAAATTTGAAAAAATTACACTTTTGTATTTAATTGACGATATATTATTGTTTTATATATATATAAACAAAGAAACACAGACATAAGAAGAAATGTAATAGATGCTCTAAATTACCGCAAATTATTAAAATGGAAATGGTCGGGTCAGGTCGCTCGTATGAGCACAGATAGATGGTCAAAAAAAGTAATGCACTAGTCTGGTACAATTAGAAAAACAAAAGCAAGGTAGACCCCCTGAAAGATGGCTTGATAATATCAAAAAGATAGCAGGAAACAACTGGGCAGAAAAAACCAAAGATAGAATACTTGGGAGACAAATGGAGGAGGAGAGGGCTTTACTCAATAAGAGATCCTAAATTAAAATAAACCACAATGCACTTTATGTAAATTATTTATTAAGGACTAATAAAGGCTTATTATAATTATATTTTAGGTTTTCAGGCACATTAGAATATTATTACCGATATTAATATCTTATTTATATTATTACCAACTAATATTAGGTCCTTACATATGAAATTGGCGTTTTGTAAAGGAGGAACATAAAGTTGAATTTTTTTTAAACAATATATTTATTTAATCAAAGTATATACCATTGCTATCTATGCACTTTTGCCGTCTCATAGGAAGTTCATTGATTCCTATACTAAAAAAACCATTTGGACAGGAATCAATAAAATCTTTAAAGGCACTTTGGACTGCCCCATCGGAGTTGAATTTTTTCCCTTGCAAGAAGTTATCCAAATTTAGAAAAAAATGGTAATCTGTTGGAGCACGGTCCGGGGAGTATGGTGGATGTCTTAGACATTCCAATTGAAGCTCCTCTAATTTGGTAGCCGTATACCAATTTAAAAAAATAATTTTTTGATTTTGATTTTTTTGATTTTGTGCAGTGTGTGGTCTAGCATTGTCCTGAAGCAGGAGTGGCCTAGAGTGAATGACCAACCTCGGTTGTTTAGCAGCTAGCTTTTCCATCATAATTTGCAGTTGTTGGCAATAGACATCTGCCATAATCGTCTGGCCAGATTTAAGAAAGCTGTAGTGAATGACACCGGCACTAGTCCACCAAACGCTCACAAGTAACTATTTTTGAGTCAATTTTCGTTTGGGGGAGGCTTTGGCTGGTTCGCCAGGGTTCAGCCATTGCAATGAGCGTTTCCGATTATTGTACAGGTACACTTTTCATCACAGGTAATGATTCGATTTAAAATCCCTTTATTATTGTGCAGGTTGAGGAATGTAACGCAGCAGTCGACGCGCGTTTGTCGGTTTGCTGCACTCAATTCATGAGCATGACCTTTCAAGCTTTTCCACTTTCCCAATTTGCTTCAAGTGGATTAAAACAGTTTTATCACTAACACCGCAGCCTGTAGCTAACTCAGAAGTGGTTTTCGATGGATCCGCTTCGAAAATAGCCTTCAATTCTTTATTATCAACTGTGGTCTCAGAGCGTCCACGGGGCTTGTTCTGCAGGTCGAAATTTCCAGAACGAAAACGTTGGGACCGCACAAACGCACTGTCTTTTCTTTTGCGACACCGCCGCCATACACATTAATCCTTCGAACCGTTTCTGCAGCACTTGTTCCACAGTGGAACTCGTACTCGAAAATAAGACGATATTACAAGTTTTCCATTTTGTAAACAGTGACGGAAATAAAAAACCAAAAGAGGAAAAAACAAATGAATTACGGTTTGCGAAACACAAATGCACGAGTAATTTGAGATCAAAGTGGCCAGTACGACAAAACGCCAATTTCATATGTAAGGACCTAATATATTGAGGAACAAAGGGAGTACTGGTTTTGTGATTACAATTTCTACCTGCACTTGTTTTCACAATACCACTTGACAGGTAAAATTTTTGCTTTGTTATTTTTTTATTAATAACAATCGATTTTTATGTCGGCAAAAGTGAGTAAAGGTTGAAAGGTAATGGTATAAAGTATTGCAATCCTTACATTATATAAAATTATTGTAGTACTTAGGTATTTCATCAATCATCTATCATCGTCGATCTAAGCGATCACAAATAATCAAGTGTATTTTGAATGTGTAGTAAAAAAGTAAATGTAATGAGTTAATACTAAATCATGATATTAATTAAGTGAGATATCAATAAGATAATGAGGTCATAATAAGAACAGAAAACCGACCAACGATCGTAATTTATTGCAATTTCTATGGCATGAGTCACAACCTCCTAAATGAATGGTATTTTGATAATTAGGTAAGCACTAAGCCTAGAACATAGACATGCTTATTTTAGATTTATTACTTACTTGTGCGGCTCTGAGAAGATGGTATTTGATAACTCATGGTTCAGCGGATGCAGCGATGCACCCTGCGCCTAGAAAAAAAGTATAACTTATTCACGACGCAGACGTGGTTATCGATTATTAAGCCGTTCGATAAACATTACAACTCTTATACACTGATTTAGCCTTAAATACTTTCTCGTTGTTTAATGTTAATTCACAGCGTTTAAGTAATAGAAACAAAACAAACAAATATGTCCATTTCTGAATGCACCAAATACCACGCCCGTCACAGGAATTTTCTTTGATTCGAAAGATTTATATATATTTGTTAACAAATCACTCTTTTTTGATACCTGTTTCGTAAAAACGATACACGCACTCTCAGTATAGTACTTTTCTTGATATTTTTATTATTGAGAATTGCTTTCACCACAGTAAAATAACTTGACAATACAATATGGCGTCAGCATTTGGGTTCGTTACTCATTCGGAAGATCTCGTTGAAAATCGTTATTGACAACTATTTATCTCTGTCATTCTCATAGGAATTTTGTATGTTTGTTTCCTTCTATATTTTTCTAATTGGCAGCCCTATTTTACAGCTGGTATAAAATCACAATTACGTTTCTTTTCACGCATAAAAATTGTACCGTTAAAATTCAACTATATGATGTTTTTACTTATTTAATCTATTTATATTTAATTACTGTAACTGAAAGCAAATACCTAGAACACATGATAAATGATAATAAAAATCTATGAGCAGAACCTCAGAGTATGTTATAACGTAAATTATGTACTAACAGAGAATCACACCAGAACGCGGAAGTCTCTCAGATACTCAGAAGTGAACTTCAGACGTGACATCAACTAAAAAAAACATCTAAAACTGCTAAAACTCTTATAACATCCTATAAAAACTGAATAATGAAAAGGATACATCATACATGGCTGTCACTTCTTTTATAGTCATGAGTCACAATTTTCCGAGATTTTACGAAAAGCCAGATTTACTTACTCTTTTAAAAGAATTCGAAGATAAAATACACTGGCAAACATCACGCGAAGAAGGGATTGAGAAGTCATCTTTTATATCTTTTGCTGAAACTGGCATTCATTCCGAATTGAGACTGAAAGACAAAGATAAACCATGGATCGTTGATAACCATGAAAGGTTCAGAAATGAACCACTGAACATCGAAAGAAATGATTTGAACTTTTTGTCCGAGTGTGGATTCATAACCAGCTTGGTCTATAGCCCAGATGGCGATTTAGTTTTGGTTGGCCACTCGAGTGGTCTAATACAGGTAAAGTAGGTTGCTGAATAGTCTGCTGATTAATTTGGCATCATCAGTTTCGTTTTATTGCAATAATTCTCTTACCTTTAGGTAGACGTACCTACTTCAATGACGACCTGTATGGCACGGTGGTTGGCGCGTGGGCGCTCAAGCCGCCGCCGCCGCCGGAGGTCGCGGGTTCGAATCCTGCCAGGGAATAATAAGTTTTTTGTGTTCCTGGGTCGTGGATGTGTATTAAATATGTGTATAATATAGTAAAATCTTAAATACATTATGTAAAGTTTAAAAGTATTAAATACACTTCCCGTTGTCTGGTCCACGTAACACATTAAGTTCTTCGGATATTTAGCACGGGGCCAGATTGACGTGGTGTGAAGCGTTCATAGACTTGACCCGTTTTGAGTTGTTATAAGCCACGTCTACGTCTAGATAATATGTCGTTTAGGACATCTGTGCTAAATCCAGTTGGTCCACAAAATGGTCGAACTAAATCGAATAATTTCCGAATACGCCAAAAACATTCGATCGCGTTACAAAAATGAAAACTCCACAAACACATGGTACCCCATGTTTTCGCAAGGGCTGAACAAATATCGCAAATTCGCATGGGTTAATGAGTGTAATGAGAAGTTCTTGAAAGCGACACGGAATGGGGTGTTGTACCACCGATGGTTTTTCTCGGAATGCGGTGCAGTGACTGCATTGTCGTACTCTCGAGATGGAACGCTTATTGTCATTGGGCATGCTACCGGCTTAATACAAGTTAGTGTAGCTATTAGGCAATAGCTATACACCATACTGCCTATCGATCAATGTACTGTAGTTCCAGTGGTTCCGGCGAAGTCGGTAAATAGAGCATAGCTAAAGTTTCCAATCCTGTTCAACGGGCTATGTAAGATAAATGGAACCGTTTTCATTTTTACATAATAAGTAGTGAGTACCATGTAGGTAATATATCTCGATACAGCGCGTCTTTAATAATTACGATAATATTTTATTTTATACTAGCTGTCCTGACACATGTTGTTCTGTCTTAAATATGAACTGGAATTAATAAATAACTACACCTATAATGCAACCTACGTCCCAGTCCTACACCTACTCCTACAACCTAAAGCTTTTCCAATATGTCTCACCGTTTAAACCTTCCTGAACTTCCACCATTATTTCAAGACTAAAATTAGGCAAATCGGTCCAGCCGTTCTCTAGTTTTAGCGAGACATTGGAATTGCAATTCATTTGTACATCCCCCGGGAACGGGATAAAAAGTATTCTATGTCCGTCTCCTGGTTTTAAGCTACCTCCCCACCAATTTTTAGCCAAATCGATTCAGCCATTCTTGAGTTATAAATAACTAAGCTAACACGACATTCTTATATATATATATATATATATATATATATATATATATATATATATATATATATATATATATATATATATATATATTATTAGGTATTTGAATGTGAGGATGGATGGATAGATGTTTGTGATCTTTCACACAAAAACTACTGAACAGATTAAAAAAAAAGTTATAGTAGTAGCTTAAATACGTACTATTTAAGCGGCGGCGCCGCGGGCTAAAGCTAGTATTTTATTTTACACTAAAAATATGTTTTGCTGTTTGGTGTCCTTTGTTGTGTACATTTCGTGTTCACGATACTACAGATCCCTTAGAATATTTAATCGTAATTTGTCTACTTCCAGCTGCGTCATGGCGGCACTGGCGTGGTGCTGTCCACCCTCCGAAACATCCAGTTCCCGCCAAAACCAATATACGCGCTGCAGTTCAGCCCACATGATGCGCGGGTCTGCTACGCCGCGTGCACGGACGGTGTGGTGTATAGGATCGAAGTACCCAATGTATGAATCCACGGAACATTTTTTTTTCTTTTAAATATCTTGATGTATGGGATTTTATTCTGTTTGTTAGTATTTGTTGTTATATCGGCAACAGAAATACATCATTATATAAATATAACACTGATATTTTCAACTGTCTAGCTATCGTGTTTCACGGTTCACGAGATACAGCCTGGTGATAGGTGATAGCCCTACAAATATTGGGTACAGCTGTTATTTGAAAATCTAAAAGACGATCTGTGTAATTTTGATTCCTTTGGTGTTGCGGTTGCCCTCGTGTATTTACAGATTGAGCGTGACTAAAGAATTCAAATCTGCACACAGATTGAGGCATCAGTGGAAGATCCACCGGAGCACTGCATCAGGTCGGACCCGGCACTGGAGAGCCTCACCAGGCAGTTCTACGGCAGCCCTGGGATGGCCACTGCCGCGACGCCGTTCGTGAGCCGTAAGATTGTATCCTGGGCCTAGAGGAACATTTGATAGCGGCGTAAATATGATAATCTTGACAGCGCCCATATAAGTTTCATTCGATAACGTTACGTTTACGCCGTTGTCAAATGTTCCTGCTAGGCCCCCTGACCTCTACAATTCATCTTATTCACGTAATTCGCAGTTGCGTTCCAGTACCAGAGCATGCTATCGGTGTCGTGCTCACTAGATTTGATGCATGTGTGAGTGCGACAGCATGCGCTGACACCAGCGTTGCCAGATATTTTTTGCCAAGTGATTTCGTCGAAAGCGGGACATAGAAAACGTGTGCAGGGTACCAGTTAAACCGACGTAAAAAGTAGATCCTTTCAGTGGTTGTAATTCGCATCATTCACACTGAAACCATAGTGCGAATTTATCACAATCATTTCAAGTAGATTTAATTTGTTGTTTAATAATAATATTTTTTCTCTTTTAAGTAATATTTATTATATTATTTTTAACACATTTAAGAAAGTTGTAAATAAATAAAAGCGTCCGCTATTCTCACTCTCTCGGCAAAACAAAAAAAAAACAAGTACATTGGTCTTCAAATCCATTTTAATGTAAACGTAAACAAGAGAACAACAGCGGCCTATAATGCTAACCAATTTCAATGTCACTTGCTTACCTACTGTGCAATAAAGAACTACAATGAGACATGAATTTGATCGAATTTTATCTATTTGTTTACGTTAGATTAAAGTGGATATGAACAGAGTATAACACAAATTCTCGAGATACAACGCAAGCTTTGTTTCCCTCCGGTTTTCTGTAAGGCCGTGGTATCCCTCATGTTAATAGTAAATGTTATGGAATTCGTCACTTTAATACCTAAAACTTATAATTACAAAATCCTGAATGCGAAATGGCGGATTTCCCGTGCACATAGCATTAAAGTTGTGGGTAGTCGCTCTGAATTAAACCCACTAATATAAAAGTTCCGGATCCTATCCAACTTGGAATATCATTTTAAGTTCCCACTTTAAACTTGCAATAAATTAGCCCCACGTTTTAAAATGGCCGTGTAAATGTGAAAGTCAGAGAAAATTCTCAGTTTTCTCGACTGTACTTTTGTTAGGAATTCTTTATTCTGCTAAGACGCGTCCTATAAAAAAATAGATTATTACTTCTCTTGCTATTTCCAACATTGAACACTACTATATAGTTTTGGGGGTGTCTATGAGCTGAGGTAATCATTCTTACCATCAGGCGAACCATTTACTCGTTTCTCGGTCCTAATTCATGACAGAACATTCCGGTAATGGCCGACTCCGGAAGCAACGGCGATTTTTCAACATTTTGTGCCCCGAAAACAACAAAATTGTCCCAAATTCTAGCGGGTTAGAATGCTGGGTTTTCATAAATATTGAAGAGTTTAACATTTCTGTTGCAGACAGGTCCCCGGCGCTGTCGCTTGGCATTCTCGCCGAGGAGGCGAAACTCGTTGTAGGCTACGCTGACGCTTCCATTAAAGTATTCGATATGGAAACTCAAGAGGTAAGATAATTTGGATTACGCCTACTGGCCCTAATACTAGGGCCTACCAGGAACAGATTGAGGTTGTTTCGAAAGTTGTGAAAGTTTAGCTAACAAACTAAAAATACCTACACCGCATGATTGCGGTGTAGGATGTACAATGAAATTGCGTAGGTAAACACACCGGCATATTTAGCGGAACACAAAAAAAAAGGTCCGTAATAAAAAAAATATGGTTTTATTTTAAAATCTACTTACTACACTTCTTTTGTTATTTAAAGTTTCATTTGTTTTACTTAAAATGAGATCACATTAAGAACAGATTTTGCGAGTAAAGGCTATTTGTGAAAAATGGTACATTTTTGAACTTATCATGTAACCGGGAAAAGTGAAAATTAATATTAAAATAACAATTAATTAAATTAGAAAAATGGTGATTAATATCGCGTATTTCCTCCACGTGCTCTTATTAAAGTTTCTACCCGTCTAGGCATACTGAGAATGATGTTATCGATGGTTTCCTGGGATAGTCTCCGCCATTCCTCAACTACGGCGATTCGCAGTTTACCCACGTTGGCAGGAGCTGGAATTCTGGACTTGAAATGAATGATATTCATATCATTAAGATAAGCTTGAGTTACCCGAGAGGTATGCGGCCGAGCATTATCCTGCATAAAAACAATATAGTCACCGATATATGGGGCAAACGGTACGACATTTTCTTCTAAAACTTCTCTGATATAGCGGTCTGCAGTCAGACTCCCTCTGTCAATCACTACCAAGTCTGTGAGAGCTCCCAAACAAATGCCCGCCCAAACCATTATTGATGGACCACCGTATGCAATTGTTTTTAAAAATTTGTCTGAATGTATCGTTCTCCTTTGCGTCTGTATATTCTTTGCCTGCCGTCAATTTGATTTAAGAGAATTCTGCACTCATCACTAAACAACTTACTCCATTGGTCCGCGTTCCAAAGTCGATGTTCCTGAGCAAAAGTTAACCTATTTCTACGATGATTTACCTCGAGCCTTGGAGCCTTGGCGGGCACAAATGAACCCAAACCAGCTTCTTCGAACCTTCTTCGTACCGTACGCTCACTTACGGTTACACCCCGCACTGCTTCTAACTCATGTCGGGCTTGGACGTCCGTCAAGCGGGGGTTCCTACGTACACGAAGCCGAATGAAATGATCATCCCTACTCGAAGTGCGTCTTTTTCTGCCTTGTCCTGCTCTTCTCACATAAGTACCAATCTCCCTGAACCGTTGGATACTGCGATGGATCGTTGAAACTGGTCGACGAAGATCTCTGGATATCACTCTGTAAGTTTGACCATTTCTTCGCATTTCGAGTGCCCTGGCAATCTCCGTTGGGGCTAAGTCAGGCATAATTCAGTCCTCAACTCCAAAAAGTCACGCGATTAAAAAAAAGCAACAAAAACAGTATTTCAATGAAATTTTAAATCAATCTCAGAAGGAAGAAATACTCGAAGTTCGCTCCAGATAAGGTTTATTTGAATAAAATTAAAACAATTGCATGAAATGTGATGTTCAGTTGTTTTCGTAATTTGAAAATATTTCTTTTTCAATTAAATGACGTATAAACCAGCCAGCAACCTTATATGATACTGATATCAAACCTTTATTTTATGTTCCGCTAAATATGCCGGTATGTGTATCTTAAATAAAAACTTGATATAATACTAAAATAATATAGGAATGTAATACTTATGCTGATCACCTATATCGCAGACGTTTCCAGATCTCGAAGGTGACTCTGTCACAGATTTACGGATTTATACTTACAACGCGTTCTAGCGGTTTTATGTTTCAATATCTTTGGAATGACATTTTACAGTTACCTAAGGGTCTGAGCCGAGACGCGAGTAGACAGTACATTAAAGATTAAATTATCACTACTCTGGTTGACTTTGTACTTCTAACCTAACTGGATAGCTAATATTTATTTTTATTTTATTTAACACTAGCTCTTGCCTTTCTGCACCTCCGTGGGGGATAAATTTAGAAAATCCTTTTAAATAACGGATGTCTATGTCATAATAACTATCTGCCTGCTAAAATTCAAATCAACAGCTACGACCAGTTGTTGATATTTACCATACAAACTTTTAACCCCCATTTCACCCATTTAGGGATGGAATTTTATATATATATAAAATACCTTCTTAGTGTACGTTCTAAGTTATGAATTAAAACAATTGTCTAAATTTCCACCCTTAGATTTGAGATCATTGGTTTATTTATCTAGCGACAGTCTAGAATCTAAATGCAAAACTACACGGAACCATGTAAAGAATTCAACATACTTAATACATAATATATACCCGCTTTTTTTAAACCAAAACTGTATATCGCTTGCTTTAAACCAATATTTGCAGCCAGAAAATAAAATTGTTTTTGTTAAAAACACGGACCATGGTATTATGTTATTATTAAAGCAAGAAGCTTTAAGCTAGCAGATCACAAATAAGTAACAAATTCTAGTAAGTAATACTTTTCTACCATTAGCGGAACGGTTATGCATGCGTCTAGGTATAATATGTCAGTGAGTCAGTGGGGGCATCACCTTTTATATAAAAAGATTAATGCCACATTTAAATTGTATAATGTAGATATAGGTATGTATTAGGTATGTACAAAACCTTAGGAGCTATTTAGAATTTTACCTGTCATTACTTTTCAAACTAAAATGTTATGCTTTTAAACATAGAAGATTTTGTTTGCCTTTGCTTTGTTCATCTTTAACCACGTCATAATATTATAAATCAAAAAAATCCTTTGAAATTCCTAAAATTCAATGCTGATGTGATCGGCACCTAAACTAGGATCAATTCTTAGTTTTCATTTGCAATAATAATTTCGTTTTATTAGCGTATATCTTCAATGCAAATAGTTGTGGAATAAAAGGCGCGGAGAATTTACTGTTATAGCCTCCCACTATTCGCATTTGAATTCTGAATATGTATAAAGACGGAATGTGTATTTAGTACTCAGCTGAGGAACATGCACCTGAGGGCTAATTAAAGAATAACAAACGGTATTGAAATACCTTACTATTGGTGGGTTGTTTTACAAGTCACGACCAACGACACGACACAATATCGTATCGTCAATTTCTACTATAATATAAAATGTTTTTAAATATTATACATTAAACGAGACAATCTTGTATATTATATATAATCGTAATCTCGGTAACCACCGCAAGTATTTCCATGAAATTTAGTATGCAGGGAGTTTTGGGGGAGAAAAATTGTTCTAGCTAGGACTTGTTGCCGAAACTGCGCATTTTTAAGTTATATAATATGTCTTCTCTTTCGTCGTGCAACAATATATAAATAATTTCGACTCTAATATGTCAATCTGATCGGCAGTTTGGTATGAGACATGAGCGTTGAGTATGTATAATATTTACGTTGTTCGGAAATTCGAAATGTGGTGGGTTCGAATCCTAGTCAGATAAATATTTGTGTGATTCTTTTTACCTTTTCATCTAATACAGTTTTGTAATCTTTCGAGCAAAGCTCGGTTAGCCAAGTACTATTAATTAAAAGTGTACGATATTCACATAAGGGTCAGCTCACACCGAAACGAGACGATACGTGCGAACTGACGCTGAGGGTTCAAAAAATTGCACTGTGGTTTCTGTATGTCTGGTCGGTATCTATTGGTCATTGGGTTCTGGTACCATACCCCTGATTTAAGAAGTAAGCGTTTGTGTATTATAATAACAATAGCTCTCGCCAGCGCCCGCCTAAAACAGTATCCTATGTGTATCCTTAATCATATCCTATGTGTTAATCCAGAGCTTAAACTACCACCATCCTAAATTTCATCCATCAAAATCCATGCAGTAGTTTTGGCATGAAAAAGTCACGAACAACCATCCGTCCTCACAAAGTTTTACATTTTAATAGTAATAGGAAGTAGGCTGTAGGATATTCTTTCATGATTTTTGTTTAAAGAAGGCGTATTATGGCAAGCCGCAAGCATAATCACAAACATCATAAGATAGCTTCTGCGGTATTCTGTAGTAGTCTGCATTTTTGATTCAATCTAAAATCATCATCATAATATCGTATTGTATGCTATAAAATACCGAACACAGAACACAGGTATATAGGTAGGTACAAGGTATATTATTTTCGGTTGTATTGTTTTAGGATGAGAATACAGCCACTGTTGTTTTATTACTATAAAAATAACAGGGGCTCTATCTACGTGATACTAAGTGACGGTACGGATGCTTTGTTTATTGGATGTTAATAATGGTATGATTATAAATTATATAATCCATATTATTGTTCATCTAATAAACAGTACCCGGTTAACCGAGCTTCGCCCGGAGTTCTGATAACTTTAAAAAGAAGAAAAGAATCACAAAAATATTTATGTGACCGGAATTCGAACCCATTCTGATTTTCAAACGAAGCAAAAATTATACACACGCATACCAAATTGCCAAAAGTCGAAATTATTTATATATTATTTCACAACGACAGAAAAACATATATGTACTCGTATAGCTTAAAAATGCGCGGTGTTTTAATTATTGTTGCCACTTCGATTTACAACTATTTTCAGATGATCTTTGATTCAGATTCAGATTATCTTTGTCTGATGCGTTGGAAAATTCACTTAACAGACAAAGACGGCAACGTTGTTTAAGTTATCCGTTGTGTAAATATTTTAATTAGTAAGGGGGTAAATCGAAATAAACGCGACAGTAGTATATCCAATTTTCTCATGTGTTTTTTTACTGTAATATGCCGTAAATTACATAATATTGTTTCTACTGTATTCATTGTTTGTTTAAAAATAAATATAAAGAGATTAAAAGTAGCTTATGTGTTATTCCAGAGTCTGAGCTACTATCATATCAAATTTCATTAAAATCCGTTCAGTAGGTAGTTATTGCGTGAAAGAGTATTAAACATTCACACATTAAAACTTTCGCGTTTATAATATTAAGCTTGTAATTTATAGGTATAATAATACATACACAAAAATTGAGCAGATCTATGAAAGGAGGTAAAGGAGGGTACGAGATCCGATAGGATTACACTTTTCGTATAAAAACTTTGCGTCGGAGTTACTGGTTTGATATAATATATTGCGAGAACAGTTATTGTTTGTGAATGTTTGTTTCTCTTTCACGCGAAAACTACAGAACGGATTTTGTCGAAATTTTATATGGTAGTAGTTTTAGCTCTGTATTCATACTAAAGCTACTTTTTATCTCTAAAATGTGAGTTCTTCCCGTGGGATACTGCATTTACGCTGGCGAAGGTTAAAGCTAGCTTCTATATGAAACAATAATTTTGTTTGTCACTTAGCGCATGTACTACATTTTGGCTAATGAATTATTAAGGCTTAATCTTTTATGCCATAAATCAATAATTTTTGTAGCTATTGATAATATAGATTTTTTTTCCTTGTATTAATACAATTCAATTATATTCTGGCAGTTTTTACGATTAAATTTGATTGTCGCTGAAATATGTAGCGGGTGGGCTCTGTAACAGCGTTTTCACACTTAGCGGTGCGATATTACCATCCATACATTTTTGTTTTCAAACGTCGTCGTCGTAATTAGCGATGGCAACTGGGCTAAGGCTCAGTATTCTATACCTAAATAATAATAATAATATTTATGAACACTTTACACGACGTCAATCTCGGTCCCGTGGTAAGTTCTCGAAGAACTTGTGTTACGGGTACCAGACAACGAAAATATATATATTATTTAATACTTTTATTCAATAGGTACACATATTTAAGATTTTTATTATATTATACACATATTTAATACACATACATGACCCAGGAACACGGAAACACTTTTGTTCCTTCGGCGGGATTAGCACCCGCGACCCTCGGCTTGAGCACCAACACGCCCAACCACTGAGCCACAGAGGTCGCCTGTAAAAGTTATTGTGCAACTACATCTGCAGTGGTCATCAGAGGTAATTGAACAATAATCTCTTCATACAAGAACCTCCCTATTTTCGCGCGCAGTCTGTTAAAAGAGTAGGTACCTACTCTTAAGAGTAGGTACCTATACGTCTTACCAATACATCGCACTTATCAGTAAAAAAAATATCAGTAGGCCAAGCACAAATATTTTGCGCAAATGAAACCTGTCAATAATATGACAGCGCATATTCAATTGTTATTCAATAACATTAAGTATGGGGATCGTGCTTCTAGACTGTTACGCCAACTAGTGTCAAGTATCCAAAACAGTTGGGATCATGTATTTAACGTAAACACATGTGATTTACTTTTTAATAATTATAAATAAAATATATTTATTTGTTTTAAATAATGCCAGCTTCGAGAAAAAATTGTTGTATTCTTGGATGTAATAATACATCACGTCGAGAACGTGGATTCAGTGTGGAAGTGAAATTTTATAAATTTCCAGAGAGCGTGTTAGGAGCCTCATGGAAAATAGTAAAACGTAAACAGTGTATAAATGCAGTGAAAAATTACGTGTAAGTACAATATTAATTTAAAAATTTAAAAATGAACTGCACCATTCAGTAAAATTACTTATAACATTTAAATACATTTAAAATTTCAAACATTCGTGACAGTTATCTTATAGTTATGACTTAACATTTTAATTCTTTTCTTTGATTTCAGAGAAAATCCAAAAGACTGGGATAAAATACCCCAGATAAAATCTCAAGTCGAAAACAAAAATGCTATTTTTATCATGCCTTCTTTTGGCCACAAAGATCAATTCACCCCTGAAGAAGTTCACGAAACATACAACATAGCTTCTGTGAGGATACATATAAAACGAGTAAATCAATAAAGGTCTTTAGAATTCTATCAAAAGTACCTAATTCATTATTTCCTCATATTGATGAAATTGTTTATTTGTGCTTTGGTAAATGTACAGAAGCCATTGTTTATAGAAAAAGAAGTTGACAAATAAGCGTTTTTCAAATAATTGTAAAAACTGAATAAAATTTCTAAACGAATTAATTGTTTACCAAAAAGAAAGGTTTTATTTTCTTAAATAATTTCAAATTTAATGTTTATTATTTCTCTGTTTTATAATAACTCTGACATAAGGTAAGTACCTACAGAATTAATAAATGATAAATATTTTTATAATATATTATTTGCTTGTAATATTAAATATTATTAACACAGATAACATTTATAAAACTTTTCGTAATGAATAAGTACAAAAAATAATTTCTTACGATTTGTATAAAATTAAGTTAATAATAAAAATAATTTTAGGCAACTTTAAAATCTCAACAGTCTTAGAGATAACAAGTACTATAACATTTTCTCAATACCGCACATTCGAATTCGGTCGAATGCAAAATTATTCTTAGGTCATTTTATAATTAATATCTAAAAAGTAATGTACTAATGATAATCATAAATGTATTGTTATTTAGTTGAGTCTTTGGCGTATAATTTTTGTATGTATTGGGTAAAATAAAACTTTTCAAGATGAGGTATTAAGTTATTCAACAATTTGATTTTAATAATTTTTTGCCTTTCTCATCGTTCAGGCCATGTATTATATTATTGACTATTGGTTTAAATCCATATTTTCTTATTTTTTCCATTGTTATAACTTTTTGTTAATGTTATTAAATATTTGTTTTGATACCACTATGTTCATCAATGAAACACCAGAGAGCGCTCACTTCGACAGTAGTGCTGCCTCTATATTTCACGCACGATCCCTATAGGTACATATTTTGTTGGGCCACAGAATCTGTGTATAATGTATATTATGTAATGCTTATCGAATATGGCGTCCCACAAGGTAGTATTTTGGGCCCTACGCTCTTCTTGATATATATTAACAACCTGTGTGAGCTAGATCTACCTTGTGGAAGAATCTTCACCTATGCCGATGACACAGCTCTTCTGTTTCAAACCGAATCCTGGGATAAAACGTTTCGTGCTGCTCAGTTAGGGCTTAATAAAGTCACAAAATGGCTTAACAATAACTACCTCACCCTAAATGTTGACAAGACGAACTATATTACCTTTTCCCTCACTGGAGCATCACAACCCACATCCAGTCTGAGTTACTTAAAAGCCCATTCATGTCTTGACCACACATCTAGTAACTGTCTATGTAAACCCCTGTCTCGTACCGGATGCGTTAAATATCTGGGAGTCTTTATCGACGGTAGAATGACATTTGATTACCACATTGGCATAACTATCAAAAAGATTCGGAAACTTACATTTTTATTTTATAGACTAAGACATATTTGTGATGATAATCTCATTAAAAAAATATACTTTGCACTCGTACAATCACTCATCTCATGTTGTATAGTTATATGGGGTGGCGCACCTAGAACTAAATTGTGGCGTCTAGGAAGATCCCAGAGGTGCATACTTAAAGTTGGCTGGAAACTACCAACCTTCTACGCCACAGCTGAATTATACCAAAAATGTTGAGTATTAACTGTACGTCAGTTGTCCATCCTAGACACTATCATTAAAAAACATACTACTCTAAACTATGATAAACATTTAAAACTTAACTGTCGCAGAAAATCTCAGATTTGCACTACCATTGACATATTTAAAACTAGTTTTGCACAAAAGATTATTTTGCTTCCTTGGTAGTTTTTTGTACAATAAAGTCAACGAAATTTTATCAATCTATCATTAAAACAAAATAAAATGTTAAATGAAAGTCATACGCTGGCTTGCCGATTTAAGTTATGATGATACGGAAAAACTCTTAATTCGACCAAAATAACATACCTTAATCAATAGAGATACTTTGCCCTCACACATACACATACACTCAAAACACAAACAGACACACACACATATTCATACACACACATACACTTATAGGTACACACCCACATGCTCCATCTTCTAAAATATGACTATCGACCACAAAGTAAAATACAATTAGATTGTATAATTTTCACTCACATTACATTTCCTATTATTATTTTAGTTCAGATTCATGGAAAGTGGTATCTCCATCAGTGTGTTGTTGATTTATAATAAACATTCATTGAAATGTGTTAAAATTCGTACAGATATGTGTTCATGTTTGCTCGCCGTAGCATATTGTTGCATAAAAAATGCCCAGTGTCCTTTGTAATTTCTGATAAATATATAATAATAGTTTATTTAAGTAACCTATTGTGTGTGCCTGGGGCACCAATATACAGGCTCAGGCTTAGTTTGGGCTCCACGTCTCCCACAAATTGTTTTGTAGTTTTTGGGAGAAATAAATTATTATTATTATTATTATGTAAAAACAGGTGGAATCAACCTACAAAGTGCACAAGCTACGCGTGCAGTACATACCCCGCAAGCTGCAGCGAATGCACGTGGGGCAGGTCTGCGCGATCAGCGCGCATCCGCAGCGCGTGCACACCTTCGCCAGCGGAGCTTGGGATAATACGATACGGGTAACTCCTTTATTTCTTATGATCGCCTGGTAGCTCAATTGCTATGCCACCAATAGTTACGGGCGGTGCAGAGTTACTGTTTCATTTTTATAGTTTGTTTTCCATTCCTTGACAAATATAAGTATGTGCAGCCAGGGAAATTAATGCTTAGCAGTTGTGCGGGATGTTGTCATCAGCCACTTGCAGTCGGGAGACTTATCAATCTTGGCTATTTTCGGAGCTAATCTACTCAACATTTTATTTCCTGGATTGAATATATTCCTGAATTATTAAAAACTTCGTACCCACTTCCATACAAATCCATCAGGTAAGAAGCAAAACTTGACAATGTGCAAGCGTTCTTATTTGAATACCATAATAATTTAATTTGGATGCGCCAAGTAAAGTTAGCGAACTCTTGTGTGAGTGCTCCTGGCTGCGACGTGCAAGCCAGTTAAATTCTGAGTACTCTAGAATATCATAGTAATAGAATATTTTATGAAAGACCATGTAAATTTTAACGTTGTTTTAAATAGTATTTTTTGTTTGTTTTGTTTATGGTTTTGAGATAAATCATATTTCATAATAAGAACATTATATTATATATACCCACTTTATTAAAAACTTAGGCCCTTTCATCCGTTATTGTATGATTTATACAGTATTCTCCATCTACAGAAGTAACCACTCCTGTAATACTGTAGTTCCTGGGAGAGTTGGTTTTGAAATGTCGTATGATTGCCGAAGCACATACGGCATTCTCACAACACAGTCAGCCTAGTCCAGAGGAATGACTGGGGCCAACCAACCATGTGCGGGTTTCCTCACGATGTTTTCCTTCACCGTCCGTCACAACCTGGGAATCGAATCTGCACTCTCTCGAGTGCGAATCAAACGGTCAACCCACTAGGCCACGAAGCTAGCCACCACCCACTATAATACACCATACATAAACGAGCATAATAATAATAATTTTAATAGTACCTGGGAGACCGAGGTTTTGAGGAAAAAAGTAACAGATGACGGTAGGTATTAAAAAATTAATCACAATATTATTAGTCTGACCGGGACTCGAACCCAAGACACCAATTTGCCAATAACGCGAATAGTACAACGCATACGTAGTTGAGCCACGCGCTTTGACAACTCAAGAGCGATATAATTTAGATGTTATTAGTTATTCACGGTTTCCCTGGGATCAGACTTAGCTCGATCGATTCTTCACCTCCAACACCCACGGCGTACTAAATTCCATGGAAATTGTTGAAGCCGTTTCCGAGATTCAGAATATAAATATGCATATACAAGAATTGTTCGTTTAAAGTATAAGGTAAAACTTATGCACGTTTATGTATGGGATATTAATTTTGTATTCGTCATTATTTTAAATAAATGCACACATAACAGTTATACAGTTTTGTCTGCATATGTATTAGTAAAAAAAGTGTTTCAACTTACATTTTATGATTTTTTAACACCACCATACTATGCCACACTTATTATAATATACCTAAAGAATTTGAAAAGAGATAATATTCAGTTTGTACAGTATCATCTGACATGATCTACCAATGACATTTGTAAGAGAAAAAGCTCTTTAACATCTCTGCAATGCCGAATATTATGTCTATTCAAACGTCCATGTTTAGATATCCCATAAAATCAAAATATTAATAATTTATATGTGACAAAATAAATCTCTGATTTCCTTGGATACCGTTGCCTTTATGTAGCGGTGTTGAACAGCGGTGAGTGGACGTTTTCTATGTAAAATCGGGGACAATTACCGCCTTCTATGTAAAAGAAAAGGTTACCTAAGAAATGTTAATTCACCGGTGTATTTCCGCCGCTGTAGGTAATAGTAAAACGGCAACGCTATCCTAGGATAGCGTTGCCGTTGACTATAACATTACAACGTTTTGTAGTGGCGTCCTTTGTAATGACCACATAATACATTCACACTAGATGTTGCCCGCGACTAAAAGAAATCCCGCTGGAACCGTACATTTTGCTGCGATAAAAAGTAGCCTTAGACCTTGTCCTGGCGAATTACGCGCGTAAATCTACGTGCGTAAGGCTTCAAGACAAAATGTCTGGCCGCTGGCGGCCTACATAATATTGTGATGGACGATACGCGCGTTAGTAAAAAATACGCGCGCCGCTTTTGGGCGCAATGTATGGTGACCTAGTACCTCGACACGCGCGTCGGCCATACCGTATGATTTATGCGCATATTTAAACTTTCGCTTATTAGTAAGGATTTATTTTAATAGATATCGACTTTTTACTTACATACTAATTATAAAAAAAATGATTTATTAATTTAATTAAACTAGATATTCGATACACTTGAAACTTAAGCACAAACAAGATGTTTGAAGTTCGGTGGCCAACCACAAGCCCGATAGGATTACAAACTTTCATGTTACAAAGTGTATTGTGTATTCAAAACTAATAAATCGAAGTGGTTAATTCACACAAACAAAATATATTTTCAAACAGAAAAATATAAATCGACTTCCAAAGTAAAAGCAATAACAAACATTCTTTAAACTTGACTAATAATTGAAAAAAAAAACATATTCTCGAAATAGTTCTCCTTTTGAATTCAGCAAAAATTTAATAATTTCTCTACTCAATCTTCTTATTTTTGAAGTCGGTACCAGCCAACTTGAACCTGAGTTCTGTAAAATATTTTTTAAGTATAAGGATGATCTATCGCCAAGGTTCCTGCTCGACCAGTTTCTAAAAATTTTCCATTTCACGGGGACGCCTCAAAAATTCTTAAGCACGTAGGAAACAGCGTAACAAACAGCGTGATTGGTTAACGCACACAATCATCGTGTGCTCGACCGTAAAAATGATTAGTTGTAAGGTCGTGTTCGTCGGTGTGCTGTTTGGCGCATGCGCTGTGTATATATTTTGCCGCAATAAAATGTAGCATAATATGTCCTTCCCCGTGGTCTATTGTATACTGTGTATTGTATATGTATCTGTGCCAAATTTCATTAAAATCGGTCTAGTAGTTTCGGAACCTATTATCAATACAAACATTTCTTCTTTATTATAAAGTATAATATAGATGATGTTTAGTGACTAGGTAATATAATATATTCATTATTACGAGAGCTTCACTAAAAGTATCGGGAAAGGAATATTTCCACTGTTCCTGTCATATTAAAATCTTTTTAATTTAAAACTCCTTGGTTTCAAAAATCGAATACCGTTTATTTATTTAAAAAAAGATTCTCGGTCTTGTCACAAGGTCTTGTCAAACTTGTTTAGTCGTTGAGAAAATGGAATTGACTCGAGAAAATTCTAGAGCCATGATTTATTATGACTTTCGAAGTGGTTTAACACAAAAACAGTGTGTTGACCGGATGATTTCTGCATTTTGTGATGAAGCCCCATCCAAAACCACAATTTATCGCTGGTTTGCTGAATTTCAACGTGGACGTGTCAAGCTCAGTGATGATCCCCGTCAAGGTCGTCCTAAAACTGCAGTCACCCAAGAAAACGTTGATGCTGTGCGTAAGCTGATTGAGGAAGATCGACATGTGACATACCGCGAAATTCAGGCAACTTTAGACATTGGCATGAGTCAAATACAAATAATCTTGCATGAACAATTAGGTGTCAAAAAGTTTTTTTCCCGATGGATACCGCATTTGCTCTGTGAAGAGCAAAAAGCGGCTCGCGTTACTTGGTGCGTCAAACTCTCGAAAGATTCCACGCAGGATCCTCAAATGCTGTATACAACATCGTATCAGGTGACGAATCCTGGATATATGCGTACGAACCCGAAACAAAAAACCAGTCACGAGTTTGGGTGTTCGAAAATGAGTTAAAGCCAACAAAAATTGTTCGTTCACGAAGTGTTGCAAAAAAAATGGTGGCCACGTTTGTCTCCAAAACAGTCCACGTTTGCCATGTTGCGACTATTCCTCTTGAGGGACAAAGAACGGTTAATGCAGAATGGTATGCTAACATTTGTTTGCCACAGGTCGTTTCTGAACTCCGTAAAGAGAACTGCAACCGCCGCATCATCCTCCATCACGACAATGCGAGTTCTCACACCGCGCACAGAACAAAAGAGTTTTTAGGGCAAGAAATCATAGAATTATTAGACCATCCGCCGTACAGCTCCGACCTAAGCCCTAATAATTTCTATACTTTCCCTAAAATAAAGAATAAATTGCGTGTTCAGAGATTTTTATCACCTGAAGAAGCTGTGGACGCCTACAAAACGGCCATTTTGGAGACCCCAACTTCCGAATGGAATGGTTGCTTCAATGATTGGTTCCATCGTATGGAAAAATGTGTCAAATTTCGCGGAGAATACTTCGAAAAGCAATAAATACATTTTTAAATAGTAATGTTGTGTCACTTCCTTGATTCCCGAAATTTTCAGTGCCGCCCTCGTATAATATTAATTTTATTTTCAAGATATGAATGAATGAGTAATTAAAAATACAAAATAAAATGATTATCGCATCGATTGCAAACGTCTTTGAAGCCGGATTTTACGCGTGAGTGTGTGTGCGTGATGAATCGTGTCATCATGATTCATGGCTGCCAGAGATTTTAGCCTTATGCCTAGTCGAGCGGAAACTTTGTCGATAGTACATAGGTGTGATGAATTTTATTTATTTTTTGATTCTAGGATTTTTGCAATTGTTTGGGCTCCTCCGTTTTGGAAGTCGGTTAAAAAGAGTATCACGTAGGGTATTAGGTACGCGTTAAGTAATGAGTTACAAAAAATAGGTAGGTACACAAAATTAACGAAGAACCATTTTTATTGATTTCATACGTTTACGCCATTAAAACCCATTGCAAATATAACTACTTTTACGAATTACGAAGTACTTTCTGCAAGAAACGGAACACAATTAATGATATAATTAAGGTACGACCGAGAATGACTTTTTTGTCTCGGCCGAGACCGAGACTAAATGTAATTCTCGGCCGAGAACGAGACTAAATGTAATTCTCGGCCGAGAACGAGGCCGAGACCGAGAATTTATAAAATAGTTAGTAGTAATAGTTAGTATAAAATAGTGATTTTGAACAAAAAATGAAATAATAATTAGAATATAACAGTTTAATTTAACAGTTACAATTTATGAGTACAGCCTAAAAAAGAACATAAATAGGTACCTTTATTATATAACTAGCTGGCTCCGCCCGCGTAAGTATAGTATTCCTCGGGAACACTACTTTTTCGGGATAAAAAGTAGCCTATGTTTTAATCCAGAGTCTAAACTACTACCATAGCGAATTTCATCGAAATCCGTTCAGTAGTTTTTGCGTGAAAGCGTAACAAACATCCACGCTTTCACATTTATAATATTAGTAAGGATTGAAGAAACTTCCGTTAGTTTGAATAAATTTAAACAAAAATATTGACAACTGTCACCTCCTCCTTCTACTCTCGTGAGACGTGACCACGGCTGCTAAAAAGTGGCCGAAACGTCGGGATTCACTAACTTAATAACAAACTGCGATAAAATACGTGAAAGTAGTTTCATTTGTAACGAAAAAAACAAACATTCCAATGACGTAACTATAGTCGGTCTTGAGTTACAATAATTGTGATCCTTATGTCGTTGGCATAAAGGTCCTGTTAGAGGTAAAATAACTCTAATAGGGCTGTAGCCTGTACCTGCAACCTAGTAGATATCTATAGACGTATAGATAAGTTGGAATTGCATTGTAAATTGTAAGCACCTCATTTCTTCACGAGTTCTCAAAGCAAAGAAGTAGTTCCTTTGCCGCTTGTTGAAGAGTTCTTGAAGCAAATAAATTTCAATACGCAGAAAAATATTGTTCAAATTTGAAATTGAAAAATACATCTGCTACTAAGATAAACTACATAATAATCATAGAATAAATACGCTAAGAAACGGGGGTACGCACATGAAAACGAAGTCAATCATACCATGACATATTGTCATGGTCTGTTTGAACGACCCGTCAGTTATCAAGGTCATGCGCTAGTGCATACGGCTCCGACAATAGGCTACTTGACTCATATTTAAATTCATATATTGGAGGACTATTTTCTTTAGTACTTGGCTTAGGAAAACGTATTCTAGCGATATCATAAATTAAAAACTTAAGATTTAATTTTTACTGACGAAAACACCTCGAAGTAACTTCTGGCAAGGATGTGACGACACAAACACACTAAACACATATTATGTAGTAGTGAAACGGAACGTTTCTGTAAATAAATAGTTCATGACATCTTAAAAAAAAATATATCAAATCGTCAAACGGAACGTAACACCGCCATTTTACTACTACGGACTATAGCGCAGATTACAAATATATTGTAATTTGTAGTACTAGTATGACGTCACAGCACAGATAATCTCTCAACCAACATGGCGAATAGTGTTTTCGGCGGTTTTTAAAAAGTGTATTTTTAAAATATTTTTATTGTAGGATTTTAGGTTTCAAAAGAATGTTTTATTATTTGTGTGTAATTAAACAATTATGAAGCGTTTAGGATATACATAAAACAAGGTAGCCTATTATAAACATTATGACGGTTTGAGTGGTTAATGGGTGTCACATTGGAATTTGTCAAATCTTTTGTGAAATCTTTCAAATCAAATCAAATCAAATTTGTGAAATCACATTGTCGCATTGGAAAAACTTAATAAAGCTTCGGGCATTACAATTCATTTGTAAGGATTTGACTTTTTTTTAACTATCAATTTAAAGTGTTACCAGTATTAACATAATCCCTAATATTTACCTCAATACCAGTTTAATGGATACAATGAGACGTATTGGGGCCATTCATTTATTACGTAAGACGATTTAGGGGGGAGGGGTGATAATGTCTTCATTTTTGATTTATTTAGATGTTAGACCATGGCATATTCTTATGTTTTTGTTTAGATTTCCATCTGACCCAATTGTGTCTGATCGTTGGATCAAAAAAATAAGATTAAATCGCAATGAGAGCTATTGGAAGCTGTCTAAAAGCTCAAAAATTTGCTCGATACATTTCGATGACCAAGTAAAATACATCACAACAGCAGAAAGGAGCAAACCATCTTATTCCCAAGTCAGTTTACCTGTTTGGTTTATTATTAATAATCAGCAGTCCCCTGTAGTTTGGTAGATGTAGGTATTAACTCTTCCTACTTCTCCTACAATCTTCTGATTAATTTCGTTGCGGGTCCCAAGACAGACTTAACATATCCCTCGGGGAGCTGTGAGATCATATCAAAGGGTTTTTGTGGTTGGTTACCACTGTCGATCTGTCGATCCTGGCTACACAGGAGTTGCAGTGGTGGGTATGTGTGCTGGGCTAATTCCGGTAAAAAAGGTATAGGTGTAGTTATAGGACTTACAAGGGGTGGTAGCCTAACACACCTGGTGTAGGTTGTAGGGGTAGATATTGATGCAGGTTGTAGGTGCACGTTGTCGTCGTCGGTGACAGGTGTAGATGTTGTTTAATCGATACCCCACGAGATATACGAGTAGGTGTACCCCAGAATCATAATGCAAATGTCAGACTATAAAATTATCTGTTTTAGTACATTGTAAGTTATTGTCACATCAATTTATCAATTGCATGTGGTGTAAATAATAATTAGAGTAACAATTATTGATATGGTATAATTTAGTAGATATATATTTGCCCAAAATAGTGAAATTCTTCATGAAGCGGGCAACATTAATCTGCACAAAGTTTTTTAATTATTTTATATCTACCTACTTATGTTCAATCTACCTTCAATTTACACGTCCTGATGATGAGTTAACCAAAACCGGTCGTGTTTTTGTATAAATTATTGTAAAAACCTAAATAAAGTGGAAAAGTTGTGTGATATTATTATGAACATGAATTTCCACCAAGAACCAACAGGAAACTCAATCATTAATCACTTAAAGAACGTTTGTGCGCTTCTTTTACGGCCTTTTTTTAATTTTAATATGATATTATCTAATATCTATGTTATAAGGTCAATGATTTCACTAACGACTACACACCTTGGGTATAAGATAGAGCCCTGCAAGGCTGCTTCTACGTACGTATGTATGTGTCTACATTGTAATTATTTTTTTTAAAGACCTAATTTCTTATCATTTTTTTCAGCGGAATCGATTTTATTTTATATCAGAATAGATCATTTTACATAGGTACATTTAATACATATCAAGAAATAAGAAACAAATAGAATTCTATAACTTGATCAAGAAATGAAATGAAATGAAATTATATGGAAGTTCAGTTCTTAACAAACATATTTGTCCTCAGATCTGGGACAAGCGCGTCAAGATTGGATGTATGATGACGTTTGAGGGTGTTAACGTGTGTGGAGACAGCATAGACTTAAATGTGAGTGTTATATGTTGTTATTCATCACTAAATTGCATGTAACAAAATATTATTCATTAGGGTTCCGTACCCAAAGGGTAAAAACGGGACCCTATTACTAAGACTTCGCTGTCCGACCGTCTGTCTGTCTGTCTGATACCAGGCTGTTTCTCCTTAACCGTGATAGATAGACAGTTGCAATTTCCACAGATGATCTACCTATTTCTGTTGCCGCTATAACAACAAATACTAAAAAACCGGGCAAGTGCGAGTGAACTCGTGCACGTAGGGTTCCGCACTATTCTGCCAATATTTGACATGTCTTCGAGCCAGCTGTTAAACTTTTAGAGAGACATCCTATTTTAACAAAAAAATGTGCTTTGAAATTAAGTATCTCGCAAACGGGTAACTAAATCTAAAAATCGATTGAGCAACCTCTCAACGTTTTTAATAGACCTAATGGGTTGACACGAGAAAAAAAAATCATCCCCATTTTACGTATATGGGAGGTACCTCAAAAATATATTTTTCGTGATTTAATTTAAGCACTTTGTCGATGTAGTAAATACACATATCCATGCAAAGTTTCATCTTTAAAGCACTAACCGTTTGGACGGTAAGCCGTACGGACGGACGGACGGACATGACGAAACCATAAGGGTTCCGAGACGTGCGAGTCTGACTCGCACTTTTTTTATTGTATCTCACTGGCGCCTCCTATGTATTTATATTATCTGTACGTAGCAAGTAATATGTTGTCTGTGCCACTGTCCTATGAATAAAGTTAAGTAAGTCTGCTAATATAACTAACATTAAATAGCTTATCCGTTAAGTAAATATTTACTAGTCCTTACCAGTAAGGGGGTAAGTTTACTAACAAAATTTTTTTTAATTAAAAATGTGCATTTTTAGTTATAACTTAACGTCTGTCTAACGCACGAAAATAATAATATATCAATCTTAATATCATTTTTTATCTGAGATCAAGATTTCAATACATTTCAACGACCCTAGGATTAACTTCACGTCAATTTACGTCAATTTTTTATTTGAGAATCTAAGATTGAAGTCAATCTAAAATTTTAGATACGTTATTAATTTCGGGCGTAAGTCTCAGATTAATAACTAAAGTATAGCTGATATTATACCCGACTATTTAGTAAGAGAAGAAAAATATAATATCCCACATGCTAACACTTATCATGAGTGCCATAAAGTCGTAATTCCAACGTCGTAAAAATTTACTCCAAAAGACCTCCAAAGGCGTGACAACCTTAGAAAAAACCGAAGAAGCACGGATTTTCTATCCCTTTCACTCCTATGGGGTTTTGCCATTGTTGTTTTGTGAGACAGACAGTCTTTCTGACTTCAGGAATATCTCTCACGTAGTAGGCCTAAAAGTATTCAGTCTTTCTGACTATCTATAATCTATCAATATTGATTTGGGATAAGCGCTAAACTTTCCGACTTAGCCCAAATGGAATTTTATCGTACGAATTTAATGGAACTTTGGCAAGATTAATCGAAAACAATGTTATGGCGGAGTGATAAATTGTACCTGTTATGACGCGTAGGCCACGATCTAATTTCTTATAATATTATTGATTCTCATACGTTTTCGTACACCATTATATACTCATGGTCTATCCACATGTCCTCGTCGAAACGGTAGGGTGTCACGGCACGGTGGTGTCACGTGTTGTGACCCTGTGCGATGCCGGTACGGCGCAGAATCACAGATTATAGAAAGACAAACGGATAAACAGTTACATGTGCACATGTGGCTCGACCTCTGTGGCTCAGTGGTTAGCGTTTCGGCGCTTAAGCTGTAGGTCGCGGGTTCAAATCCCGCCCAAAGGGACAAAAAGATTTTCTGTCTTCCTGAGTCTTGGATATCTATTAAATATATGCATAGTATAACAGTATTAAATATATTTCCGTTGTCTGGTATCTGTGATACAAGTTCTTCGGATATTTAGTACAGGACCAGATTGACGCTGTGTACAATAGATAGCGTCCATAGATATTATTATTATATTAGTTAGCTTTCGATCTGATTGCACTACACAAGTACACTACTACAAGCATACGGTGTGTCCAAGACTGTGTGGAAAAATTGTGGGCCGTTTAAGTGGACGTCCAAATTTTCAAATTTGGATCGATTCTCTGCACGTAACTATATTATATTCTACTCTGTGGCTGAATGTACCGGAATTTTACAAGCCACGGCGATCCAGTTTTACGGTGCCGTGAATATGCACGATATGCCAACGCACCGTGCCGCGACATTGCACCGTTTCACGTTGAGGACACGTGACGTAGACACGTGGACAGGCCGATAGGGAGTAATAAACGATGTTCACAAAACGTGGAAAGAACAACGCCACTTTTATGGCGACACGCACAACACTGGTTCACATTTCGCACCCATTAACAAAGATTTCAAAACTAAGGATGGGCTATGACGTACATTTGACAGAACAAATCTTCATACAAGTAAAAGTTACGCTGTCTTGATTTCACCCGACCTCAAATCTCAAAATGGCCCCAAATAACTCCAAAAGTGGGACCATTTAAGAGTTTTTGCCTCAACATGCCTCGTCTACAATGTTATATACTTCTATGCCCATTAAGGTATTTTAGCTGGATTTAAAACATATTTAGATCATAAAAATATTATGTTTAATTATAATTTAATCGTAATATAATATTATTTTTGTATAATTAGATACAATATGGGTCATGATGTTTTACTGTAGATATTTAAATATTCATTGCAAAAATAAAACATTTTAAAGCTTAGTGGCTTGGCCTGTTAGTGCTAGGTTTGTGGGGTATACTCAATACTTAATCGCATTAAAATAGCTGAACGATCTTAATAAACTTGGTAGGTAGAATCTAGTAGAGCTATACGGTCACTTAATTGATATTTCATAAAACGTGAAAAGTTCTTAAGAGTTCTGCGCGAACGAATGCGTGGGCCAAAACTATTAAAGAAAAAGTATTGACTTACCTATTATATTACTAGCTTTTTCTCTTCTTTTTCTTTTTGAGTATACACGGGAACACTGTACTGGTTTGTAATAAAAAGTAGCATTTATGTTAATCCAGAGCCTAAGCTACTACTATACCAAATTTCATCAACATCCGTTGAGTAGTTTTTGCGTAAAAGAGTAAAAAACATCCACCCATCCTAACAAACTTTCACATTTATAATAACTGTAGTAGGATTACTGTCGTAAGAACAGACTTTGTTTGTGCGTAATACGTCTCCAATGCGTGCGTGCGCCATATTACCTAGATAAAATGAAGAAGGTATATGAAAAATTTTTCTAGGAGCTTATCGGTAGTGTCGAAATCATTAAAAAAGCGTCAATTAAGCATTTATGTCAGTTTAGATGTTTAAAGTACAAATATTTGTGCAAAATGTTCCAAGGGGCTCATCCCTAGTTTCGAAATCATCGATAAAAGGCAAGTTATATATAAGTCGAAGTCGTTCGACATTATGTACACGTAGTGGGGTATTTATAAAGTTATGGCCGAGGTAGTTTTAATTAAAAACTTCACCTTTGTAGATGTTTTATCAGTCTCGTTACCAAGTTCGCGGCTCTTTGTGGGTTTATTACACTTTTCATTAGACTACTTAGTGTTGTTGTAGACGATGGTGGTGAACAAAATAACAATTAAAATTTTTATGTTAGTAGTTTTTTTTTTAAGATGACCTGTTACAAAAGTTAAAATTCGCCCATCTAGTACGACAGAAGTGTACTTATGTGGACATAAGAAGGTAATTTTTGTGTGGATGCTTTTATATTGATTTTGAAAGTAAATAAAATAAATAAAATATGAGGTAACACCCGGAATATCAAGCAGTGAGCGAGCTGTAGAAAAATAGCTAGGAACACTTTCCATCATGTCAGCTTTCAAACGAATAAAACTAGATGAAAATCTGTTCATCCGTTTGTGCGCTACGATACACTACAGGCAGACACACACAAAGACAAACATACACACACAGACAGATAGACACGACAAACTTAAAACACCCCCCTGTTTTCGTTGGGAGTACCAAAACTTCCATATAACTAAAAGTTCTAAAATAACAGCTACAGTAAAAAAAAAAACTTTAGTTAAACTGTTCTAGGCGTATATAAATAATGTAGATATCTCTTGCAATTTATTCTCAAGAATTTTCCTATATTCTATAAAATGTAGGTAATGAACTAAATAAAAATGTTTTTTTTTTATGAATAACTATCTTATTTTAATGAACAGTACTAAATAACAGCATAATAAATGTACGAAATTTTAATAAGCCTAGCTTACAGATAATTTGTCTACGAAAGATAGTCCTTTGTTGTTCAGAAGCTGAAACCCTAAGATTACTAGTAGCAACGAAGAATTATTAAGATTTTTAACATGACATAATATTCGGGCACATATTTTAGACACGTTGCAGCCTTAGGCTGGGACTATAATATAATCCGGAATCCGGCGGGCCCGAGAATATTAAGAGTGCTGAAAATAGAACTCTGCGCTAATACAATAGAGTTGAAAATCGAAGTGTCGAGTGTCGAGCTGTCATATATAATAATAATAATATCTATGGTCAGTCTGGTCTCGTGGTAAGTATCCGAAGAACTTGTGTTACGGGGACGAGACAACTTATATATACATCCCGTATATATTTTAATAGTTCTATACTATACATATATTTATATTTTTATATTAAAAACATATTTAATACACGTCCATGTCCATGACCCAGGAATTCTGAACAACTATATATAACATTGACGTCTGAATCAGCACTTGTGTGTTCGATTTTCAACTCTATCATATCGGTCCCGAGTTCTGTTTACAGTGCTCTGAATTTTCATAGTCCTAGTGGAAAAATGAAACTAATACTTTTATCGTACTGAAGACTGCTGTAAGTACTGAGCAAATTATTTATGTATGTAATTATTAATAATACTCATACAGAGAGACCACTGCCTCGTCGGCAGCTGGCAGCCCACTGAAGCCCTGACGGTATGGGACCTGGCTGCCAAGAAACGGCTGAACATCATCAGGGTTCAGAACAGACGGCCAGACGTGGATGGGGAGTATATTTACGCGTGCCGGTACTGGAGATCCGATGAGGTACATAATTAATCTTTTTTGCAAAATAAGTCCGACGTAGCAAGTATTATTTGCCATTTTTTACGGACTGCTTTTCTATTCATCTGTTAAAAATTATACAGTCTTACTATACTATTATAATTTTGAAAGTTTGTGAGGATTGATGGATGTTAGACTTTCACCCAAAAACTAAACGGATTTTGATGAAAGGACACTGGAGGATTCGCCAGTGTCTTTTCATCAAAATCCTGACTTGGGAATAAAAAGTTATGAATCTCCGAATATCAGAGAATTCATGTGCAAAATACGTACTTATCTGTGATAATCATTGTCATCATATCTATATAGTCTATGGTTATCATGCTGTAAATTTACAATTTGAGGCGTAAAAGCTCCATCTAGTAGCCCAATAGATAGATTTATTTTTTATTGTAGTATTAAGTTGTTTTCTTTTTCTATAGTTCTACATTTTAGTACTAGTTTTATGAAAAAAAAAGTTACAAGGGTTGTGAAATAGATCCCTCTATTTTTATCCTTAATTTTATATTCATACCAAGAAAAATAACTATGTTTTTGATTTTCGTAACGTGACATTAGCGACATCTATCATTAATCTGTTAGCATATTGCATTTCTAAATAAACTAGTTATAGCTTTTCATTACGTGATTGACATCACAACTAATAGATGTCGCTATTCCGTAAACAGCCACTAGGACAATTTATTGAACAATAGGTTAGGTTATATTTAATCAATTATCTTTTATCCCCCTAGTTTAAAAAAAAACAATAATACATATTGCTTTTTTTGTTTCTATGTTCATAAAGTACAACTTACAATAAATATTTTTCTGGCCACGTATTTTAATTACCAGGCAGTAAATGTAAGGTGACTTGCCGGTCGCCTTTGGTATGTTAGTAGTTTAACCTCTGGATTAATTCAATAATAAGACATTAACAATAGACTACTTTTTATCCCGAAAAAGTACCTACAGTGTTCCCGCGGGACACTGTATTTACGCGGGCGGAGCCGCGGGCAAAAGCTAATCCTAAATAATTTGACATAAAATTTCAATATGTGGTCCGAATCGATCTTTGCAAAAAATATCTGGGGCGATCCATTCTGAAACAGTGTTGGGGCGATTCACACCGGCCGCGGTTCGAATCCTCGTGGTGCGAAATTAGTAACAATTCTTAATCGAACGAAAAATGCGATTTATATTAATATTAATAAAATGTTTCATATTAAAACTTCTCGTTTTGGAGTTAATAAGGTGGATTTAAACTATTCACTTCATAATATGAGTGCTATCAATTTAAATAAATGGATTTAAATTATATTTATAATTCCCGTTATTCATCATTAATATACTCAGCTGTTAATTGAGCCGATCCATTTTAAAATACCAAATAAAAACTTTTTACTACCTCTGTGACTCAGTGGTTGAGCGCGTCAGTGTTCAAGTCGGAGCTCGCGGGTTCGAATCCCGCCAAAAGAACATAAAAGTTTTTCTGTGTTCCTGGGTCTTGGATGTATAATATCTATACATATAATAAAGTCGTAACTGGTCGCTGTTTGTACATGGAAGATATATAAGAAAAACTATTGCAGGGTTCTACGACATAGAACCCAAAACAATTATTTTTTGAAATTTTGTCTCTTTGTCTATTTGTCTGTACGTTTGTACGCGCTAATCTCAGAATCTACTGAACGGATTTTGATGAAATTTAGTGTAGTGGTAGTTTAGACTTTGGATTAACAAAATTTTATTGCGGAAAATGTACGGTTCCCGCGAAATTTTTATTTTGCGCGTACAAAGTCAACGGCTTAATCGATTTAAATGCGGTTTTCACTAATTCGTTTTGGTTACTCTACTCCACTTAAAATTTAATTAACCGACCTCCAAAAAAGGAGGCGGCTTACATTCGCCAGCTTATATATTTTTTTTGTATGTTAAACGATTACTCCACCGCCTGTGGACCGATCCGAGAACTTACCACGGGACCAGATTGGCGTCCAATTGATAAATCCAGAAACCAAAATGCCTTAAACGTAGTCCTTATCCTATAACTAATCTTCTACAATTGGGCCACAGGGAACCATTACCTCAGCTCACGTAGCTGCAGCCCTGTGATCTAGCTCGCACTTCACAACTTGTGTGTATGTATGTTTGTATACCGAGCAATTTGTAAGGGCGAGTGCGGTTGTGTACGTTAATCCAAGTGTTTGTATTGGCATGTACGACTCAGGCAATTGATCGTCTGTGATACGATGTAGGTATACTTATATATACGAGTACATGCTACTGTTGATTGCTTTTATGGTGCTAATAAACATTTGTTTTGTTTGAGTCTCTTTGACAAAAAACGCAGAACATGTTTAATTTTATTATGTCAGTATTATATTTTTTCCACGAATATAATATGTTAGCGAAGATGTCACCAATAACTGACTGACTCACATAATATAGACGCTTGCACAGTAGTAGCCCGTAATGGTGGATACGTGAAATTTGGACAGTTGTTTTAATTTATAACAAATACGCACTAGTGTGCGAAAAAATTATCCCTCAGTGGTGAAATCAGGGTTGAAATCTTGTATGAAAGATATTCAAAATGTGCCAAATATAAAATCTTGGCACGCAGATTTCGACGTACACATCCGTTGAAAAAAGATTTTTTTAAATTCATCCCCCCACAGGGGTGCAATAAAGGTCCATGCGGATGAAGTCGCTCGCAAAATAAAGTCATTTGATATTCCTTTAAGTATAGGTGTAGGACCTAGCAGTAGTGACACTCAACGGGGTAAAAAAGGCAAGGCCTATATATTTGCCTTGACTCTTATTCCCTTTGATATTTCCCTACTACTTAATTTCCATAATTTCGGTAAGGTAGGTAAGCTTTAGCCATCAATGATGGCTAAATTACATACTAAATTACACATAAATTATATCTGAATAAACAAATGAAACTAAATACTTAATATGTAGTAGTCTCCCCTATTTATATAATGTATATAAATAGGGGAGACTACTACATATTAAGTATTTAGTTTCATTTGTTTATTCAGATATAATTTATGTGTAATTTAGTAATTAGATACATCTAAGAAATACAAAAAGTGTCAATTTTTTTTGCAAAATTAGTAAAAAAACCTACATCATTAGTTTACTTGCATCATATACTAAGTATGAACTTTCATTAAAGTAAGTCAGAACTTTAACGCACACATTTCGGAGATATGTACAAATATGTTCCTTAGACCAGTTCAAAAAAACCGACTATTTTTTTTTTTCAAAATTCGCAGTGAAATATCTTCCTAGTGATGAGAAAAGAAGACTGTGAAAACGGGAGCCCTTAATATTAGTATTGAAAGGTCGCTCATCGTGAATTTCTATTTTACATTTAAATAACATGGAGAATTATTTTTTTTAACTTTGGAATTTTATAACTCATTTTTGAATGAGCGTATCGGGATGAGCGATACATATTTTTAAAGGAAATTGAACGCTCTAAATAAAATGTCTCTTATGTTTTTTTGGTAAGTTTACTCCTCTAATAGTTATTCAAGTTTAAAATTCAACATGTAATTAATTTAACGTTTTTTTCTTAAATTGTGATATAATAATCTACACCGATAAATTTCAATTAATGCTAACTATTCTTTCATAGGTATGTCAGCCAAGAAATGACTACAAAGAGCTACTAGAATTAACTTTAATTTTTCTTGATAGTCAACCAGAACGCACGAATAATTTTAAGCGCCCAGGAGCAATGCATCATGCACGATGGATGGCTAAAGCTATTTACAGTTTGAAAATTTTCATTTTTAGAAATCAGAAATTAATAATTTACGTCATGTCTGTATAATATATATATATATTATATTATATTATTATATATATATATATATATATTCTTTTTTTTATATCGATATTCTGTTTCTTCTGTGAACTTATTATTAAGAGCACTTTTCATTTATGTATTAAAAAAAAATCGTCTAGCCTATTAATAGTGTTTATTAATAGGTATGAAAATTTGAACATTATAAAAACAATGTTATATTCTTACAGTTCAATAGAAAAGGGAAGTACGGGTTAATCGGCGGTAGCGGCACAAACTGCGTGGAGGTGATCAACCTCCACAACCGATACATATCTGCCTCCTATCCTACGCCTGGGTCGGTGTTGGCTATCGCTAGCCACGGTGATCGCGTCGCCTACGGTGGTACAGCATCCGTGTTCTCCATAGTTAGCTTCCATGACCCCAAGCATGAGCCGTATCACGTGACAGAAGAGGACAAGGATCCTTGGACGTGGATCAGAGATACGGCAGCCGTATACGAAGTAGATGATATCATGATAGATATGGAGCCTGTCCCAGATTACGACTATCCGGTTAGAGATGATATTGAATTTTAGTTTAATCTATACTCTATAGTATTCACAAATAAATTAAATTGAAGTATCTGTTTGTAATTTGAAATTAATTTTCACTAAATGCATATGAAAGTATATACGGTACTTACCATAAAAAAAACTATTTTAACGTTTTTGTCTATTCGTTGTTCTATCTGTCTGTGTGCCTGTTTGTTCCGGCTAATCTCTGATACGGTTGGGCCAATTTTCACGGGACTTTCACTAGTAGATAGCTGAAGGAGTAACTTAGGTTACTTTTATCTTCGGGCTCCGTTTAAAAATTATGGAATCTGTAGTGATAGTTCTACGCAAACGAAGTTACGTGCACCAGCTGGCTTTTGTTCTATAAATATACTTATTACTTTAATTCCAGTCGACTTTATAATTTTACGACTTAGATATTCTACTATTAGGGCGGATCGAGATTTGGACGTTTCAAAATACAGACCTCTTTTGATCTAGACCAGCGTTGCCAACTCGAAATTCGCCAAGGTGGGAGATAGGGTTTTACAAGTTGGTAGTTTCCAACAAACCCTACTATGAAAATTTGGTAGATTTACCACCCATACTTTTCAAGTCCCTCTTTAGAGACCCTCCAATAAGAATCTAGCATCCTTAATTTACCTTTCGATTGGATAAGACATATTTTAACTATTTTTATGAGAAATCCAATGATAAAACAGAATTACAGGCCGCTAATATTCAAAATATCAATAGAAAATAGTTATAATTAAAAAACGAATAATTATGAGTCTATGACTTCAACCAAAGCATAGTTTATAAGTCACTTACAGATAGTAGTAATTATAGAGTGTAAACACAGATATGTAGAAATCGTATGTAGAAAGAGTTTTAAGATCTAATGCCGCCATGATGTTTGCTTTTTTTTATTAAGCCGCCATGATATGACCTCACCAACCTGTAACGCCCTCTATTTTCAATGTCTTTTCAAAGACTTGAAAAGTATGGGTGGTAGAACTTTTCGGTAGATCTACCAACTTTTAGACTAAAAGTTGGTAGAGTTGGCAACACTGATCTAGACCCAAAATCGATACTTGATATTTTCCGACATGATGTTATCCTTTTATTGATATTATCCTTTATCTATAACATATTGTCAGAAGGGGCAATAATATTTGCGTAAAATGACAATGTCATACAAAACGGAAGTATAATCACGCTTCTCTAACTTAACGCCCCACCTAACTTAACAGAACCCACCTGTGTATGCTATGTTATAAAAACTTTTTTTTTCCTTTATTTAAGGTCGCTTGGAACTACATAGGTTATCAGCGACCACTATTACATTATTTAAATTAAACCATATGATTCCACATACGATTAATTGTGTTAGATAATTCTCGTTTAGCATCGGAGAGAATAATGGGAATGTCTTTACTAGTATATGACATTGAACTAGCTTCCCTAGCCACCTGGTCAGCTTGTTTGTTACCATCTATTCCTTGGTGAGATGGTATCCATATAAATACTACATCAACTGATAGTTCTTTGAATTAAAAAACCACAGAGTGTATTAATTGTATAAGAGGATTTTCAGAAAATCTATTTTGAATATCTTAAAGACTAAAGACTTCTTTATTTTATGTTTATCATAATACTATGCTATGTTTTAAAGATAACTGAATTCCGTGACAGATGTAGCTCTATATAAAAATTTCAAAACTAGCTCTATGATATTAATTCTCTTTGATACATATTATAACTAATTATGCAATGTAGAATAATAATAATAATAGAAAATAGGTTTTAAAAGACGTTAATGGTGATAAACCATAAATAAAATACATAAGCACGACTCACGAATCACGATTCGTCGCGAAAGCTTTTGCTTACATTTAAATTACTAATGCTATTTCTGAATTTATACACGCACGCATTATCATAATCAGATACAACAGGATATATTTCCTACCGACGTTATAATAAAGCGACAGTCTGAGTGTCTTTTTCAAATATATTTTTTTATGAGCAAAGTTATTCACATTTTAATAAATGAATTTAGCTTACTAATATGTCTAGAATTCATTTAAGCTGTGTTCTAAGATCGATAGGCTTGACAAAATATGCAGGCAATATTCGTAGCTAATCAAAGGCAATATAGTAATTAGTATAATTGCGTTAAGAAAACAGCAAATGTCAATAAATCACGCGAACATATTATGTCAACATGACTTAATGTGACCACGGCTTATGCGTCATTGGTCAATTTTGTTTATTTTTGACATTTCACTGTCTTCTTAACGCGAATAGACTATATGTATAGTACGTGGCCTAGAGTACTATTAATTACCACAGAACAATTGCTAAACAAAGTAGAATAAAAGATTATTTTATTCTTACAAAACAGCAATTATAAATTCTGATCAGAGTTGAAAAAAAATCATCATTGTAAATTGAGTAAAGAGTGCATCGAGAATAAACTTGCAACAAAATTTAAATAAAGAACGCTTAAAAGCGCGAACTCGTGTGCGGGGCGTTTGTGAACTTTCAACTTTTACCCGCCTCCTCCCGGGGTGAGAGGGGGTTCCGTACTTAGAGCTAGTATTTACAGCGCAATCTAAATATAGCGTGCCGCTGCTCAGCTGGTACGCGGGTGGGGGTAGGCGGTAAACATGCCTCCTCGCCCCTGCGCCGAGCTACTCGTAGAAGGCCATTCGCGCGCCAGCCGCGGAAGTGAGCGGACGTGCGCGGTGCGGATGGGCCGCGACCGTGACCGCTTCAAGTACAAGGATAGGTTCGTGAGGAAGGAATAAAGCTTCAAGGTTAACGTTAATAACTGCATTCACGCACACCCCAAGTTAAAATAGCTTGAGCTTGGAATAATATAAGGCTAATTGTGTATGAAATAGGTTTCTGTACAAGAAAATTACTTCGTATTATCATGGATAGTATCTCCAACTATGATACAATGATGATAAAATTACTACAACACGTTGTCGCGTAACATTTAATCAGTATAAGTACCTGGGTAACCGAGCTTTGCTCGGTGTTCTGATAAATTTAAATAAAAATATATATCTGACCGAGATTCGAACTCACCACATTCTGAATTTCCGAACAAAGCAAAAGATGAAAACCAAGCTGCCAATGAGACTGACACAATAGTATCGAAATTATTGATATATTGTTCCACGACGAAAGAAAAAAAATAATATTTAACTTAAAATTGCGCTATTTCCCAGGGATAAGACCTAGCTAGATCAATTTTTCTCCCCAAAAACTTCCTGCGAATCAAATTTCATGGTAATACTTGAAGCCATTTTCGAGATTGTTTTTGCCCGTTTGTGATTTAATAGTAGGTAACAGCTTTTCACTAAATGTAGATTACGAGTATAACGGTATATACGGTACTTAAAATAAAAACAAAAAAAACATTTTTGTCTGCCTGTTCCGGCTAATCTTTCAAACAGCTGGACCAATCACGGGACTTCCACTGGTAGATAGCTGATGTTATAAGGAGAAAATTAGGCTACTTTTATTTAGGGTTCCGTTTCTGTTAGTTCTACGCAAACGACGTTTCGGGTACTGGCTAGTAGATAATGTTAAAGCTAATGCGATAATAATCATTGTTTGTCGTTAGTGTTACCCCGGCATTATATTATTGACTCGAATAAGAAATGGGGTCTCTACATAACTCGTACAAGCATTACTTCCACACGGAATATCATAAATTCTGATTTGATGCCGGGATTCATTTTCTACATCACTCCTGCTACTCAGAATAATTTAAAAGTAATATTACATTACCATATTTTGTGACACTGAAATACTTAATACTTTTGGTTATATAGGATAGTCCTTGATATTAGGTGCCTTAAATTTCAAAATAATTTGTAGCCAAATTATTTACAAGAATTATAAAGCGCGGCTCTACAAGGCATTTTCGGCACATTAGTTTTAAAATGTCTTACAATGTTTAGATTAACAATATTCCTTTCTATAAAATTATGTAGCCCCTTTGTTCGCGCAGAAAGAAAATATGGGTATCTCTTGAGAAATATACATTTATCAGGATAAAAAGTAGGTTATGTGTTAGCCGTGTGCTGATTTTATTCAAATCTATTTAATGGTTTGTATGTGTAAGACTGAATCACACATAATCACAAAATTTCGCATTAGTCCTCCTACTATTATAAATATGAAAGTTTGTAAGGGTGGATATTTGTGGCTCTTTTACGCAAATGCTATGATGGGGTTTTGACATACTCTACTTTTTATCCCGATTTTTCGATTACACGCGGGCAAAAGCTAGTATAATATATTTAGTAAGATTTAATGAAAATTAAGTTAAACAATAATACATTTTTAAATAGCCTAAAACACTTCCATGCACGTAACAAAATACTTGAGGCGCTTGAGGTTTCTGTAGCATGTATTCATTGAATAAAAAGTGGCTTCGTCACACTATACACGACAATTATTACACACCATTTATTATAGCATTTTTGCCTGTATCATGACTAATATTATAGAATTTAACGTCGGAAGTCTTGGTAATTAATGGTATTACGTCGGTTTTTTTTTATGAAATAGGGGGAAAACGCAAAACCTGATGGAAAGCAATTACCATCGCCCATAAACACCCGCAACACGGAGGTGCGTTGCCGTTATACGCTTTTCTTGAAGGTTTGAATGTCGTCCGTCCGGAATATCACTCCAGAGTTGTATTGTGTGACCTTACTATCATTAGAAGGCACACAATTTTATTGAAATTGATTTTAAAAACAATTGCGGTTTTTTGCAGTAGTTAGTGCGGTATCAATTGTGTTACAATATTTTGGATTCCGTTTACCAATATAGTGTCTCTTTCAACCATCTCACGGTTCTCAATCTAACATCGAAATTTAATTACTGTGATTCTATCGTTACATAATGTGCAAACCGCTTCAACTTCAGACGTTCGATATATCTTAAGCGTCGTTTACACTCGTCTGCGGAAAGTTACCAGAAATTCTTTAAGCTAGCTTGCATTCTCTAACAACAGTACACTAAAACTAAATCTGGTAAGTATTTAAAATATAATTAGTTTTATTTGTTACATTGTCTATTTAATCTATTAAAATAAGAGGAATAACAACTCTAAGATTTTTGTCCAACTAAATACTCATCCGTTTATTAATTTCGTCCCGGACAACAAAGTTAAATGGAGTATTAAAATTTAAGACGGAACAAAGATATGAATAATTGTAAATTGTATCATAAAAGTTTGGACGAGGAAAAAATGCTTTTGTATTCAACAAGTAATTTTGAAATAAATTACGTTGTAAAAGCGTAATTATTACGGCCCATAACGCCCGTGTGAAAGTGGCCTACGAGTAAGTCACTTTTTGTTATCTAAACAACGGTTTGCATTATTTTAATTTGAAAAATAATTATTATTAGTTATGAAAATTAAGCACACAATGATGAGGAACAAAATGTCTCACAAAATTTAACTTTTCTATCATCTTTGTATTTTAATTATGTCGTAAACAAAAAATATTATTCAAAATTTAATCCTATATCGTTAAACCGAAGACATACTTTCTTAAATTTCAATCTCTATATCAAGCCAAGACATTAGTAACACCAAAACAATCACGAAAAGAAATATAATTATTTACAAAACAATAAGGAAAACTCCCTAACATAAACCGATTACACAGAAACATAAAAGAACTTGTAAATATCGTAAGTAAGTGACGTAAGTTATGAAGTAATATCGCGGGCGTAGCTCGTAGCGGCGTAGCGGACTACGGCGTAGCTGCATCGATCCGGGCCGTGACCTTGACCTGGGCGGATGTGCTACCCACCCGCCCTGCGCCATTGTCCCGGCTTTTATTAGCACCGGTTTTCGCTCTATAATGATGTATTTTTGTTTTTCGTATGGTATCTGTAACTAAAACGAGAATACAAAGCATATTGTGGATTTTTAAAAATAGGCCTTAAAATTTTAAAAATTAATTTTGCTTTGGAACAAAATTACATTGAAGTGTAATTTCATAAAAAGGTTTAAACCTAAAGCTCTAATCTTGGTTTAGAAGAGAATTAGTAACACTACTTATTCTGTTTTATTTTGTAGTTTAGTGTATAAAAATAAGCTTATGTTCTCTACAATTATACGTTTTGTGGAAACAACTGCGTAAAGTTTAATTAAATAAGTTAAATTAAGCATCGTTCAGATATGTAGAAATGCTTGCTTAGTAAAATTGTCAAAGAGAGTTTTTGATTTTTTTTACAGGAATGTTTGTAACGCAATCAAGTAAATTCAAATAAAAAAAGTATTTCAATTTAAACATTAATTTACAAATTAACGAATACTTTTCAAACGGGAAAGGATAAAATTTATTTGTTCAAGTCTTTGTTCTCTTTGGCATTAAAAGTTGTGTAAAACTTTACTGTAAATTGGAATTAAATTAAAAAACATCACAAAGAGAGTAAAAAACCGCAACAGGAAAGTCCGTTATTTGAGCGACGCTTAGTATGTGTGAGTGTAAGGATCCTTACACACATGAGACACCACGGTAACACCACCAACATTTTGTATGGCCGCAGTCAAATTTGTGGCAACACCAGTGCACACCGGATGAGCGACCACCCCTAAATCTCTATAGATTTATTGGTGGGGTCACCGCGATTCCGTCACCGTGGTATCCTAGTGAGCGAGGGGCTTTATGTGCATGTGTGTGTGCATGTGTGGACGAGTCGTTTGCGGTAGGAGTTTTGCTGTTTGTTTCAGACCGTCATCATACAAACAATGTTTATTTTATGAAATACCTGGAATCTGGGTGTTGTCTGTTGCGAGATTGTTAAATAAATCCGTATTTACCTAGACAATTTTACACGACACACACACGACACGACATTTTATTTAAAAATTGTTGCAAAGCAACTGAGTTTTCACTATTTATATATACTTATGCATTAAATCGTTAATAACCAAAATTATTACGTGATGAATCTTGAAGAGGTGTTAAATTCTATTCGAACTCAGAGTAGAAAATATAAACTTACGTACAGAGAAACAGCTAACGTAGAACGATCAAATGTGAAAATTTTGACGTCCCCTTCAATGGCCCACAATTTTTCCATACAATCGTGAACACACCGTATGCTTGTAGTAGTGCAATCAAATCGATAGCTAACTATGTAGCTGTTTATCTGTTCGTCTTTAATCTGTAATTCGACCGCCTAAGTTCATGTTAATACTATAGATATATTTTATCAGTCCCATATTTTACACTATAACTTTTAGATTTAACAATGGTATTAGAATGTGACATAATCTGACTTTAGAAAGTTCATTTTATATTTTCAAATTTATATCCACATTTACATAGTAATTTGAGTACATGACGCTGCTTGGTGCACGCATATCATGTGCATGCATTACCATAAATAACCATTACATCTAGCTGACCTACAGGCCAGATTGCATGCATTTACATGAATTAGCTGGAGATGAAACGTCATTGTTTTCATGTAATTATGGTGGAAATGGCAAATGGTTTAATTATTAGTAAGTAGGTTACCGAGCTTGACTCGGAGTTCTCATAAATTTAAAAAAAATAAAAAGAATCACAAAAATATGTATCTGACTGGAAACCGAACCCACACCACAAAACTACATTTCGAATTTTGAACAAAGCAAAAATTACACATACGCATACCGAACTGCCAATCGGACTGACATAATAGACTCAAAATTATTTATATATTATTTCACAACCAAAGAAAAACATATATAGCTTAAAAATGCGCCGGTTCCCAGAGATAAGACCTAGATCGATGTTTCTCCTCCAAAACTCCCTGCATACTAAATTTCATGGTAATACTTGCAGCCGTTTTATAGAAACCGATTATATATGTGGAAGCGGTTAAAACTTCAGCTGCTAACAAGTCAATAGTACGGAAGTATAATTGGGAATTTGAAATGTATTTTAAAACTTTATTGTTAATAATATTGATATTTAATGCGAAAAACTTGAAAAAAAATTGTATTATAAACAATTAAAAATTTATAAACTTTTAAAAAATTCACTATGGACGCGCCACGATCGGTCACCACAGTTGTGACGTCATAATGTTAAAGCTATATAGTGAAAGTCAAGAATACCCTGGAGTGAAAACTAACATTATGACGTCACTCGCGCTCGGATTTGTTCAAGAGCTGTCGGCGTGTCTTCGGTACTCGATTCAAAAATAAATTTTTATTTTGATATAACTTTTGAATTATTGCGAAAAATAGAAATAAAAAAAAGTATTGTTATAAAACTTAAATATGTTCTTTCCATTTATCACAAAAAAAAATCAAAAACCCAATTGGCGTTAACACTAGTGCCATGTTGTTTGGCGCTGGTGGAGTCCGGTCTGACGAACTTGCGCGGTCAGTTTGGTGGGGGTGGTGATCACGTTTTGTGATCGGAACGATCATGGGACACTAAACTACCAGCCGTTGCGGCGAGAGGTTCGGATTGGGAACTGTCGGTGTTCTTGTTAAAAAGTGATAGTGAAAATAAGTACAAAGTTGTGAAATAACTCGACTCGCACAGTCGATATTATTTTTAATAGACGGTGAATAAAATAGTGTCAAGCGTTTTGTTTTATTATTATTAAAAATAAACGTGAACTAATGTTGTTTCGTGCCTTTTAATTTTGAAGCTAATACCACCCACGTTAAGCCCACAGTTGAGTTTGAGAGCCAGTACTTAAGTAAGGTAAGTAATATTTGACGCATGTTTTTCCGTGTCTTCTACATATAGGTACAAAATCGTCTCGTTTAAATTATGAGATTTAATACCTCAAATTGAAAAGAAGAAACAAACGTAGAAAGATATCTCTTCATCCACGTTTATTCCAAGACTGAACAGCCCGCCAGTAATAACCAGTAGCTAACGTGGTACAAACAGTGCGCATGTTTATGCCCGCTACGCACCAAACGTTTTATAGTAATAAATCGTATCGATAGTATACATGACAAATCGTAGCGAATTATCGTAACGATTTGCCATATATACGATCTATAAAACTGCAGAGTTCGGCATACACCGTTAAATCGTTATGATGAAGCTTTAGATGTGTAGCGGGCTTAACTGATTGGTCTTTTTTGGGTTCCGTAGTACAACAAAGAGCCCTTATAGTTTCGCTCTGTCCGTCGGTTGCCCTGTCCGTTTGTCCGTCCGTCTTTATGTCCTCCCGTGCAGATTCCTTGCATAATAAATGGATGAAAATTTATGTACTTTAAGACTGCGTTTCAACTACAAAATAAGATCAATATTTGTCAGAATGGGATGGCAAATAAAATATTTTTAAAAATACAGCGCCGCATCGCGTATCGTCTCATTTCGGTGTAAGCTGACCCTAACTTTTGAGCAAAAGTTACAATAACATTAATTTCAATCAAACAATTTATATCCTACAACGATGTTACAGCTTATGAGTAAAGTTACATTGCCAATTTTATTTCAAACTGTTTTTGTTGTTGTAACTTTTTCAATGTTAGTTATTCACTTTGATAATGGGGCATAACATCATCATAATTCAGGAATCTAAATAAATGATCGTAGTCGTTTATTAACTAATCAGGCGTTACTTTAAGGCTCTGTGTAACGCCAGTGACCTTGAGCGTCAAGTCCCATACTGATTTTTTAGGCGACAAGGGCGCCGACCGGAGAGTATTGAAATCGGTTAAAAATCGCTATAAATATTTGAGACAAATTTTGCAAAAACTAAAATGACCTTCACCTGAGTCTTGTCTTACTTAAAATACTAAAATAATTTTCACACTCGTGTGACTTATAGAAGAAGTGAAAAAAGGTTTTAACTTTAAAAAGAGTGGACTTAGCGTATTTTAAATCGATATTCAAATAAAAATTTCAATTTATAAAAAGACAGGATTCGGTTAAAAATAATGCAGATTAACGTACATTTTTTGGGATTTTTCAATACGAAAAAGATTTCAAAGAACTCCAATGTTCAGTTCTATCTAGCGCACAACCCCTTAATCCATAGCATATAATTTAATTAATATTTCGTATTCACAAGTCACAGATACAGGTTCCAAAACTTGACGCGCGTTTTGCAACCTGCATGGTGGTGTTGCACGAACTTGCTGACATTATTGTTTAAATGGTGGTGGTGTTTGCACGATCTTGTTTGTGAGTGGACGCATATGCAGTGTGGGTAGGAAGGGAGCTTAAGCAGGCGTAAAGTAGTCTCAATTTTTTTTGCAGGTTGTGTATATTTTTGCTTGGGATATTGCTAGATATAATATTAATGTAAATAATCGTAGTCCACCGATAATGTGTTTCAAATCAGAATTGTCTCTTAGTGTATAATCTAACCTAATTTTAAAACATTAATCATAATAACCACCATTCTAACAAATACGAAACAAACAAAAACGTCGAAAAGCGACGCGTTTAATACGGAAATGTCGATTGTACAGGAAGTATTCGATAAAGGGTCAGCTTAATGTGATTTAAATGAATCTATTATTTATCAGTATCGGTCTATCGTAGTTCCTACGGAATATTAACGGGAACATAAATGTTTATTCACGACTCAAATACGGAATGAGTCTTATCGCAATAAAATTAATGACGTGATTAATGTTATGATGTGTTCGTTTTTGTGAAATGTAGTATTTTTGACTGAGGCGCACTTTAAAGGTCGTTAGTAACCGAGGTATTACCCTGTATGTAATATATTGAGAGTGAAATTTCAAGGTTGTCACGTCACGACACGATTTTGTATATAACGCTTTTGATATAACGCCACCTGTCGGAAACTACTTATACTTCTTAGCAACTTAACTGTCTAAAGTACGGCTCAATACACATATGGTGTGTTAATTTTTATATTATTTTTAAAATGATATTCTTTAGCCACGATAAGAGTATTTTTGGATTTCAAATGATTAATGAGCTTTCATTTCTGCCACGTGTACTATGTACACTTTTTATTATTATTGTACAATCTATATAATCCAGGCAATAAATATGCGATTTTCGTAAAATACATTTTCTTAGCCATTTACAATATCCAAAAAATATCATGGAAGAAAGTTTTCAAACATAGCCCCAGTAAATCGAGCCTTTCTAGGTTAAATAACAATACGAAATAGCCCCATAACATATTCGAAAAGTAGGGTAACCATTTTGACAAATTTAGTGAGCTGTAGCCGGGAGGAAGCTTGGAGTGTCGCCAAATGTGTTATTTTACGGGACAATTCGTGCTCCGCCTTATAGTCCGTTCAGAGATATTTTACCTCGGAATTTCTATGAAAGTGGTTCTTAAGTCGTCCGCATAAAAGTCCTATCAGAGGAAGAATAACTCTGAACGGACTGTAGATGAATTTACATTCGTTTGAACTCGTAACCTGTTTCTCTAGTTGTGCGTCTGTTTACCCCACTTCCCGGAATTTGTTATGGAAGGAATATTTTTGATATTGCTTTGTTTACAAAAAAGTAAATATTATGTATTTATGTACCAGGAGAACAGGATATTGCAAGATGTTACACACACGTAGACACATAATGTTAAACACGATGATTCAAATTAAGTGAATCGTATTATGAAACATCATATATTGAAATCGAATAGATGATTTTTCATAGTACGATTCACATAATGTGGCCATTTTAGACCTGCTAAAAGCGTGCTATAATTGGAATATGACAGTCAGAAACTAATTTAATAAACTATTTCTCAAATTTCAATATTAACTATTGCTTTAATTTCGCCAAAAAAGGAAGACAATAATTTTCCTGGATTCACATATTATACTTTCAAACAAACAGATATTATATTATATTAGTCAACGATTTCAAATTAAAAAAAAATCTATAATATTTTGAAATAAGTAAATTAATACTTATCCTCAATACCACAGTCCTACGACCTTATATCGGGAAACTGGTGTTAAAATAGGTCCCAGGATAAGCGTGTAACTCGTACAATAACAGTTGGCACGCCTCCAAATGTGTCTAGCGAGTACAGGGATCGATCGCTGGTCCAATTGAACCAGCCTCACCTTCTAATGGAAGTCCAGATGCTACTTTTATTGGTCGAAATAAATTTAAATAATTCTACCACACACACACACACACACACACACATATATATATATATATATATATATATATATATATATATATATATATATATATATATATATATATATATATATAAATTTGATATAATTATACCACAGTATAAGAACAGTAGAACATCTTCATACTAACGTGCCGCGATCGTTTTGAATGTGTGCGTGCGCGCCGGGCGCTTATCCGCACGCAGGCACACACCTCGTATAAGAAATGATAAGGCACTCTCAGTGCGGCCTGTGCCGTGACTGACTGCGTACGTATCGTGGTCAGGCGCATTGAAGTACGAACGCTCGCGTTCGCTTGAATTAATTTACCTCTAATTTTGATCATGATTTCAAACAGACTACCAAATATTGTAATGTATATGAAGCTTTTTACTAAATGAATACGTTTATATATGGATAAGAATTTACTAATCTTCATCTGCTAACTATAAAGCGTATCGAATATGCAGAAACGAGGGGAATTTTCTCAATAAGAAGTTTTAAATTATTTTAAATAAATGCAATTTTATAATCTAAGAATTTCAAAAGCCTTTTATTCGTACCTCATTAATGAATTGGTAAAACATTTTATTATATTATAGAAATAAAAACCAAGTAATGTTCCATGATATGCAAATAAAAATATTGAGCTAAAAATATAAAGTAACGACTGACATCTGACCCATGCGCCAACGTGTGAGTAGGCAAATAACCTACTGTTCTCTCTTTACATTGGTTATACTTAAGCGTGGTTAATTAGGATGTGGGTAGTTTCAAACATTCTAGATATTTTTGCGTGCGTCAAAACAGCCTGTTTTATTTTAATTCAATAATTTATTTTCTCTAAAACTTATAAATACAATTTTTCGGGCTTATACTTGAAGGTCAGTTCTACTAATTAAATCCTGCAATAATACAGTTAAAATCCAGTCCCAATATGTTAAAACTGAAAAATAGTATTCTCATAAACGCCAAACCAAACTCCGTTGATTGGTCTAAACTCCAAAAATCATTCGTCAACCGTTAATAAAAGAATTTCAATAAAAAGTTCAATAAAAGAAAAATGAACGAGTAAGTTAATTACGAGAATCGGGGTTCAGCGGCAACTTTTTGCCACCACTCCACGCGGCAAAACTACCATCCTCATCACCTCGATGAGTGGCAGTCCTCCACCGTGCGCGACACACCCGGAGCTCTCTGCCGCGCACAATAAAATTCTGGAATGAAGTCGCCAGCGGTGTTTCCGGACCATTACTACCTTCAAACCTTCAAGAAAAGAGCGTATTCATCTTTGAAAGGCAGGCAATGCACTTGCGACACGTCTGCTCGTTTGCCCTCTATACTTCATTAAAAAAAAGTCTGTCAAAAAAAGACCAATCTTAAAACACCAATGTTTTAATGAATTATTCCTCGTATGTACACTTTCCTCGTAGGTACGCTATCAAAAAAAGTTCGCCTTTATTCCTTATTGATCCACTATCATATTGTACAGCAAAGCAGAAAAGTGATAGGAATGATAAGTTATGTTTTGTCACTCGAATTTAAAAAGAAAAGAAAATACCAATTGTTTTTTAAATAATATAACACCAAAACAATTTCGATCGATTCATCAAATCGAAATCCAACAACGATTCAGACAAGAGATAAAAAATATTCCTGTTTGTTTAAAAAAAGAAAATAAAAATTATCTCCTTAAATATTTTAAATTTTTACATTGTTTTAACACATTTCTTATTTCAACGCATAATTAAGTGCCGGCACGACCGGCAGTGAATTTGTTAATTACACTTTTGTTTACACAACTGTACCCAAAAGTGTATCTATTAGTTAGGAAACGCTACATTAGTTTTTCAAAAGTGGATCTACAAGGAATAAAGGCGAACCTTTTTTCAAAAGTGTATCTACGAGGAAAATGCACATTTTCCAATTAAAATAATAATGTTACAGTGTTTTTTGTATTCCTAAGTACTTACATAATTAATCTACCATGCCCACTGGAAAAAAATCAATGTTACTACTATACTTAAAAACGAAAAGAAGCAGAGACTGGTTACAAACATATCCTGGCTAATGTAGCGCGGCCGGCTGTAGGGAAAACATATTATCTCCTGTATCTATTATAATATATTGCCGTATACATTACTGGGCAGGAGATTGCGTAAACTCGTGAGCTCTCAACACGACCATTTTGAACTTATCGTTTGATATTATATCGTGTATCAGCTCATCATTTCAGTTAATATTTTAAACAGTACTCTATGTCTATAATTGTATTTTGTCTATTTCTTATCTCATCTATCTCTGTCTAGAATACTAGGTATTTTTACATAAGAACAGTTCTCTGAAATCATATCTGTACTAATTTATACTCAATATAATATTATAATGAGGAAATATTAGTTTGTTTGCATGGAGAAGGCTCGGAAACTATTGGACCGATTTTATTGAAATGTGGCACAGATATAAAGTAGACCACGGGTAAGGACATAGGCTACTTTTTATCGCGGGAAAATCTACGGTTTCCGCGGAATTATTTTTGGCCCATATTATTATATAAAATATAAAGCCATATCAAGTTTTTTGAGTTGATCCTGATGTGCTAAATCTGCCATGGCCACAATCATTGAAATTAAATTAGAAAATAAACCACTTTTTTAACATTTTTGCATAAAACGTTATCAGCATTAATCACAACATAAAGGACAGAAGCAAAGTGTTGTTTGAACAAAACCTCCCCACAATGTCGTTTGACGGTGCGCCGCCCAAATTTCATTTCATCCTGGAGATTAAATTTTTATTTTATAAGCCTTTGTGTCAGATATATTGTGTTCTTTTATCTACGGCTCTGTCCGTGTTATTTTATTGAAAATCCACACCATGTTTTTAGGGTTCCGTAATACACAAGGAACCCTTATAGCTTCGCTCTGTCCGTCCGTCTGTACTATAAATACGTTAATATATACGGAACCCTCCTTAGGCACGTAATGACATGCTCTTGGTTAGGTTAGGTTAGGTTATTTTCATATTATATAAAAAAAACGCACTTACAACTTTTGATAAAAAAAAACAAATATACAATTACTTATTGAATTTATTATTTGACTTCTACTTAGGTACTATTTAATTAATATTATATCTAGTAATATCGCGCGAAAATGCACCCACAACCTTTCGCGGGATATTGCTAGTTAAAATATTTATTAAATTGTATTCTATAGATTTCCGCAAAGTAAGGATAATTTATTGACTATACTAATTAGGTGTTAAGCTGCCGTCGTAACTTGTATCCAATAGTATATTATGTATAAGTAGTAGATAGATAGATAAACTCTTTATTGCTCACATTAAAGAATACAATCAGTAGACTAAAACTAAACTTATAATCTAAATGTGGGCAAGGGCGGCCTTATCGCTATAAGCGATTTCTTCTACTATAGTAGTATAGTATATTGTACTATAGTAAACTATATAGTATACTATAGTATTCTACTATAGTATATTGTAGTACTATATAATGTTCTTACATAGCCCAAGATTTTCGACATAACGTGTTGAGTGTTATCTGAGCCTTCATAGCAAACTCGTTTTGAGTGTGTTTTATGTCAGAATTTTATTCTCACCTTACATAAAGCTGACTGGTATACCGTATAATATAAAATATATAAAACTTTTGCCCAAGTAACAAGACCCACTTAACGTTTATAAAGTGTAATAGATATTTTAGTTCGTTATTTTCTGTAACAAAAACCCTTCTGAGAAAAATTGGGATAATAGGCCAACTTCATTACATAAAAAAGTATTTAAAACAAAACGCCAAACGCCTTAATTTTCTCGAGAGATTCTATTGGACTTTTTTATGAACTTTCTTCGTAAAAAATATAAAGGAGCAGCTCTAAACAAGTTTTTATAGTTGAGACACTGATAAAAGTTTAAAGGGATAAAAATATGTTGTAAAAAGTTCTTTTGAGGAGGACCATTATATAATGGTGGGCTTAAAAATTGGTCCTTCATAAGCTCAAGTACTTTATAGTTATTCTGTATTATACCAAATATCGATTCCGTTCTTGGACATACTCGACTTAATTAATGGAGGAAAGGCAGAAATGTGTGAAGCTGGCCTAAGTATCTAATACGAACATGTCGTATGTCGTTGGAAAGGGCATTTCTTGTACATTATTTTTTTCATTGACTCTTAGACAATTGTTGGTTTATTGCTATAAGCATTAAACCAACACTTACACTTACTACATACACTTTTATGACCATACAAATAAAATAAAGTATTATGACTACAATTTTAATAAAAACTATAACTACGTCAATTATATAGGTAGCCTCTCAGATTATATAAATAATAGCGGTAGCCTATGTTACCCGGGCTATTATGACGCATCTATTGACACCTCATTTATTAAAATCGGGCCAGTAATTTAATCGCTACAATGTAACAAACATAAATACATACATACACAGATTGCGAAAATCATTACCCTTCCTTTTGGCTTCCCCGTAGTCTTGTAAAAAGAGAGCTTTCTAATGACATAATATAGCTTATGTATATTAAGTAGGTAAACCTTGTGTGTATTGAGTAGGTAAACCGGAATGCCCATCCAACTTTTAACAACCTATACTTTTAACTTTTAAACTACATTTAGCTTAGTAATATCATTTGGCTGCTGTTTTTACAACGTAAAATCCTTTGTAGTTTAACCTAAATATCTTCTGAACTTAGGAGCGATAAACAACAATTTTGTGCAAAAATAAGTTAACTGAGAGACAAAGAATGTTTAAGGGTTCTCAGTTTTTATATTGTCTTTAAAGAGTGGATTGTTATGGAAAAATTGTTTTCAATTTCTCTATTAATAAAAATATTAACTCTAGTGTACACGTCACGTATAGATTCTTATGAATTACTAACGCCGCTATCCGCGCCCTCCCATACAGTATCCCACAGGAACACTGTACTGTTTCGGAATAAAAAGTAGCCTATATATAAATCCAAAGACACCCATTGCCATACCGGTTTTCATTTAAATCGGATCAGCCCTTTGGCCGTGAAGGACAATCAAACATGCACACATTAATATAGTACCCGTGTTTTACAGTGAACAAAATACAGTGTTCCCGTGAAAACTGTAATTTTTCGAGATATAAAGTAGCCTATGTGTTTATACAAAATCTAAACTACTACTACGTTAAATGTCATCAAAATCCGTTCAGTGCTCATTCACGTAAAATAAGTTCAATTTTGCGTGAATGAGCCACAAAAATCCATCCATCCATCCTCACAAACTTTCACATTTATGAAGTTAAGATTAATATTTAAGAATTAATCTTACTACAATTACAAATGCGACGAAGTCGCGCGCTAAAGATACTATAACAGTATATTTTAACCTTCTACCTCTCTAAATATAACAGACACCCGCGCATGAAAGGGTAGGAGGTATCAGTGGCGAAGGCTGGTTCTCCTTCACAGGGAAGCCCTACTTATACTCTGTTCTGATCCAATTTAATGTAAACGCACACAAAAATATAAACTTCGACCAAATTAACTTATGTAGCTTGTGCACAGAGTAGAAAATATATTATATACTTACGTACTTGAGTTTTGCCAGGTAGTTCAATGGGTGAAGTTGTGGAATTTGTATTTCTTCATAAATTTGTGTTATTTCGGTTTTTAATGTGTAATATTGGTAGAATATTAACCATTAAATATTCGTTAACGTGCACAAGTGTGGGCAAGTGGTATATCTTCTAAAAACGTGCTATTTTGTGTTACCCGCCAAAACTCCCTAGGAACTTTCAGTAAAGCTTCTACCACTTTACTGATTCGACTGACATGACTCATTGACTGCATTGACTATTTATTTGGACTTTGACTAGACTTTAGACTTGACGATTTAGGAATTTGAAAATTGAAACGAAAGTTCTATTTCCCGCCTTTTAACTTGACACTGGCAAATGGTTATAAGCCGATGCCATATATTAAAAAAAAATACTTAGGTACGGAGAATCAGCTTTCATAATCCGATTCGATCCAAATTTGAAAAATTTCACATCCCCTTCAACTGCCCACAATTTTTCCAAGCAATCGTGGACACACCGTATGCTTGTAGTAGTGCAATCAAATCGCAAGCTAACTATGTAGCTGTTTATCTGTTCGTCTTTCTTTAGTCTATGGCTTTATTGCATGGTAAATAAGTGACATTTAAATTGGAAGCATTATAGTGTACTATTGACTTTTTGTTTACGCTTAGATTGCACTCAGCAACTACTAAGACTAGATTTTGCCGGCGACGTCGTGCGCGCTAAAGCAAATCTCTCGGGAACCGTAAACTTTGCCGCAATAAAAAGTAGCCTATATCCTTCCCCGTGGTCTGTTCTATGTCTGTGCCAAATTTCATGAAAATCAGTCCAGTTGTTTTAAACAAACAAACAAACCTTTCCTCTTTATATATCAGTATATATATATAGGTCATGATTGTGAGTGCTTTCACAATGGCCATGATAAATTACCGGGAACGTTCATCGGAGATTTCGTTTTTTATTTATCGCTGAAGGTTTTAATTATTACTTTTGTGAATAGGCTTGAGAGTTGAGAGATACCAATTTACGTTTCGGTCTCATTGTCCGAGGATGATCGAAGAATTTCAAGAGAAAAATATATATTTTGAAACGGTTTTATTTACATAGCTCTTCCAACGTTTTCCCTGTTGCCAAGGTCAAGTTGTAGCGAATTGAAATTTTCTCTTTCTAACTGACATCTTACAGACACTTCAATTTTATTTATCTGTATAGATGTATATATTCATCTGCGATTTGGTGAACTCTTCCAATTCTGATAATTTACCTAATTAAACTTGACGCCTCCGTGGTCCAGTGGTTCAGAGCTTGGCTTCTGATTCCGGACTTCGGTGGTTGTGGGTTCGAAAATGTTGTTTCAAGCCTGGTTACGACAATGCGAGCTGATCACCTGATTATCTGACAAGAAAGATGACCCATGCGTCGGATGGGCATGTAAAAGGTCGCCTGATCTCTCGCCAGTCGTATCAGTCATCAGGCCTGTGGGGGTTACTAGAGTAAAGAAACAGAGCAGTGGCAAGACCACTGTGTTGCGCACTTAGGCGCTATAAAATAACTCCTGCGTAGCTGGTCTGGTTTCAATGAAATCGTCCACCGTCACCGAAATCGGTGTGGGGAGCTATTATTATTACCTATCTTAACATTTATATTCAAAGTAATTTTTTTATTAATGCTATGACTTCTGATGGTTAAGTGGTTTCTAGTCCTTAAAAAATGCTATTAACGATTGACTTAGTTACGTTAAACGCTTACATTTTATCTTACCAAGTATAATTACTATTGCTAAGTAAATTAGCCAAAGCAAACACGTCCAGTTTATTCCAGAACTTGCGATGTCGAGTTAAGTGTAATTAAGTGAGATTTATCTATTTACCCGATGGAAAAAAGTGGGTCACCGGTATAAATAATTCTCAGCACACGTATATGTTTCAATTATCCAAGTATGTTTCTATTATTTATTGCGTGAACAAAGCAATAGGGGAAGAAACAATAAAACTTTCGCACGATATTATGATTATTCGAACGTTTTTGGGGTTCCATACTCAAAGGGTAAAAACGGGACACTATTACCGAAACTTCACTGTCTGTCTGTCTTTCCTTCAATCCGTCCGTGTGTCTGTCACCAGGCTATATCTCATGAATCGTGATGGTTAGACAGTTGAAATATTCACAGATAATGTACTTCCGTTGCCTCTATAACATCAAATACTAAAAACAGAATAAAATAAATATTTAAGGGGGGTTCCAACTACAACAAACGTATTTTTTTCCGTGCTCCGTGCGAGAGTTGGACTCACACTTGGCCGGTTTTTTATTCTTTAGTACCTTTCACTAGAAAATTTCAATTATTAATAATAACAATTTTAAATTCAGGCACAGGAAGCAATCCAAGATAGGGTTTACTAGTAGGTGTAGTTAGGTGCACATGGAGGCATCATGGAGGAGGAGAGATCATGTATTTATATACATTATACAATTTAAATTGAAGTAGGCAGCCTCTGCTGGAGGTACTCTCATGAGAGCACGTCATTAAAGTTTTTACTTGGACGAATATTCTGCGGCACGTTTTAGTTCTGTTTACGATCGACAAAAATTATAAAAATTCCAACTTTATTGATTAAATAAGCATGAAAACTCATAACTTAAATGTGATTTTGCACAGAACCCTTCGTTTGCAAGCCCGACTCGCACTTGGCCGGATTTTATTAATACTCTTTTGTGAAAAATCTGAAACATTTAAGATTTGTCACAAACGGTTGTTTGTACGGTTTCGTTGTATATAAATATTATGCTCCAGAAAAATTGATTATTGAAACCGTACATTTTTCTAATTGCAATGAAGCTATATTTCCTATGTATCAGAATATTAATTAAAGACAGGAACTACGAGTATAATATTATACTGTATAGATTTCTGGCTTATTATAAAGTTGTTTATAGGATCCATATGACAGTGCTATTTATTTTTTATAACCTCAAAATGCTGTCGTGAAATTGTCCCAGGTGTAGCACTAAATCTCGGACCACATTATGTGCGTATTCCACCTTACGAGATTCAGACATTCTTATTAGGATCCTAAATAGAAAGCTGATTTAACGAAGCTTCTGATTACCTTGTCTTATTTACTTACTGATTTACTTGCGAACGCACGCCTCAACTTAATCAGTTGCGACGTCTCGTGTGACGTGTGACAGAGTCGGATTGTTTTCATAAAGTCCTGTCAAAACTCAAAGTTAATAAATCAGAAAATTAGTATTATTGTAGGCCTGGCCATTGGCTCAGTAAAGTAAAAAGAAAAACGAAAAACGTCAGTGAAAGAATATTTATTATATTTTTGCTGATTTCATTTTTATCATTCTTGTTCCATAGATACGGCATAATATCTTTATACAATTTCATAATATTGCTCATCTCTTCATTTTCTTTTGCCGTCGACATGGCGCACTCCAATTCACATTAAAAATTAGCGCGTCCTCAGTCCTCACTCATTGACCAGTGCGGTGCGACTGAAGCGTCTAAACGCTATTACACCTTCCTAAATACCATACTTATTAGGATACTAAAAGATTTAGTCAGTCAGAAGTCACACTTCTTCCGATTCAGAATGCTAATTAAAATCCTAACATCCAAAATGCTATTTCACTTGACCGAATTTAGTTCCTGAATTATTTACGACATCTAAATTTAGTAAGGTGCAAGACGCGCTTTATTTAGAATCTCTCCGGCCGGAAAGAAACAACGCTGAAATTAGGACTCTGCGCTAATAAAATAGCGCTGAAAATCGAACACACGAGCGTCAAGTTTTTAAATTGCTGTCGTGTGTTGCCGTGTGTTCGATTTTCAACTCTATTGTTATAGCGAAGAGTTCTATTATGAACACTGTTTGTTTCGTCGGAGAGATCCTTTGATAATGTAGTCCGAGCCTAAATAGTCCCAGCTCCTGTAACCTATTTACTTGACGAATATTCCCATTAAGACGCTCTGAATTTACATTTTCATGCTCTACGTGTACATTTAATTTACATAATGATTCATATAATTTAATATGTGTATGTGAATACTTTATGTGCTTGTTTTTTAATGTTTAATAAGCAATAAGTTATTAAAATCAAAATATTTTATTTTAACATTCAATTAACATATCCTAGGCATTTAAAGGCATGTAAAAAAATTGCAAGGATTCAATATTTTTAACTAATTTATATTCAGGCGTGATTTTTCAATAGTCAGTTAACTCTTACCTGAGGAATAATAATAATATCTATGGACGCTTCACACCACGTTAATCTGGCCCGTGCTAAGTATCCGAAGAACTTGTGTTACAGGTACCAGAACACGGAAAATATGTTTAATACTTTTACACCATAGATATATTTAAGATTTTTATCATATTATACACATATTTAATACACCTCCATGACCCAGGAACACAGAAAAACTATTTTGTTCCTTCGGCGGGATTCGAACCCGCGACCCCCGGTTTCAGCACCAACGCGCTGAACCACTGAGCCACAGAGGTCGTCAATATGTTACTTTGACAGATTTTTTATACAAAGCTGTCAAAGTCAAATATTTATAACTCAGTTAAGAGTTATCTGACGATTGAAAAATCTGCCCTTAATGAGATATTATTATCTGTTAATTGGTAGACCTAGCCACCATCTGAGCGACTCCGCCCCCACCAACGCAGTACCTACCAACCTACCTACCTACTAGACTTAAAGCCAAATTTTCAAACGCTACTCAAAGTTAAGAGCCCCCTATATCACAGCCTGACAATGTCTCTCTCTTGGATCCCTGCTTTGCAGAATGTTTTGATATAATAGTGACTGTTAGCGAGTGGGAGTGGACAAATACATTTAAATTCAAAATATAAAAGGTAAATAAACTTCAAGTCTATCCAGCCAGTCGCCAACAGTGACTAAAGACTAAAAATCACAGAGTAAAAATATATACTTGGGTCAATCTTTAAGAATATTTATTTTGTTCCGGATAATGACGGTAGGTTCTTTGAGCACTACAGGATTTTTTATCGTCCGGCAGTCAAATTTTTACTTATAATAAATACACTTATCTTACTACTATTATAAATGTGAAGGTTTGTGAGGATAGATGGACGGATGGTTAGTGTTTGTGACTCTTTCAGACGAAAACTACTAAACGGATTTCGATGAAATTTGGTATACTTTTTATCCCGAAAACGTACAGTCTTCCCGTGAGATACTGTATTTACGCGGACGAAGCCGTGGGCAAAAGCTAGTTACTATATATATTGGCCATTATAAGGTAAAAATTGTCTACCGGACGATAAGATTCCTTGTAGTTTTTAAAAAACTAGCGTCATTATTCGATACAAAACAAATATTCATGAAGATTGATCAGTTACGTTAATAAAATCGAAAACTATTTATCTAGAGTATTTTAGATCCTTCTACAAACATACCATTCGAACATACAAACATTTTCATAATTCAATAAGAAAAATCCATTAATCAATCCAAATATTCCCGATGCCTCTGAAAGCCTCGAGTGTATTTGTAAAGTGACGTAATATATTGGTACCCACATTACAATTGAGTGAAAATACCCTCGTGATAATATTATCGGTGAATAAGTTGCGTTCATGTCGTCGAGGGTGAGGCTTTTTTAGGGTTCTGTACCGAAAAGGTAAAAGGTAAAAACAGGACCCTGTTATTTAGACTCCGCTGTCCGTTTGACTGTCTGTTTGTCACAATATGATAGCTATCACGATAGCTGTTGAACTTTTCACACATTATGTGTTTCTGTTGCCGCTTTAACAAGTTATCTAATAGAGGCTGCCATACAACAAACATGATTTTTTGCCGTCTGGTATATCTTAAAAGTGCGCGCTGCGTCGTGTCTCGGTGTGAGCTGACGCTTAGTGTTTAGGAATTTGATGATGATTAATACTATAATTGATATCTTCTAGGTAGAGTAAGTGCGAAAATTATGGACCTATCCTATAATATGGACTACTCGTGTGTCTCGATATTCATTATACCTATCGAGCTATAGGTCAGAGCACTTACAGATTTGAGCTCCATGATCGTTCGCAGGCCGGTAGTGAGCGCCCATGTGTTAACTGAGAGCATTTTAAGTTTTTAACAACGCTCGGTGTGCTTTTTTAGCAAAATTCGTAAGCTTATAATTTTAACAAATGTTACTCAAAGTCGATTAAACCAAGGGAAATGTGAGTTATTCTAGACTCATTTAAATCAAGTTGCGATATAAAGTTGTTTGAATATTTTTAGTACCAAAATATAAAGCCAAAAACATAATATATTATTTATGTATTCAATTGATTAAAAAATTAATAATCACTGATACTTAATAATGTTACGAACAATAAACTAGTAAGAAAATCGACTATCCAGTAAATAAGACATAAATGAGCTTCTTGAAATGTAATAGGTAATCTCCATTTTCGTCTTACTTATACTACAATATCAGATCTTTGGTTAGCCAGCTACTAAAACACCATTGCCAATGTACCAACGATTAGACTAACCTTTATAAAAATTAAACATCACGGCTAGTCTTATTTCATAATTTTGAACGTAATTCTATAAACTGGTCCATATTTGAAACCATGTGGTTTATTATACACACACCGGCATATTTAGCGGAACATAAAATAAAGGTTTGATATCAGTATCATATAAGGTTGCTGGATGGTTTATACGTCATTTAATTTAAAAAGAAATATTTTCAAATTAAGAAAACAACTGAACATCACATTTTATGCAATTGTTTTAATTTTATTCAAATACAAGGTTTATTCAAATACACCTTATCTGGAGCGAACTTCGAGTATTTCTTCCTTTTGAGTTTGATTTAAAATTTCATTGAAAATCCGGTTTTTTGTTAGTTTTTTTTTTTATCGCGTATCTTTTTGGAGTTGAGGACTGAATTATGCCTGACTTAGCCCCAACGGAGATTGCCAGGGCACTCGAAATGCAAAGAAATGGTCAAACCTACGTCACATAAGTACAGGGAGACTAATGTGAGAAGAGCAGGACAAGGCAGAAAAAGACGCACTTCGAGTAGGGATGATCGTTTCATTCGGCTTCGTACGTAGGAACCCTCGTTTGACGTCCAAGCCCGACATGAGTTAGAAGCAGTGCGGGGTGTAACCGTAAGTGAGCGTACGGTACGAAGAAGGTTCGAAGAAGCTGGTTTGGGGTCATTTGTGCCCGCCAAGGCTCCAAGGCTCGAGGTAAATCATCGTAGAAACAGGTTAACTTTTACTCAGGAACATCGACTTTGGAACGCGGACCAATGGAGTAAGGTATTGTTTAGTGATGAGTGCAGAATTCTCTTAAATCAAATTGACGGCAGGCAAAGAATATACAGACGCAAAGGAGAACGTTACATTCAGAAAATTTTGAAACTACAGTTGCATACGGTGGTCATCAATAATGGTTTGGGCGGGCATTTGTTTGGGAGCTCGCACAGACTTGGTAGTGATTGACAGAGGGAGTCTGACTGCAGACCGCTATATCAGAGAAGTTTTAGAAGAAAATGTCGTACCGTTTGCCCCATATATCGGTGACGATTTTGTTTTTATGCAGGATAATGCTCGGCCACATACCGCTCGGGTAACTCAAGCTTATCTTAATGATATGAATATCACTGTTATGGAGTGGCCGGCGAGATCACCGGATATGAACCCAATAGAGCACGTTTGGGACTTGCTGAAAAGAAAAGTTAAGTCCAGAATTCCAGCTCCTGCCAACGTGGGTGAACTGCGAATCGCCGTAGTTGAGGAATGGCGGAGACTATCCCAGGAGACCATCGATAACATCATTCTCAGTATGCTTAGACGTATAGAAACTTTAATAAGAGCACGTGGAGGAAATACGCGATATTAATCACCATTTTTCTAATTTAATTAATTGTTATTTTAATATTCATTTTCACTTTTCCCGGTTACATGAAAAGTTCAAAAATGTACCATTTTGCACAAATAGCCTTTACTCCCAAAATCTGTTCTTAATATGATCTCATTTTAAGTAAAACAAATGAAACTTTAAATAACAAAAGAAGTGTAGTAAGTAGATTTTAAAATAAAACCATTTTTTTAAATTATGAACCTTTTTTTGTGTTCCGCTAAATATGCCGGTATGTTTATTATATACGCTTTTTCATTGTGTCTTTCATGCGTTTTTCAAAATATATTTTTTAGATATTTAAAAATTATGAATCGTTTTTCATACCAAAGAAATATTGAAAACGTATGAAGCTGATAAAACTATAAAATTCTGAGTTTTATTACACACAAAATACCCATCGTAGTCCGTACTAGCTCTATATCTAAGGAGAGTAGAAGGAGAGAGAGAAGTAGATTGTTATTTACATTTTCTTAAGGAATTTCTTACTTATTCCTTGACCTCGTGAAGTCACGAATGTGTTGAAATAATTTATTTGACAAATCTATTCTAATATTATAAAAATAGAGGTTATTTTGTTAGCATCGAATAGGCTCCGAAACTACTAGTAGTGCCAAATTTTATCAAAATTGGTCTAGACCAATTTTGATGAAATTTGGCACAGATATAGATTAGACCACGGGGAAAGACATAGCCTATTTTGATCGCGGCAAAATGTGCGGTTCCCGCGAGATTTCCTCTAGCGGAGTCGCGGGCAACATCTAGTACGAATATAATTTATTTTTTTATGACTATTAACTTTAACAGAATTTCATTTTGTTTTTTTGGACCTATTAATTCGCTTCATTTTGTAACAAATTAATTATTCACCTAAACCAACATGAACCTATATTATTAAAACTAATTAACAGATTTAAATGGGATGGGAATCGACGTTAGACGTATTCTATTTATATAGAACATCGACATTTCATGGTGACCTGTGACCTTATGCGACCTTTTCACGGTATTTACAAGCCGTTTGATGTTCGGAGGACGGATTTAGTGAATATGCCCTTTATTCCGGCCGTCATTAGCCCACAAAGGGAATACTCGATGATAATTACGTAAAAGTTATTTTGACGTGATAACGTCTTATAAATAGATGGAGCCGGCTGCACGCACGAAAAAACATGACTCATGCGTTACCTCGCTAAATATGACGCATTGCCGTTACCTCAGCTGGCCGCTCCTTAGGTATGTGAGCGGTGGGACGGAGAGGCGGTGGCGCTTGATGTTATTACTCAGTTCGGCGCCGGACTTCGCGGTGGCAACACGCCAGCCTAAGGCGCGGCAAATTAGTTCCGCGGGCACTATAAACATGACGTTGTCACGTTCAACTATCGTCAGTAAACCGACTTTACAGACAACCGATTTTTTTAACTTAAATATAGGTACCTAATCTTAATTCTCTTATTAATCACATCAGTAGCGAGGCGTGTATACAACTCGACGTCATATCGGCTACCCTTATTAATAATTGTTAGTTATCTATAATAGGTATTGACTGGTGTTAGAATTTGAACCATCGTCTTATTGGTCCCCATAATGAAACAAATAATGAATTTTCATTAACTCTCTTGAACTTTATCGATGAGAAATTCTTAAAGTTTTGATAAAATTCTCGAAAATCAATAAACGAGTGCTTAGATAACAATTAATGGAATCGAAGTTTTATTTCATTTAGTAGGACTTAGTATGTTTATGAAATAATTAAGAATAATAATAAAAAATTATACGGCACATTTCACAGCGATTAAAATTAGGTTTCTTTTCTCAAGGAAGGTCTATTCCTGTACCGAATGTCATCAAAATTCAGTGGTAGGCGTGATTGCGTTAAAGTATTTATTTTATATTATTAATTATACGATACAATTAATTAAGTGTTACGCAATCATTCCTACCGCTGATTTTTGATGAATCAATGGATTTCAGAATTTATTTGTTACGCCTCTTCTCAATTAATCATATTATTATTATTGCACTAACCTAATGTACAGTAAACTACATTTACGTGGTCGCTTGAGGTTAACACTCTGTAACGCCATTAGCTCGCTAAAACAGTGACCCGTTGACGGCTTAATTAACACGCTAAGCCCCGACACAATAACACAAACATAAAACATAGTACTCGGCTGTTTTCAGACAGGAGTCATCTACAATACTAGAGGCACTCAAGGAGAGTGTGCACTCGCAAACACAATAACGACTGAAGTGTAGCAGAGGCAGGCGCTAGGCTGTATCGCCCGATCACTAATTCTTTGTTTTGTTTGGACTGTCTTACTGTGAATAAAATATGTTCTTTTGTATCAATGCAGAAGTTTTAAAGTGTGGCAATATGTTAGTAACCTGTTCTTATTTGAATAAACAAAATGAAAAATGTTAAGTAACCCCGACTTGTCAAGCAGTGGGCGTGCTGATGATCATGAATTATAGCTAAGAACACTCTCGATCATGTCAGCTTTTAGACACAAAAAATATATCTCGGTTCATCCGTTTGGAAGCTACGATGTCACCAAACTCACCCTCCTTCCCCCTAACACCCCTCTGTTTTCGTCGGGCTTACCTGTATTCGTCTCGTTGGTCAGTGCCTACGGTTGGTGGGCAGCGACCGGGAAACAGACGAATGAGTATATTTCAAGGCCACACATATAACACATTAATATCAATTGTATATTGAAAAGCTGAAAATATCATCATATTATAACATATTGATACGTGAAGCAAAATTATGTACACAGAGGAGTATGAAATTTGGCACATTAAAACTGTACATGGAGGAGAGTGATCTGCACTAATATAAAAATGTACTATAATAAATAACTTACACTGCGTTTGTTAAAGAGTAAACGTTGGTTTGAAACAAGTTTTATTTGTCAACTGGATGTCAAACGTGTTGTCTGCGACTTCATGCGCACAAAAGGAATCGTACATTTTTCGGCGATAAAAAGTATGTCCCTCTCCGTGGTCTACTCTATATCTGTGGCAAATTTCGTCATAATCGGTCCAGCAGTTTCGGAGCCTGTTCAATGCAAACAAACAAATCTTTCCTCTTTATAATATTAGTATAGAAATTTCTTTTAAACGGTTATTATTACGGTTATTAAGTTATACGGTATTTTTACCACTAGGAGACCACTAGGAGACCACTAGGAGACCACTAGTTTCATGAAAAAACCCATAAAATATTTCGTGAACGTGGAATGTGAAGGAATAAAGTATAAACAATGGCCTTTATTCTAAAAGAAAAATACGCATAATGAGATTATCCTTATACTCGTATCTGCACGTCACAGGAAGTACACTGGTATTCATTTTAATATTTTATTATAGTTTTTACGGAAATTGTATTATCAGTTTACTTTTAAACTGATTTTTCTGTTCCAAACAGAAAATGAATTGTATAAAATTCTGTAATTGATGCAATTTAGCATAAATATGGGGAAATAGCTAAGAATGATAATTGATATTAGTTATTAAATTACTAAATAGTATAAAGCCAATCTGTAGAGTAGCGTGGATTCTTATGTTTATATAATTACAGAACATATTAGTTAGGTGAATTATGTATTTATTCACAAACTTAAAAATATTAATATAATAGTTAACACAATAATAGATATGACTAGCAATTTACTTTAAAATATTTACAAACTTAAATAAAATAAAATAAAAATACCTAAAAAAGAAAACTGAAACTACAAAAGTTTAAATAGCTAAAAATAAAAGAAAACCTCTCGGTAGTCTTCGTCAGGCAGAGTGCCTATAGAGTCTAAATAGAATTCTACAGATTAGGAAGCTAAGGCAAATTTAAAAAGTGATTGTGCAAAATGTCGGTCATCTCAGCTAAGCCGTTATGTCTAAGAGTCGAGCTATGTCTTTCCAAAAAATTCCAGAGCCAACCTGCGGTAGGTTACCGTGATGAGTTCAGAATACCTATCGCATTCATAAATTCAAGCTTAAAATAATATGAATCAGATAAAGTAACCTAACTAAGAGTATATGCGAGGACAATATGTCTAAAGGGTTCCGTAACTAACGTTTTTTCCAGTGACTTCAAAAATTATTGTCCGACTTCGTTCTACGTCTTATAGGTTGGGTAGAGTTCCTTGTAGTACTACGGAACTCTAAAAAAAGAAATAAAGATTAAAGAATAAGAAGCTGAAATTAAACGATCGGACAAAATGGCGGTCATCTCAGCTAACGCCCGAAATTAATAACGTGTCTGAAATCTTAGATTGACTTCAATCTTAGACTCTGAAATAAAAATAGGCGTAAATTGACGTGAAGTTTATCCTAGGATCGTTTAAATGTATTAAAATCTTGATCTCAGATAGCTAAAACGAGATTAAGATTGATTATTAATTACGGTTCGCTACCATAACCGCTATTTCAGGATGTCATCTATGTCCGCTATGTCATCGATGCCACCCACGCGCTGCTTTTGTCACAAATTATTGTGATTGACTGTGAATATAAAAAGACGTAGACGTTCTGAAATTTCAATAAAAAAGAGAATTTACCTTTCAAAGGAAAGAATTGAATTTTTTACTTTCAACGGGAAATAGTGAATTGGAATACGGTTTTTGCATATTGCGTTTGAAATGACGAAAATAGCCTTCCACACAACCTAGTCTATAATTGTACTGACTGGAAATTGAGCTAGAATGTAGGTCACACACTACACACACACACAAAGACTACACGAGTACACAAACACACGTACGCAATCTACATATTTAACTGCCTCTGTACCAGGCACAATGTAAGCATATTAAATGACGCTTAAAATTATTTCCTTTGTTACGTTTTTTTCATATTTTTAATATAATTAGTATCCACAGTAGACTGGTTATAGTTGAAGAAACGAGGAAAGAGATAATATATGTAGAGATAATATAATATATGATAATACATCTATACAAATAAGAAACATTTAAGTGTCTGTTTGTAATTTAAAATTAACAGCTTTGCGCTAATGCATATGACAGTATACATATACGGCGCATACACCAAAAAATATATTTTTTTATATATTGTCTGTCAATTCGTATGTCCGGCTAATCTCTGAGATCGACATACCGTTTTTGACCGGACTTTCACAGGAATATAGCTGATGTTATAAGGAGTAACTTGGGCTACTTTTATCTCAGGGTTCCGTTCAAAACATTACGGTTCCATTTCCGCAAATTCCGTTAATAGTTCTACGCAAACGAAGTTGCGGGCAGCAGCTAGCTTATAAATAATACTTTACATCCAGCTAAGGTGATGTAGTATTTAGTCAGTCAATAAACTGAATAATCAAAAGTTAAAAACTATAACCGGACTACGCCAACTATAATTATAGCCACCTAAAGGTGGTAGGCATCATGTAGACCGACGTTCAGAAAATGTATAAAAATACCTATTTTAATTTAAAAAATGACTTTGGCTTTGACTTTATGCTGCCCGGGACATTATTACGAATATATTGACATCAAATTCATTAAAATCGGATCAATAGTTTAGGTGCTACGATGGATTAAACATATATACATAACAGCCAAAATCATTACCATCCTTTTGGCTTCGCCGTAGTCGGGTAGAAACAGAGTCAACAAGAATAAACGAAAGTAGCGTAATAACTTAATATAAGTTTGTCGTTACGTTGTGAATGGGTTAGGTTAAAGAAGAGCGTAACGGGCGGATAACGTTGATACTTAATGTTATTTTGGTACTCAGTTGATTCAAAATATGGCTTTAAGGCGGTATTAACACGAATACGGTACGAATTGATGCACAATGTACATCGGTCATCAGAAAAGTGCGTGACTACTTTCAGAAAAACTACTCGTTTACCACTTTGCTAAAGTGCCTAAAACTTAGCAACGCTTCTGTTGAAATATGAAATGATTCAAATCACTAAGGGTCAGCTTACACCGCTACGATACGCGGCGCTGTATTTTTACGATAGCTATTGAAAATGGAATTTTATTCAGTACACACAAAGATACACGTTTTATATAACATCAGTCATACGCGTGTACACATGCGGTGTGCAGCGGTGCAACTTGACATTCGAACTCTTACAATGAAACGTGTATCTTCTTGTGTAACGAATAAAGTTCTGTTTTAAATAGCTATCTTTAAAATGCAGCGCTATGTCGCATATTGTTTCGTTTCGGTGTTTATTGACCCTTACACTTTATCCAAATGTGGGTACAATTTTATTATTATTGATAAGGAATCAGTGTTATGACTATTAGTTGAACGTTGTCTCGTGATTGTGGCACTTACCTCGCTAACCGTACATTATATACACAGATTTCAGACAAGTTACAGAACTGCCTGGAGCTGGATAAAATTATTCCGAACACAAGATTATACGTTCAATTTAGTGGATGGTATTTTTGTGACGGCCAAAGACAAAACAAATTAACGATTATGCTCAGTAGATTTACATTTATATACAGTCTAGACAAGGTTCGCTACTTCAGGATTGAAAGTATTTCTTATTTTTATTTTTTATAGTTGCGATTTTTTTTTTCGTTGTTACCACGAAATAACCTAATAGTGCAAGATCCGCTATAAGAAATATATACCCTCACCTGTTATTTATTAGTGATATGATAGATAGACAACCGCCTTCGCTCACGGCCGCCGAGGGCCGCTAGTCACCGTAGCGGCCCTCGGCGGTCGTGAGCGGTGTGAGCGGTGGCGGTTATCTCAAGCGAAACTGTGTTTATAGTAATTAAGATAAAGTTTAAAATTAAGTATATGACAGTTATGCTGCTCGCCGCTCCGCTTACACTTCGGTGTGAATCGGCCCTTAAGGCGCAATTGAACTAGGCAACCTATTTGCAACAATGTGTCAATGTGAATATTATCTATCATTTATTTCTTATCACTAACAAAAAAACTGGAAAAACTTGAGAGGTGTCAAGGGACCGAATGTAACGAAGTTCCTTTCGATTAATTAGTGAAGGAATTGTAATATTTTTTTTTTTTTTAAGTTATAATAATATTTTTATTATTATTAACAAATATAATGTAATATAACCTTAATCAGTAGGCTCAATTTTAGTAATAATTGAGGAAGGGAGAGGGAGACAGACAGAGAAACACGCGCACGCCGCACGGCTTACAACTATAGCAAAAAGTGTCGTTACAACTTTTAGTCTTAATTTTTTCCGTCTAGCCCCCTTAACTCTAACTTAGTTCCAATAAGAGATGAGGGTATATATGTATTTCTTATACCAGATCTTAGATCATAAGTAAGGGTTGTCCAGCAGAAAATGCCTTTCATTCCGTCTCTATAGCTGTATTTTGCATCTAGATAAATTAATAATAATATTATAGAAAATACTACAAGCTCCACTTATATATATATATATTTTTCTTAAGCCCGCTAGTCGCTGCACGTTCTGAAAAAGTTGGCACTTACATTCATTGGATCAAACAGAAACAGTACATTTTATACTGCTTCTTACAGTTTAAGAACTTATTTTCCTGGCCATTTTCTTCACACACGTGTAGTTTGTCAAAATGATAGTTCCCATATATAAAATATAAATAGCTCCCCCACACCAATTTGACGGTTACGGTGGCTGGTTTTGTTTAAACCAGGCCAGTTACGCAGGAGTAATGATATAGTGCCCAAGTGTGTGCGCAGTACAGAGTAATGTTATAGTGCCCAAGTGTGTGCGCAGTACACAAGAGCACTATACTCTTCCTTCACTCTCATAACCCACGACCTCCGAGTCGAGAGCCAAGCTCTCACCACTAGACCACGGAGGCTGTTCACCATAGATGATCAATTAATTTCATCAAGTTGGCAAGCTCACAATTTGAAAATTTTATCAAATTAGTCGACTCTTTATGCTGGCTCTCAGAGTCTAATCAAAACCTCGTATTATACAGGATCATTTCCTTTTGGAATCTAATCTAGTCCACGAAGTTATTTAAGTTCTTCTTCTGTTCATGTAAGTTAGCTATGTTATGTATATCATACATGTGCGGAATCTCCGGAGACGTCTTTTGTTTTTTGTGACGCGAACTCGCTCCTTGTTAAGTTTAATTGGAATTGTTAGCTCGAGTCGCAACTTCGTATGTAATGACTTTGAATTGGGTGAACAATTGATTCCAGATATAAGGTGAGTGTAGGCTAAAAACACGTGATAATACGTGATAAGAACATAACGAAAAAGCATAAAAATCACGCAACTTAATATAATCTTTGTGATGCCATACTGCGCAGTTTTTTTGTCGTGCATTATGCGTCATTTAAAAAAAGATGACACACAATTTATTATTATATGCGTGAATTGGGTTTCGCGTCATTACTCTACTTTCTTGCACCTCTGGTGTGTAATGAGATATGAATAATATTTGGATAAGATAATATTTCTGCTGTCTCTAGTGTGCATGTACCTTTACATAGTGCTCGAAAGGAATTGGGTGAAGAATTGATTTCTCGACGTAAGACGAGGAAATTGAAAACACTCTCGCGTCCTCGTTACTGTGGCTCGAACTGACAACAAAACTCATACGAACATTGACTAATAGGACAGGCCCTGTCTAATCGTTAAAACGTCTCTAGCATGTGTGCCTTATGTGACCAAAGCGACTTGTTAATCTACGGACTGTGATACTCGGGAACTCTCCGCACGCAACATGACAGGACACAGTAATGTCAGTTTACTTGTGAGAACAAAGTTTATGCAACATGTTCATATGAGCATATCCTATACTTTCGAAATCATTGTATACAATTGTATCTGTAACCTGACAACCCCACATTGATATATGGAAACAAGAAATAATAATAAACATGGAAGTTTACGAAATGTGAATTCATAGGGATCGGAAGCCAATCGGTTATATCATAATTTTGAAGAGCTTTCACACAGCAATTCAAATATTGTCATAACGTTTTGTTATCACCTTTTGTAGTAACATTATAACAGCGCGTTTCCAACGTCTATTATTATTAGTTTGCAAATGTCATATCAATATGGAAGTATGAAGAAAATTTTCTAAACCTACCATGAATAAAAAATCCTATTTTACAATATAATATAGTTTAATGATCATAATATTGTAAAATAGGATTTTTCAGAAGTGATCAATAAACATAGAAAATACGAATTCACAAACAAGTCTTGAATCCTGGCACCTTATATTTATATATAAGGTACTTGTCTGTACAAGTGAATATGAAAATACCAACAAGAAACAATGGTCTATCTATACATTTATACTAATGTTATAATCACAAGGAAAGATTTTTTCGTTTGCATTGAATAGGCTCCGAAACTACTGGGCCGATTTTGATGAATTTGACACAGACATAGACTAGACCACCGGGATAGACAGGGCTACTTTTTCTCGTCACAAAATGTATGTTCCGGCGGGATTTCTTTTTGTGCATACAATGTCGCAGGCTACATCTACTTTTTTAATTTAAAGCACAATTAAAAACCAATGGCATACAATCATAAGAGAACGTTAGGTATTTGGTACTTGACTTTATTTATGTTTCTAGGTCAAGTGGGGTTTTTTTATGGCTTTGTCAAATTATATCTAAAAATCATGTTGCCTTATGAAACTAATATAACTATGCTGAAAATATCATAATTATAATGATAATAATCACAGAATAATAATACTTTTATAGAAAAAATCTACTCACAGTAGTGGTGCTACGGCAGCTACGCCATAGTACTACGGCAAGTCTACGTAGCCGTAGTACTACGGCAAGTCTACGTAGCCGTCCCGTATTTAAGGCTCTATGATACGAAAATAGCAGCTATTAATATTAAAGGACCCTTCAAATCATCACCGATACCTAGCGTCTGCTACAGTTCTTATTTCATTGAATTGTGTAGATTTCATGGTTCTTCAAAGACAGTCCAAACATGCGATTGATTGAAACAGATAATGATTTTTTTGCAGCGCTTTTACTTATAAAGGTTCCGTTGTACTTGAGTTAGAAATAGTTGATTGTTTCTTTCTACAACCCGAGATCGAACCTGCACCGATGCCTAAGCGATCAACCTCTAGGACACGAACGCTTGACCTTTCAAATAATAAAAACAACAATATCTGCACCTTATAACAAAATTAAGTAAGGAGTTGTGAGTGTCGTAATATTCGCGGAGCTCCGGAAACTGTTTAAGGCTGCAACTTGCAAAGGTCACAATCAATGCTGCCATTTACAGCGAGCTGGGGCCCTAGCGGGGGCACGTGGGGGCAAGCGGGGGCACGCGGGGGCAAGCGGGGGCACGCGCGGGGCACGGGGCACCAGCTCCGACGTCACACAGCTTGCGTACATGCACAATATTGGCGGTACGGCTTTGTTCGGACTTTTTTAAATTGAGGCAACGAACAAGATGAACTACTTCTATGATGCCATAATGAATATTTAGTTTTTAATTCATACTTTGTTCTAAATTAATAAAACCGGCCAAGTGCGAGTTGGACTCGCGCCTTTGCGCGCGAGTCATTGTATTTAGGTACACATGAAATAACTTGCCTCGATGTGTACCTATCTTATACCAAATTTTAAGGCCCATTTTGGATTGCTTCCTGTGCCTCAATTTAAGATTGTTATAATTACTAAGCGAAATGTTGCTAGTGAAAGGTATAAAAAACGGCAAATTGTGAGTCGAATTGCACGAGTTCCGTATGTAACGGCAAATAAATCACGTTTGTTGTATGGCGGCAACAGAAATATGTCATCTGTGAAGTCTTAGTAATGGGGTCCCGTTTTACCCTTTGGGTAACTTTGGTTGGTAAAAAAACGCTATACTTTCAACAATTTTAATTTAAAACTACACAGAAACTACAATTTCCGCATCAATGTTCGATTACGAATGTTCTCTGTCTAAATGTCAGAGTGCGTTCGACGGGGAATCAATTTGATGGAGACGGAGATATCGCTGTCCCGCTCCCCAGGACCCTGGGAAACCTAGATTTTCCTGGGACCTAAGGATTAACCTACATTGAACGTTACTCTACTAATGTTAAGGTTATATTTAGGTCAATTGCGCTATTGCGCGATGATTTATTTTGCTCGTGAAATTGTTCAGTTACTTTGGTTGCATGTAGCCTACGTAATGTGTAAAATAATACATGAAATAATACTTGATAATATATATTATGTATACGTAAACCGAGCCAACATAATATTATCATAGAACAAGTATATTTTAGAATTATCGTCGCGGTGTGAGCTGACACTAAGTATATCGTACTTATATCCGAAAATATGATTTAACTAGATTTTGCCCGCGGCTCCGCCCGCGTAATTACAGTATGCCACGGGAACACTGCAATTTTCCGAGATAAAAAGTAGTCTATGTGTTAAACAAGAGCTCAAACTACTACCATACCAAATTTCATTAAAATCCGTTCAGTAGTTTATGCGTGAAAGAGTAAAAAAAAATTAATCAATACATCCATCCTCACAAACTTTCACATTTATAATAGTAGTAGGACAGTTTTGCGTGCCTAATGTTTTAATTTGATTTTATTTATTTATAAACAATAAATGAATAGATAATAAATGAACATTAACTTAGCTCGTATTTCACAAAGTAGCTTCTCGTGTATTCTTTTAGCATATAATATAATTTCTAAAACAAATATGACAGATAAATCTAAGAGTTGTAGGAGACTGTACTGGGGCGGAAAACTTTTGGTATGCCGTATGAGGCACGCGTTTCCTGTCCCCGACATAAATGACATCCGTTACTTTACTGATACTTCGGGTATTCGCAGAATTTTAAGAGCTCAATTACAAATTATTAATATATGTTATAGGCAATGTATGAAATTTTAGCATTGTATTCGAAGCTATTTATGCAATGTATTAAATATAGTCTCAAAGATTATTCACATACACATATTGCCTAGCACAATTGATACATTTCTTAATACAATATCGGCATTGTGTACAATACCCAGAAATCGTATACAGTGAGAGATTATATACATTTATTATTTAAACTTTAACCAGATAATATAATTTGTAATTGAGGAGTTTCAAAAGTAACATTGTAAACGAAAAAACGATACCTGAAATTAAACTTTTAAACATCACATTTTTCCATTTGACATAGTTCAGGTTATGGAGTATTGACAAACATTTCACGATGTTCTTAGACTCTAATAATTATGTAAATTATCATAATTTTTAATTTCTTATTAATAGAATTAGACATTCATAACATTCTATGTTTAATGTTAGTAATGTTCCAAATGCCCTAAAAACAAAACCGCGAAAACAAATTGCGCCCATTGTCCCTAAAAGGGATTAAGAATACAATCAAAATGAATAGCTCCATCCCTTCTCTACGCGAAACCGCACAAGGGTCAAGGTGATCCGACGAGGAAAGGCTGATCAGCCGGGTCCAAGCGACCCGCCTGTAATTGAATAAGGTTTATTTAAACAAGCGTGTAATTCAATTTTAATAAGTACACGTTTTTATGAAATGTAATTCGTGGCGGACTATTTTTAGTATTTTTATAATATTTATTTAAACTTTATAAGGGTCTATTAGGTACCAACAGATTTAATTCAAAAATTCTAAGCTAAAAGCATTATAATATTAATACGTGAAATCTTTGAGTACAGTTTACTACAGAACGGAGGAGTATGTTTTTTGGCACAGTTAAAGTTTATGTGGGGGAAGGATTGTAGAAAGCTATTTTTTTAATAATGCTTAGAAATACATAAAATAAATAAAAATAAAGCAAATATATTTGATTAATCTCGCTAGCGCTTGTCCACCCGGCGAGACCAATGATTAGTCTATGAAATAAGGTTATACACAGTACCTCACTCACACTACCATGAGTTTGTATAATGACAGTAGGTTTGACACAATTGTCAATCTTTCTTTTACATTCCATAGATACTTTTACATATTTTTATTGCGTATCTAAGAGACAAAAGAACCCAAAAAAAGTTCCATAAAATTCCATTGCATGAATGACATTAAAAGTTTTAAAACTATTTTTATCAACTCCGTATTTGGAATAAACATAATAAGAGTTTGTATTCATGTCATAGAGAAAAAGGTTTTCTCCTCCATACCACTAAAATTACAAACATATTTCAGATACATTATTATTTATCTAATAAAGTAAAGAGTGGGAATTCTTCATATATTTTATTTTAACTAGACTAGCTCGTCATAAGGAGAATGAAGAAACAAAGGCTCCCCAGTTCCCTCGCGGTGAGTTAACCGTTTAGCACACACATGATGCTTACACCACTTAACTCTTATGGCTTTTTATATCCCAGAGTGTATTTACTTTATCGTAAATATGAAAGGGAAGGTTGGCAACGAAAAACAAGTTATTTAACGTTTTTAATTTAAATACATACATATTTATAAATATACTATCTTTCTGGATAGTTTTTTTGCTGTACAGTAAATTTTTATATTGTATTTTAAGTTACAAAACCTTTTTTTGAAATAACCAAATTAAATTCCTTTATCACGGAAAAATATTATCAATTGTGCACAATATTCCTCACAAAATAAATATCTCAAACATTATAACCCACATTTTGAGACAAGTATTAATAATCTGGTCTCCATTTTAAGGTCAATTAATACGCGAAAATCTTCAAAAAGGTCCTTTGAAAGGGAAGGTATTAGTAGGATGGTTTTTAACAAATCTGTTTGACAGTATAGTTGTTAATTCCGGGTGAAACTTAAAGGTTTTTGGCGCGCAAGGACTCAGAGTTGGCTTTGTGGACTTTTTCATTTATTTATCCAGGGGCGTGCGCTCCATATAGGCAGAAATGCAGTGCTTCACTTGTCATTCACAGATATTTTAATAAAACGTTCGTACGTTTTAGATGACTTTAATAATTAATTAATAGTAAATAAATTAATTTAAAAAATATAATAACTTAAAAACGCCTAATATTTTATAAATAGCAACTCATGCGGTTGCTTTGTGCAGGACAAATCATCGCATGTATGTGTAATTTTCATACTTCGCAAACGCACACACCCATGAATATCGACATGATTATAACCGGTAACTTCAGCGGCAGGCGATGGCTCTCGGCTTCGGTTCGGCTATCTGATCGCTTCCGAAAACCGCCGAACTGGCTTGTCGGAAATTATTCGTTGCCTATAATCCGAGTAAAAAGAATAGTCGGAAATCTAATAAATCACGTATGCACATTACGCATTTTTGTTTAGTAAGGTTTTATTTGTTTAAATAGAAGAAACGTTTTGTGTTTCGCGGGGTCCATATTGCATATTTCATGTAATAAGCATTGTTTACAATTTAATCGCTCCAGTTTATTTATAGTTTTCTTAAAAGATTTTTCATTTTAACATTTTAATAGTTTATTACTGAGTTTCTATAATAATTGTAGTGATTTGCTTTTACTAGTGAGTTAGTCGATTTTTTTTAAATGTTATTTGACTGTGAGGTTTTGAAAATGTGTGTTTATTAAAAATTAAAAATAACAAGTTCTCACAATTGTCATTCAGTGAAAAGATTCAAATTCTGTCTAAAGGTAGGTGTGTACCCGAGTTAAAACAATTAAACCAGCAAAAAAATAATGTAACTCGAAAATTTCATGTTAAAAGTTATGAAACGTATAACTGGCTGTGTGGTTGTGTACACACGATTAAATTATATTGTTTTCCTTGCATATTATTTAGTAATTTACATCGGGATATAGTAATCTCAAGTAACCGGAACCTTTAATATGTGAAAATTGAAGATGACTGGTGAGTAGTTATAATATTTTAAAATATGCTTATTATTTTACTTATTAGAATTTCTTCCGCCGCGACGATCGATCGCTGTTTTGTCTGCGTTGCCGTTGAAGATGTACATGAATAGTAGTACATCTAAGACTTGCTCTGTTGGCATGGTTTCGACTTAGAGATCCGTCGCTTGGCTGTAGCTATGCTAAAAATCTATAAACGAAAAAGTTTTTGTGACCGAGTACTTCGCCGCATACCCAGTGTCATAATCCTGTGCACGCCACTGTATTTATCCTTTAACACTGCTGGTGTTTATGGCTCTATAATATCACAGCGTCACTTAACAGACCGGAATATATACGTTGTATTCTGCATTACTATTACTCTCTGATCATAATATTCTCAATTCTCGACAAGAGGGGCATAATTTTATTTTTCTCTCTGGGTCAAGAGCAAAGTAAATTACTTTCTATATTATGTCACTGGCTATGTTCACCTAATGATCTTTTTCCCCCCATCTACAAACACAGTAACATAGACAAATATATACATAGACGTATATACTATAGACGAGGCATGTTGAGGCAAAAAGTGTCTCCAGTTAAATGGTCACACTTTTGAGATTTTGGGGCCATTTTGACATGAAAACAAGATGGCTGATATGGTTTTCACCATACTTCAAAAGTATGGTGAAAACCAATATGGTGTAACTTTTTATTGTATGAAGGTTTGTTCTGTCAAATGTACGTCATAGCTTATCTTGAGTTTTGAAATCTTTGAATATATAGGTATATTCTTTGACATAGATGAATCTGGTCTCGGCGCTACGTAGCAACAACAGCTTCGTAAATGCCGCATTTACGAAGCTGTTGTTGCTACGTAGCGCCGAGACCAGATTAGACTCAGTATACTGTAGTGTGTAAATTAGCAATTGACTTACCTGTGACAAATTGGAGTGTGCGTGAAGAATTGTAATGGAAACTGTTGCCCAATTTAATAAAAATATCTTATATTGTGGTTTATTAGGTAAGTTACTGGTTAAATGTAGCTTAGGAAATACTTAAATACTAGCTATTGCCCGCGGCTCCGAGGGCCTTGAAGGCCAACCTCTGAACAGTAAGTACTTTGACGGCAAATTTATTTTTTCCTTACTTACAAGGAAGTAGGTAATCAGAGCGTTTACGCGATGCGATATCCGATATCAGACCGATATGTCATTTAATGACAACGTTTCAACATGAAACATAATATAATATTATTGTATTTGTCATCATCGTTCCAATGTACGAAATTTGATTACAAAATGTGAAAACGAACTCACTCAGTTAATTGAATTTGACGTTACGACCCCTCGCTAAAAATATATTTTAATCAAATAATTTACGCAATCAAAACGCCCTACTCTTAGAAATGGGATCAAAGGTTGTCTATTCTTAGAAAAGTCACGTTGTGAGTTATTTCAGTATTACATAATGTACGCTTAATCGATTGCTTCCTTGATAAATATCGGGTTTCATTAATTTCCTGAGTATTCATTGCGGTACGTACACACAAGGCAACATGACAAACTAGGTATTCCGTACACCGTGGCAGAAGTAGGCTTCGGCACGAATAGTTCAACCGGTGTAATATGTATCCACCTTTGATATTGTACAGTTTCCCGAGTGGTTGAAGGCACCGGGGATCGGTTCCAAACACTTGTGACGTCTCTGGGGTTACGGGTATACGCAGAAGGTGATTATCGGTAAAAAGCCGTTGGCTAAGTTGCCATCGCTAATTATACGACGAAGTTCGAAAACAAAAATGTATATTGTGATTTGACATAAGCATCGCTATGTCACTTAGCGATTCTTATGTCAAGTCCCAAACAATTTTGTTTTCGAACTTTGTCGTCATAAATATGGATGGCTACTTGGCTAAACGTACACCTGTGTAATTTGGTTTATTTGCCTTTGAGACTTAGGTCCTGTTGCACAATCATGTCATGACAAAACATGCAAATATCTTATTTGCATGTTTTATCTCTGTCGCTCGAAATAAAGTAAGCAGCGACAAAAATTCCGAAGAAGCTTTCCGACACTAATTAGAAGACTAGCTTTGCCCGCAGCTCTTTTTCTTGACTTGACTTGAAATACAGTACGTTTTCGGGATGAATTCTGGCCTATGTTTTTATACAGAGCCTAAACTGCTACCATACCAAATTTAATAAAAATCCGTTGGATACTTTGCTCGTGAAAGAGTAACAAACATCCATCCATCCATCCTCACAAACTTTCACATTTATAATACTAGCCTTTGCCCGCGGCTCCACCCGCGTAAATACAGAATACCCCAGGGGAAACTGTACCTTCTCGGGATAAAAAGTAACTATCTATCCATCCAGCCAACCATCCTCACAAACTCAACAAAAATAACCCGGCCCTTAATGCAATTTAGTCTTTTTTTTTTTTTAATTCCGAAGTCCATTTTTCCTCTTTCTTCTCCTTTCCTGGTCTGGCGTGTCACGTAGTACGTGCGCACCGAACCTGACCTGACAGGGGAGACAAACGACGCTAAGGCCGGATAAGTGGGACAATCTGTAGCTAACAACTTACGTCGTTACAGGTGTTAATTCATAACAACTCGTAACAACTTCGGCTTTTATTGACTTGCGAACAAAGATTTCAAAACTCAATAACCAACTGTGACGTACATTTGACATAGCAAAACTTCATTCAAGAAAAAGTTACGCCATATTGTTTTAAAAGGTGATAAATAAAAGCAAGGCATTATTATTCTTACATATTTTAAGTAATTAAAGAAAACATTGTTATCTGTTGTCAAAATTCACTTAAAAAGAGGTAATTCTGGAACCATAGCCTTAGGCCTTTTTAAAACATAGTTATTAAACAAAGTCTATATCCTTAAATTATAGGAATATTGTTATTAAAGTATTAATTATATAAAAATATATATTTCTGAGCCTTTTGTCAAGCGTTTTCATGAGATCCGTGAATAACTTTCTGAGTTTTGTTTTCTCTATCTATTTTTATTTAGGGATTTGTATCTAAAGATAATATGTCAATCCCATTGTACCCTATACATAATATGTTTTACACTATACTATCTTCGATACTGGCAAAAATTCTATAGAGCATAATAGCTTGTTCCGAAGCGGGTCGGAAAGTATTACCTGTATAAGCCTCTTACAACTTACAGAAGTCTAAAATACTTAACTTACCTCTGTACTTCATACAGATTACAATTCAATTTTTGGAACAGTAATTGTCTTTTACTCCGATACTTGACACATTTCATCATAATATGCTGTACATCTTCGATCCGATCACACGTCCCACAATTAGGTGAGTTAACCTTTTTCATCAAAAAAGCAAACTTTCTTGATGGGATGTGTCCTGATCGGAGTCTAAACGCCAATTTAACTATATTCCGATCCAACTTACAAACAATTAGAGAATTAAAAACTTAAAAACGTTACAAACCATGATATACGAGGAGGTTCCGATTGCATTGTTTTGTACCAAATACCTTTAAATTTCGATTGTTCATTAAAATATTCACGCCAATATTCGTAGTTACTCTTTTTAAACAAACTTAAAATCTCAGAATAATCCGGTTTATAATTAATCCAGCTACCGTTTATAATACTTAATTTTGCTAGTCGGTCGGCCTCATCGTTACCTTTGATACCAATATGTCCAGGAACCCACTGCATTCTCAGAATGCAATTGCTCTCTTGAAGATTAACTATCTTCCTAATAATTTCGTAGGCTACCGGAACACCTCTTAGTCCAGAAGCGCAAAGTCCAAATGTTGAAGGGCACTTTTGCTATCCGAGATAATCACAATTCTCTTTGATATGTTGCTATTACTTCTCAATAAGTCATTACCAATATATGACAATGCTTCCGAAATTGCAATGAGCTCCGTGGACATAATAGATATCTTAGACGTTATTTTAATACACCCAGAGAACCCCGCACAGATGTTAAAAATGCCGCCCCGGAGCCATAATCGTCTCTGGAACCATCAGTAAATACAACAGTCCATCCAGTATATTTTGTTGACAATTCTTTTATAATATCTACTCTAAGTGAATTAGATTCATACCTGCTCTTAGCCATAAAAATACTGTCTAAGTTAACATTAATTATTTCTTTTAAATCAATACAGGACATCCAACTATTTAGTGTAAACATTTGTTAAGGATATGACATATGAACATTGACATTTTTCGTTTCATTGTAAATTTTTGTTAAAAGGGGTTTATTTTTATTTTGCCAATATCGAGATAAGCTTAACCTATGCAGTTCACTAACAATACTAATAGTTACATTATTTTGCCATGACAGTGTCTTTAAACAATATTTATACGATAAATATTCCCGTCTTATATGTAATGGTAGTAAACTTAATTCAGACTGCATTATATGAGTTGGAGAGCTTTTGATAAATCCGCCAATTATTCTTAAGGATTGATTCTGCAGCTTATCCAGCTTTGATAAGTGTGACTTAGCACAATGATCAAAAAGAAAACATCCATAATCCATTCTGCTTCTTATAATTGCTATGTATAACCTTCTTAAGTGTTTCGGGTGAACACCCCAACTAGAGCCTGACAAAAGTTTTAGAAGAATAAGGTATTTAGAGCATTTTTATGAAACTTCATTAATATGTTTACGCCACCTAAGGCTTTGATAGAGTGAAATTCATAGGTATTTGATGTTTTCTGAATGGGATATAAGATAGTTGCATATATTCAGAGGCGGTAGAATCCTCCTATGTCCTCTACTAAAAAGACAAAATTTAGTCTTTAAGTGTGATATACTTAACCCAAGTTCGTCAAAGATCAGAACAAGAGCGTCAAGAGATTCCTGAATCTTATTTTCACATATATTAATATATTTATGACTGTAAATAACACGAAGTCATCAGCGTACTGAGACACCATAACATTCCGAATAATTTGAAATACTCTATGAGTTACGATATTAAAAAGCAGTGGTGAAATCGGATCTCCCTGTGCCAATCCTCTATGTGTTCGCCTACTTACAATGAAAATTCCACCATCATCCTTAATAAATAAATTTCTATTGCTTAAAAAAGACCAAAAGTATCTGCACATTTTATTACCAATTTTGAGTTCATTTAAACTCTCGAAGATTTTATGAATTAAAACATTATTATACGCGTTTTCAATATCAACAAAACAAGCCAACGTTTGTATATTTTTCGAAAATCCTATTTGTATTTGGCTAATAATTCTAACTAAACTATCTATACTTGATAGACACTTACGAAATCCAACTTTATATTGTGATAAAATGTTATTTTTTTCTATGTACCACTCTACTCGCTTACATATCATATGGTGAAAGATTTTACAAATACACGATATGAGTGAAATTAGTCGTAGTTTTTCAGTTGCATTTTGGTTAGTACGAGTAGTTATCTTTGGGATGGCAATAACTTGGATGTTACGCCATTGGTTAGGTACATAACTTGTTCGAAGGATAATATTATAAATATTGAGTAAAAAAATCTTTACTAAATCAGGAGCATTATATATCATAGTATAAAACACTCCGTCGCTCCCTGGAGCTGTGTCTTTTTTCTTTATGGAGTTATTTAACTCAGCAAGTGTAAAATCACACTCAATCATAGAATTCGTGGAAGAAATTATAGGTTCCGTGTTAAGGACTGAATCAGGGGTAAGGCTTATCAATAGTTCTTCATGTTTTTCTATGGGAACAACTATATTCTTTCTTTTATAACCCTTAACCCAACGCATCTTATTCCACATGGTGGAAGCTGAAGTTGTTTCATCAATAGAGTCACAAAATTCACGGTAAGATTTAGATTTGGCCTCCTTTATTATTTTTTTTTACACTCATTGACTTTAGCTATAAATCTATCATAATTGATGGGTGTTGGGTTTTTCCTAATATTTGTCAAATATAATCTACGTTGTGCAACTGCCAGTGAAAGAGACTGATTCCAGAATGGCTTTGGTTTAAAATTTCTAGCCGAATTAGAACACAATTTAATCGATGGAATGCTCTCATCGGCAGCTTTATTAATCTGTAATATAAAAAAATCATATTGTTCTTGTAAACTCATATTAAAAGTCTTTCTCATATTATTTGTAAAATATTGCGTTAGTTTTTCTTTATATACCCCAATGGGCAAGTTTTATATTCCGTTTACTAATTATGTTTAGTGGTTCCTGATAATTCATTGCTAATTTAATAATCAAGTGGTCACTACCTAAGTTTTCATCAAGTACCTGCCAATCAAAAGACACGGCTATATCGGACGACACATCAGGTGAAGACTGTTGTAAAACAACATTTACCAATTTCACACGAGTAGCCGTAAAGATATTCAAGGGCATAAATCCATTATCTAAAGCTGAATCCCATAATTGAACACCTCTTACGTCTGACTTAGTAGACCAAGTACCATGATGGCCGTTAAAATCCCCGGCTATTAATGTTTTATTAGGAAATTTAGAAAACAATTCATCCCAATAAAAAATGTCAGTACGAATCGATGATGGACAATATACAGACACAATATTTTCTAGATTAGAGCAATTCTTTATTCTAAAATGTAATAATTCTATGCCATTATTGTTAACTATTTTAAACTGACTTACATGGGCCCGAATCGAATTGTGCAATACTATAGCCACACCACCGTATGAATAATTTCGGTCCTTCCTAAATATATTATATCCATTTATTTTAGATGTTTTCCTAGGCTCTAGCCAGGTCTCACTCAGAATAGCTATGTGGATTTTCATTTGATTTAAAAGCTCTTCAAAACTTAAGATTTTAGGCAAAAGACTTTGGCAATTCCATTGTAGAATATTCAACGTAAAATGATGAGATGTTCTATCCGTTAAATACCTTTAAAAAATTATCAATAAAGCTTTTCTGTGATAAATAACTCATTATGAACTTATCGCTTCCTCTAATAATATCATAGCCATATCATAAAATTTTTCTATACCGCTACAGTCAGAATCAAAAACACGTTTCATCTTCATCAATACCTTTTACCAGTCAATTCTCTCACTTTTTTCTTTACGGCTTTCCTCCGAGCTCACTAAAGGCCGTTTCATTTGTTGATTAATTAATTCTTGAGGATCATCTCCGTCCGCATTAACATTTTTCTTGTTTCTATTCTTCTCATTTATTCGACTTTTCTTTTTTGTTTTAAGTGCGTTTCCACTTTTCTTTTGCATTTCCATAACTATATCTGATAAAAAAACTTGCTCTTCTTTTTCATTTATAATACGACGAGACGTCACACTGCTATAGGACTCTCTATTGTTAAGCTCTTGTGTAGTCTCTCTCAGGGTAATAAACTCTGAATTGTCAAAAACGCGATTTTCCTCTTCCTTTGCCATTTCCTTACGTTGATCGGCTATATAAGACAATAGCGCTTTGCGATACGTGATATTATTCGTACTCATTATGTCACGAATATTTTTTTCTTTTACAAACATGGGACATTTTTTGTCCAATGTAAAATGAAGACCTTTACAGTTGAGGCATTTATAATTCTTGATGTCACAGTTATTATGATCGCCTCCACATTTTGAGCATTGGATTTTTTTTGTAGGACAAAATTTAATGGTGTGGCCGAATTTCCAGCATCCTGTACCACTGTGTTACTGGGAACACATAAGACTCAACACTGATATGGTAATCATAAGCTCGAACAAAACGAGGTAATGATGAACTCTTAAAACACAGACGAACGGTTTCACTGTCTACCCATTTTCCTTCTGATTTAATTCGTCTAAGACGTTTTACTGATAAAAAATTTACATCACTTTGTAAAATATTCATTATTTCCTCATCATTTAGTTCCAAATCTATTCCTTTCATTACACCATAAGATCTACTAGTATCATACGTCATTTGACATTTAAATTCTAACTCTGCAAATTTTATAGATTTTAATAATTTTTCCGCATCTTCACTTGATGCAAAACGCACCAAAATTTTGTATATGCTCTTGTATTTAATTCTAGTTACATTTTAATGTATTCTTCATTAAGTAGTCTTGTTAATGCCATCTGTTTTGGCAGAGGTTTTAAGGATGTTACACACACCTCATATATACATTCGGTTGAACCAGATTGAGACAAATGAAGTTCTACCTCCATATTTCTAATATTAATCGAGTTACTTCTTATCAACCTCTTTGGTTTTCTCCTAACAACTTCAGTAAATTCATCTTCGCTGCTATCTACTTCTCTTTCCTTCCTTTTCTCAACCAGCCTGACGTTATTTAGCTCAGAGTTTTTCTCAAGTATCTTTTCCATTTCTAGTACTTCACTCAACTCACGTACGCATTGTACATCCGCAATTACATCATTAATTTCACTACTACACGGTAAATTAGCCCCAACAGTCTCATTTTCTTCCATTATTAAAAAAATATATTTTGAAGGTAGTTACAAAAACCGCGATATCAATGAATAGAGTGCTTGCGCCACAACTGCATCCAACGGCCGATGCCGCGAGACTGAACTTTCTGAGTTATTTAACTAAATATTATGCTTAAATTGCTAGTCAGATTTGAAGTCACATATTAACAAGAAATAAATAATTGCCTTAATTAAACAAGGTAACATAATAAGGCCTTGGAGCAACGCACATCATTAACTGCCGCTCTCAAGGTTTCTTCAGACCACGTAGCCCGTTTTCGTCTTGAAGGAGTCATACTGTATTTGTAAATAAACATAATAAATTTAAAATTTGAAATTGCTTCTTCTATGCTATTACGTCTTAGGTTTCAGAATTATATCGAATCTTACATAACATGCTACGAGTTTTCGAATAGAAATGGATTATGCAGCTGTCATATATAGTTTTGTAGGTATATATTTTACTTCGCTACAAGCGTATCGAATATTCTATATTTTAATGCTCGTCACTGCCAGGCTACCTAGTGGATTCCAAATGGATTTGTAAAAGGTTTTATATGTACAAAGAACAAATGCATACCTAGTTGAAAATATTATTTTACATCGCTGTTATTGGTACACCAGATACCTCGGTATAAGATGATTATTTTATGTACTTGAGGAGGTGCAGATTCAAACCCAGAACTTCAGTTATCGTATTTAACTTGGACTTTTTATTTACTTTCAATCGTCTTGATATCATAAACAAATTTTTAGAGTTTGGATCAATCAAACGCGTTAAACGTTGGTTTGACGTTTATGAGAATACCATTTGGCTGTTATATCATATACTGCATCGAAATTGTATTATTGTAAGATTTAAATAGCATAATCGACCTACTGATTGTTACATGTACATGAGATTTGTCAAGTGGATACACACGCTCAAAGGAATCCCGCGTGTCTGAGAAGAGTTACCTTCGAATAACCACGAAGTCTGACAACCTAAAGTAGGCTAGCCCAGTCCTGTTAGCATTCAGAAAAGACCGGAGCACGCTGTCAGGGACGTTAGTGTTAGGCCCACTTGCGCAGATCTGGGTGAAAGTTAACCCTGGGTTAAAATATCATGCCTTCTCCTTCATAAATACGAAGAAATATAGAGATATCATAATATTTAAACCCAGAGCTAACTTTATCCCAAATCTGCGCAAGTGGGCCCTAGTATATAATTTTTAAGGCTAATGTAGTCATAGTAGAAATCCTTAAAGGATCTCCGACTGAGCGGATGGTATGCTCGGTCGGGCAGAAGTCCCGCCGTAGTCTTTTTAGATGTTATATATTATGTAGTGCCGAACTGAGAGAACTTCGATAGCGCGATTCAGGATCGTAGCGCTAATTGGACCGCCGCTAACAGTGATGATGATCCATGTTACAGAATAAAATATGATGTCTTCCCTACTTAATATTCAATGTAGTCAGTAATACCCAAGTTAGATTGTTCCGGTTTGACACAAGATGGATTACAAATTCCTGAGGTTTAAGTGACATAGCCGATGATTAATCGCATTGATTTTGACACTTAAATAAGATGTACTGCCTCCCCAGTCACCTTTAAACCTATTAAAGCCAGTAAAATTATGTCTTATTTCAATTCGCACCTAAGCGAAACGATACGCGACATGGCGCTGCATTTTTAAGATAGCACCGCGCTGCACAGCGCATGTGCAGTGTATGACTGATGCCATATGAAACGTGTATCTTTTTGTTTAGCGAATAAAGTTCAATTTTGAATAGCTATATTTAAATGCAGCACCACGTAGCATCGCGTATCGTCGCGGTGTGAACTGGCCCTAAGACGATTTGGTTCAAAGACAGTTATTATTTAATTGACCTGAATAAAAATATCTAAATGCTCGCGTCCGCTTCATATAACTTTGTGAAGTTGCGCATAAATAAACCATTTTGTTAATGTTATTAATTATTTTTTTTATTTTAATTGGCTTATGCCTTTGGTAATTCACACACCATTGTTATATTCACACACTATTGTTATGGTAGGATGTGTAAGAACTGATGTACCTATTGTATCCATCATTGTTAACCACATTCTGTGAAATAAATGATTGATTGATTGATTGCTGGATTGGGTAATGAATTACTTTTAAGCCTAGTAAAATAACTCTATGTTATATAACTCTGTCATTAAAAATGTGAAAGTTTGTGTGGATGGATGGATGGATGTTTGTGACTCTTTCACGCAAAAACTACTGAACAGATTTTGATAAAATTTGGTATCGTAGAATTTTACACTCCTGATTAAGATATGGGCTTATTCTCATCCCGAAAAAATACAGCGTTCCCGTGGGATACTGTATTTACGCGGGCGGATCCGCGGGCTACATCTAGATTGCATATAAATGACTGGCACCCGCAGCATATTGGTAGCACTATGGGTCTGTTTCACAATCTTCCAAATATCAGGTTGCTTAGTCGGAAGTTTTGTCGCTGCTCGCTTTATACTGAGCGACAGTGACAACACTTGCGAATAAGGAATCTAACACTTATCAGTAGACTGTAAAACAGGCCCTAAGTCCATGACCAGTAACTTTACTGCTCTCGAGCAATGTCTTTTCTACCGAGCCAAATTACTACTAGGCAGTCCGACTTAGCACTAATGAAATATCATAGCCTTTGGCCAAGTCGCCATCGCTTACCACGACGGAGAAGTTCGAAAACAAAAATAAAATCTGGGATTTGACATAACTCTTATGAAACCCGAATACTAATTTACAGTTAAATTAAGTGACGCTCAACTCACATGCTGTCCTCGTCATTTCGGCTAGCTGAGACAGCGACAACCTGTGAATAGCAGGGCTCCTAATTTTGATTAGCGTTTAGTATTCGGCCTTAAGTAACATAGCGATGCTTATGTCAAATCACATACATTAGCGATGGCAACTTGGCTAAAGGCTCAATTTCGGTATTTCATTGCTAACTGCAAAAATAATATATTCAGACGTAAAAGTATATCGTGCGGAATGAACTCGTGCAAACCTCAAACCGATATTCTTTGTGACAGAAATCGAATAAGAAATGATCCAGAGACGTCCTATGTACGCATATTATATTATGTTTTCACGAATCCCCTATATTATCATACATTTTTATATTATATCCTTTTGAACCGGCGTAAAAAGAGAGGAGATTCTCAATTCGACTGTTTTTTTATGTTTGTTTGTTCCCACAGAACTTTCGACTGAGTGAACTGATTTTGATGATTCTTTTTTTTTATTTGAAAGCTGGTGCTTCCCATGTGGTCCCAGTTTTACTTTGTAAGTCGGTTTTCATTTTTTCTTATAAAATAAATTAAAAAAAGATATGAATAATATTTTTTCAAAAGCTCGTATAAAAAAATGTGGCCATAATGGTATTACGCAATCGATTGGAATATGAATTTTATAGCGGGGACAGACGGACCGACATTACAGAATTACGACGGTATATGCCGGGCACCCTCACGTATTTTGCCCATTCCTTTAACCTTCCAAGGTTTTAGGAAGTCGTAGAGAAAGGAAATAAATTTAAGGATATAAATTCTTCCCATATCAGCATTTACAGACTAAGTAGGCTGAATGAATGATAAATCCTACTACTATAATTATAAATGTGAAAGTTTGCAAATGTTTGTGACTCCTTCATGCAAAGATAGCACTTGCGACTCCTCTGATGCTGCGGGTGTCCATGGACGACGGTAGCTTTCCATCAGATAATCCGTCTGCTCGTTTGCCGCCTATTTCATAAAAATGTGGGAGAGCTATGCTGCGGTAAAAAAGGGGCTGGTTTGACCGGATAAATACCGCGTCCTCACAGAAAACCAGCGTGAAGTACCGCTTGCGTTGTGTTTCGCTGAGTGAGTGAGGTTATCGGAGGCCCAAGGGAATTAATTAACTTAAAAATTAAATTTACGGACGCAAGTGCGCAACACCAGAGGAGTTACAAGTGTGACAATTGTCCATGGGTGGCGGTAATCGCATACCATCAGTCGATCCATCGCTCGTTTCCTGGTCCATTTCATCAAAAAAAAATACTGAACGGATTTTGTTGATATTTGGTATAGTTGTAGTTGAGGCTCTTAATTAGCACATAGGCTACTTTTTTGCGCGTATGAAGACGCGAGCAACATCTGGTTATATTAAAACAATACTTAAAGAAGATCCAGAAGATATAGGAAAATTAATGCCCACGCAATTTCAACGTCTTAAATATTCCGTCCCAATTCGTTACGACAAAAACTTCAATTATTATTTTTTCTATCCATCAAAAAAAAAAATTGAAGGCCGTCCAACAACGCTTGCTCTCAATTTACAACAACAAAAAAATTACCGCCATAAGAAAGTAATACTTTTTTTAATTAATAAAAGTATATTGTTTCCTTCGTAGGCGATCGAGCCTTGAGAAATTTCACCCAGCGATATTGAGATAATTTTACGTTTCCAGAGAGTCCTTTGTTAGACATTATTAAGCCCCAGATAACGATACCCGGAAGATAAAAAGTCCCACAGGGATAAGCCGAGATATGAACAGTCTGTTTATCTTAGCCTGTCTTACTTTCAACAGCAAGAAAATCCTTCAAAATAAACGAAGTAAAAAAGGCAAAACAAAAAGATCAATTGTAATTAATGCTTAGGGTCAATTCATACTGCAACGAAACGTAGGATGTTGCCTAATGTGGAATATCACATTTTTTTAAATTAAATTTATAAAATTGTTGATTAAATATAATATATAAATCTAAAAGAAATAGGTACATAGGTTGACGCAATTAAAAATTATAAGAAAATAAAAAATATTGCCCATCGCTTTCTCGCAAGACGATTTGTTACGTCACAAGTTGCTACCGCCATATATTTTACAAATGACAAATGTATGGCGGGTGCAACTAGTGACGTCACAGGCCGATATATCGCTCTCTTTCATATTTTCACGTTACTTTCGTAATTACGTGCCATTTCATGTCCCATCTTATAAAACATTCCATCACCGTAACTCTTTTGTTTGTAGATTCACTGCCCAATTCAACCGGATTCTATTCTGACAATTGTATTGAGGATGTTTTTTCAATAAAAGCATCTAAGGTTCGTAGACTTCTTTCTGATCCGTATTTTGTCCCTAACTTATAAATTTAGTCTGTTGTGTGTGAGTGTCCCAGTGCACATAATACATATTATATATATAGGTACAATATACCCGACCTTGGTGGTTTATTCTCTGGTGGTTTGTTTTTTGTTGAATGAATGAATGAATGAAAAACTCTTTATTGCACCAAAAACAAATAGGACACACAGAACATAGAAAAACTAAACTTATAAAAGCACAAAAGGCGGTCTTATAATGTTTACATGTAATATACTGGTAGGTGGCTTTATAGACACGTAAAGAGAAAATTATTTTAATACATATTGTAATTTAAGATTTCATAATACTTTTATGATATATACTATTTAGGTAAACTACTTTATAATATTCGTTAATACATACACAAATACTTACATATCGTACTATAGAATAAATAAATAAATACTATTATTAAAAGTAGAAATAATGCATACAAATTACGGACTTATAGTAAAGATCACCATGTTAATTGTGACAAAAAATGTTCCTTAACTCCATTTTTAAATACGTGCAAAGATTGAGCGCGTCTTAATGAAATTGGTAATCTGTTCCACAGACTGACTGCACGAGCTGTGAATGAAGAGTCAAAAAATTTTGTTCGTTTGGCCGCAACTTGCAGCATGATGAAGTATTTTCTAAATTACGGTTTGTTTTTTTGTAATGTTGTGTATTGTTGTAGTAGTAGTACTTAGTTATATTAGTAGAAAGTGGTAGTTAGAACTTAAGTCCCAACTTGAATCATATTTAATTTCTTTGCTATTATTGAAAACTTTTAATTGGCTTCCCGGCGTATATAGGTATATGTACACCATTTGTGTTTTTCATCATTAAAAGATGTTAGTTTTACGAATTAATAAAAATAAAATATAGTAAATATAAATTGCTTGTATCTTTGTTATATTTTTAAGATATACAAAAATGGGTTCTAGATTGTTTATTTACATGTTGTCTAACATCAAATAGACGAAAAAAAAATTTTTTGGCAACATGTCTATATGTTTACGTTTGTATTATACTAGTAATTTTTAAACGATATAGAATTTTTAATTGGTTTTTAAACGATATCTTTATAATATTTTTAAACTCTTATCCCCTATTTTACCCCCTTAGGGGTAATAATGGAATATTAGAAAACGCTGAAATGAATAAGTAGCTTATTATTTTTCCGTTCGCAATTCATACGAAATATCATGCAAATAAAAAGTTTTACACAAACTTCTGTCCCCTGTTTCCCCTTGGAGGTTGAATTTTGAAAAATCCTTCCTTCGTGGATGCCTACGTCATATGAGAAATACGTGTGCAAAATTTCAAATTTCTAGCCTTTAGGGGTTGACTTGTGCATAGAAACATCAGTCAATCATTGCACTACCTAATAACATTATAATTACAACAGTTATATTTTGAAACCATGGCCAAGCAGAACCCCTGTAAACTGTAACTTCAGTGAAATTGCTATGTAATATCCAGAGGGATAGGGACTGTTAACCCTTACTACAGGTTTATCAACCTATCAAGGGTAACAGGACTTCACCCACAGTGACTCATTGTATGTAAAATTGTGCCTAGCTATAAGTCAATTTGTACCAACTACAATCTGGTTTTTTTGCACCAAATAAATTATTATTATTATTATTATTATTATCAGCTTTGTCTTGGATATAATATGTAGATAGAAGTTTGGATATGATGGGAGTAAAATAGGTACCTAAATAAATCGAAGTACGTCACTATCGCAGGATGCGTCAGTATATTTTTAGTGCAAGACCTATTTCTGGGGAAGTCCCGGGTGACGGCGGGGGGCTTCCCCGCGCCCCACTGACCCACATGCGTGTGACGTCAGCACCCACGTCACGCCCCGTCCCACCCCGCGCCGCCCCGCCCCGCGCGTACCCCTCCCAGGTGCAGCTCAATTAGCTTTGAAATGGTTGCATCAATGGTTATTTAATTGTAACCAGATATTTTAAATACATGTGATTCATTTAAAAGGAATTAATATTATTGTTACAAAAGTAAAAATTAAATGTATGCCATAAATAGCTCATTTCAGTAGGCTACTAAAATAAAAATTGCCGCAATTTAAGAAAAATAACATATTTAACATTTCTTGAAAACTCTCACTACGTATGGGCATTAGGCACCCTCGCACTACCGAACATCGCGCCGGCTTTGAAGGTCACGCGGGTTCTACTGAGAATCCCCGCGCGTTATTAGTCATTGGTTCAAACTTTCAAAGTTTAAGGTCACATGTTTTAAATATTTTTGTAACGACACTAGAATACTGATCACGCGCCTTGAATACGTAATTTTGTTCGGAGACAGTCTTTTAAGACTTATAACAAATATTTTTAATATTTTCGAAAACTGAAAAACAAAATTTTCATTAAATCCTGAAGTTGTTGTGAGGCGATGTTATCACATGGTCACTGACTAGCTGTTTTCGAGAAACAAAGTGCAAATTTGACTTTAAGCGGTATTATTAACGGCCATATTATCAATCTCTTATTAAAGTTTCTTCTTAGGGCTTCTTAAATTTTAAGCTGTCACTGTCTCAACTTGACAAAATACAAGGATAGTTTAAAAAGGAATAGTCCTTGTGGATACTCTTTTGAAAAACCAATGTAGCGTTTCCTAATAGATACACTTTTGGTTACAGTTGTGTAAACAAAAGTGTAATTAACAAATCACTGCCGGTCGTGCCGGCAACGCACTTAATTATGCGTTGAAATAAGAAATGCGTTAAAACAATGTAGAAATAAGATATTTACTTTAATTATATATCGAAGATCTTTTTTTTTTCTTTTTTTTTTAATAAACAGAAACATTTTTGTCTTGTCTGAATCCAATTTGTTTTAATGTTTCGTTATTTAAAAAACAATTGGTATTTTAAATATCTTTTTAAATTAAAGTGACAAAACTTAACTTATCATTCCTATTCCTTTTGCTTTGCTGTACAATATGAAAGTATCAACTTTATACACATACACACACTATAAGAAATAAAGGCGAACATTTTTCAAAAGTGTATCTACGAGGAAAGTGTACCTATAAGGAATAATTCTTTAAAAATAATAGCTTGCAGGTATAAAAACATTAAACATTATAATATTGATGATCGTTAAATAAATTATCGAAATTAAACTAAGCCCAACGTAAAATAAAATTAGAAGGAAAATTCCTCTAAAGCCTCAATAGTTTAAGTAATGTTTTATCGCACAGGACGATAATATGTAAAATTAATTCCGACAGTAGCTGGGACCTACTGGGCTCAAAACAATAAGCAAATCCTATAAAAGCAATGAATGAATTTTTAAACATTACCAAATTGCTCTTGAGTCTTGATGTATACGAAATTAAATTCATAATTTTTAATGCTTTCAATGAACAAACACGTGCTAATACTGTTTGCAGTCAAAAGAATGCGAACCGTTTGTAATAAGCTGCCATTTTTTCTCCCCGCCTTGGAAATGTTTTTCATGCTACATGAAAACTGTAGCTGATAGCTGCCTTGTATTTTATGCCTACAAAAGTTTCAGTGTTAATTTTTTTTATAAGTAACATCATGTTATGCTGGTGACATTCTTGCACCTCTGTCTAGTAAAAGCCTCTTAGATAATAAGTAATGTTATTGTCTAGGACCTCTGCAAGCCTAGTCCTACGTATATTAATGAAATAAGTAAATAGAAAAAACTTTATATAGAAATTATATTTGCCAAGTTAAGATGCGCTTTACAACAAAAATTTATGAAATCTAACAGAAAACTGGAACCAAACAAATAAATAAAGAATTCTTCAACTAATTAAAAATGTAAAATACATAGTGTTGTGTTTCACGAGTCGGAGCAAACAGACAATTTTATTTTCTTTGTTCCTACGTTGGGGCGTCCATTCGCCCAGCGCCCGAGAAAAAAAACCTCACTAGTGTTGTCACCTAGTCTACTAGAGTGAGACTTTCGTTTCAGCCAAGGTAGTGCTGACTTTTAAGAGTCAATACCTCGTTTTCAATGTACAATCGAAGAAGTTGCCGCTGGAGTTGCGAGCTGTTCGGGCAATCTATAAGGTGGCCCTCAACACTTCAATAAGACAGAAGTTTTAAGAAACTGGAATCTTAACTGTAGCTTCTCAGTATGTTCTATCAAATGTATTATTTGTTAAAAAAATATTTAGGCCTATTCAAAAAGAAAAGTGACAACCACAGTAGAAATACCCGAAATAAGCATACGCTTGATGTACCAGTGACTAGACTTCGTAAAGTAAATAATTCGTTTAAAGGCAAATGTATACGCCTATACAATAAGATCCCAGAAAGCGTTAAAAATTTTTCAATCAATGATTTAAAAAAAAATAGTTAAGAACGTTTGTGTGCTAGCCTATTAAAAAGTTGATGATTTTATGAATGATAGCACACCTTGGGAATGAGGTGGCCCCCTGCAAGGCTACTTCTAAATTACATATAATATTGGACTCTTATTATGTAGTTTTAGTCATAACATTGTTATATATACCTATTTATATTTTTAAAATAACAATTTTCCATCCTTTTGATAAAAGATTGCCCCGCGCGAGTTTCTTACGCCGGTTCTTCTCGCCGGGCTAGTTCCCGAACCGGTGGTGGGCATCATGTAGACCGACGTTCAGAAAGTGTATAAAAATACCAATTTTGAATAAAAAAATTTGACTTTGACTCGAAATGGCGATGACTCGTGCGCCTTCAACTACAGCTACAGTCGATGCGGTCACTTCTTTTTAAGGTGTCCTAGTGCGAATAAAATGTTTAGAATCTGATCGAGCTGGAACTTAGCCGATATTGTACATGTTTACATTCTCAACTCTATTGAATGTTCCCTAAATGTTTCGAAGAGTACTGTTTTCATCCAACAAATTTTAGACCACACAACATTAGTACTATATCATGTGTTATATTAAAAATCTCAGTGTTCAAAATAACTTCAATAGAATTAAGAAGCTTATTTGGCCGTGAAAAATGGTTTTATTGCCTCCACTTATAAATAACTCATATAGCCAACAATAGTAAATAATACTCCAATCCCAACACTAGCTGGAGCAGATTCGTATTGAACTGCAGACTAATAAATATATTTTTATTTCAACATCTAAAACGGAGGATGAATTGTAAAGAGCGAATAAATAATAGCGAAGTTCTCAAGATTGCTACAGTGGCTCAGATTTATAACCGAGGCAAAGAACTGTAAGGTGAGCTTGTGATAGAAGAACATACAGCTAATAAACTTACAAAAGAATATAGTCCATTCGTGTTAAGTTTGCAGGGAGACATCTGTGCAATTATCAATATTAACCAATGACGCGTCCGCACTTATTGGCTTACTTCGATTGATGAATGTGATTACGGCATTAACTCAGTAATATCTTATACTTTAAACGAGCAAATCTTGTGTAGATATAAATAATCGGAATCTCGGAAACGGCTGCAAGTATTTCCATTAAATGTAGTATGCTGGATGTTTAGGGGGAGAAAAACCGATCTAGCTAGGTCTGAAACCTGAGAAACTGCGCATTTTTAAGATAAAATGCTTATTGCATTGTTTTTTTTGTGTTTTTGGTAAATGGTTGTCTCGAGTTCGAATCCCGGTCAGACAAATATTTTTATGACATTTTTATTTTATAATTTTTCATTGTCATCTGCCGCTAGGAGCCAGACCCAACGCACGAAAAGCGTCATCTGGTGGTATCAAAAACGGTCAATAAGAATTTTCGATTATTTTTCTGTCACCCTTCACGTGTATAAAAACCCTCATTTCGAGCAAAGCTCAATCACCCAGGTACTGTTTATATTATGTGTGACACTGCAGAAAATAGCGCGCTTACAAAGAAGCAGATTTTATTCGATTTCTAAACTCATAAAATTTCGTTAAGTGGGTCTACCAATCCTCCCATACAACAATGATCAAGAGTTTAATAAAATGTAAATAACACAAGATACAATGTATAACAGTAAGTAAAAAAAATCGGTGCGAGTGTGTGTCACAAGTGTGACAAGTGCGAGTCGGACTCGTACTCGGGGACGGCCACATTAACCCCCGGACTACTCCGCCGACACTACCTAATACTTTCCCTTTTATTTTTACTTCGCGGCTCCGGGACCGTTTAGCCAATTAAATATTTACCGTGTCTCGTACTAAAGTCTGTTTATGTTCATAATAAAACTCCCTCAGTCTATCAGATTACAGACCTTGTTGTTACGTAGGAAGATAAAGAAAAGGTTACGTTAACTTGAGTGGAAACTTTTTTAATTTTAGATTTTTTTATTTGAGTAAAATAATATTAATTAATTTGTGAATTTCTACGTACAATTGTTGTCTGTGACTTCGTTGCGTGAAAGAGAAATATTCGTAAAGTTATAAATGTGAAAGTTTGTGATAATATATGGATGGATCAGGCTTGTGATTCTTTTACGCAAAAACTACTAAACAGATTTTGTCAAAATTTAATATGATACGTAGTAGTTTTGGCTCTGGATTAAAACATAGGCAAAATTGTATCCCGAAAAAGTGTTCCCGTGGGACAGTGTATTTACGCGGGTGAAGCCGCAGGCAAAAGCTAGTGCCTAAGCCTCCTCAATAAATGGACTATCTTACACAAAAAGACCATTTCCAAATCGAGCTAGTAGTTCCTGAAACAAGCGCGTTCAAATACAAACAGTTGCGTAGATGATTTCTTCGCTTCAGAGTTCACACTAAAATGGCTGCTAAAATATTATGTCCCTTTTCGTATGTTATTTATCTTGTGCAGGTAATACACCCGTGGTATAAAAATATTCTGGCCTTAAGGGCCTTAGCAATGTCCTTTGCTTATAAGGAATCCCTTGAATGTTTATTTTAACTGCATATTTACTGTTTATATTTGTAACTCGTATGTTGTTTTAACGTTCAAGCTTTTATTTAATTTCACCTGTCTCTTTGCGTATAGGAAAATCTTGAAAGTTAAATTTTAATATCTTCCGGTTTCCGGTTGAACTGAAATTTTGTAAGCATAGACATATCCTGTGACAACGCAATATTTTGATGACATGGAACTGACCTGATTCTGGAGCCGGAACGTCACCATAGGAACCCCGCTATAAAACGACGCACCCCCATCGAATTTGGGCTCGTATGATTGTTCTTGACGAGTACTTTGTCTTTTTAGAGTATTCAGGGTCTGATGATGGAGCCGGAAGGTGGTCATAGGAACTTCGTTATAAAAAAGCTTTTTTAAAATTATAATTTTGTTCACTCAGATGTACAACTCCGTTCTTATAATGTTTACCGGGAATACTCTGTGGGGGTTTGGCTAATAAGACCGAATTTGCCCGATAATTAATTTTATTAACTTTCCGACAAACGTTTTGCTTATGATATAAAGGTGCTAGGGAGCACGCGCACGCGCACGCGTGGTGCTCGCTAATTTTGAACGCGCACTGACTAAAGTAAAGCTAAAGTAACAAAAGCTGCGGTGTCGTAAGACACCGTACATACTCGTTGTACATTCATCGTCTGTCATTTCCATAGAAAGACGGTGGTTGCCGAGGGGATATTAAGAAAGTGGTTAATGCCCCTCGGCAATCGGCCATAGTCACCGCTTTTCTGTCAAGCGGTGACTATGGCATGGCGCCCGCCTGCGCGCGTCGCCGCTGCTGTCACCGCCCGCTGCCACTCTGGTCACCGCGAAATTCCAGGCAGCGGCCTTATACCTATCCGATGATGTTGTATCACTCTTAGCTGGGTTGGCCTTCGTCTAAACGTAGCATTTTCCTTTCAAGGTGCATACAATAAATTTTATTTATTTAACAATTTATTGCACACAAGAAACATTTAAAACATTAAAAATTACATGGAAAAAACGACATAAAGTTTCTGCTTATTTCTAAAATGAAATTTCTTCTCCAGCAGCCCTACGGAGAGAAATGAGATAAAAGATAGCAGATATAACGTGCACAATTAGAAATACATTAACATATTATAAATACATATATATTTTATTTATATTCTGGTATATATATATCAGAATATAAATAAAATATAATATGTAATAATATTAGGTCCTTACATATGAAATTGGCGTTTTGTCGTACTGGCCACTTTGATCTGAAATATATCTTCTTTGGTTAGGAATTCTAATTTCAAATTTATACCGCTATTTACTCATGCATTTGTGTTTTGAAAACCGTAATTCATTTGTTTTTTTTCTCTTTTGGTTTTTTCTTTGCGTCACTCTGTTTACAAAATGGAAAACTTGAAATATCGTAATATTTTCTATGTTATATGTTTCTATATTAGTATGTTTATAGCGGCGGTGTCGCAAAAGCAAACACAGTGCGTTTTTGGTTCCAGCGTTTTCATTGTGGAAATTTCAACCTACAGAACAATCCCCGTGGACGGCCGGAGACCAAAGTTAATAAAGAAGATAATAAAGAATTGAAGGCTATTGTGGAAGCGAATCCATCGCAAACCACGTCCGTGTTAGCTGCAGACTGCGGTGTTAGTGTTAAAACTGTTTTAATCCACTTGAAGCAAATCGGTAAGGTGAAAAAGTTTGAAAGGTGGGTACCTCATGAATTGAGTGCAGCAAACCGACAAACGCGCGTCGACTGCTGCGGTACATTACTCAACCGGCACAATCATGAAGGGATTTTAAATCGAATCATTCCCTGTGATGAAAAGTGGATCCTGTACGATTATCGGAAACGCTCATCGCAATGGCTGAACCCTGGCGAACCAGTCAAAGCCTGCCCCAAGCGAAAATTGACTCAAAAAAAGTTACTTGTGAGCGTTTGGTGGACTAGTGCCGGTGTCGTTCACTACAGCTTTCTTAAATCTGGCCAGACGATTACGGCAGATGTCTATTGCCAGCAACTGCAAATCACGATGGAAAAGCTAGTTGCTAAACAACCGAGGTTGGTAATTCGCTCTAGGCCACTGTCACCAGGACGAAAGCCGGATTGGAAGGGAGAGAGCAATTTATTAATGTTATTTTCTTTTTTTTATGTCTCTGTTAAAAATGCTTGGTCTCTGCGCTCGACTAGATATCTCGCTAAATAACAACAACAGCTCCATGAATGCGGCAACTCATTATTGTAGTGTGGGTTTATAATATCATTGTGTGTAAAACAAGTTCTAGTGTGCGTGAATTCGGTACATACAACTAACACGAAGATTTCAATGTGACGGGCTTGGGCACGCTGACCTCGGCGTACTATTTGTTGCCGCATTTTTCAAGCACGCCAGCGGTATCTAGTCGAGCGCCAGGACCAATCATTTATTATATTCTATATGTTATGGCGCTATATTTATGATTTTACTCAAATAATTATCAGTGTAAATTGTTTGTTTAATTAGAGAACATTTCGGCGTAGGTGTACTAATCTTACGACATTTCGCCAACGTTATATGTTTAATTTACATAATTCCTTGTAATTATAAGCGGAGTTAATTTTAGGGACATTTTATATGCGCCAAATACCGCCATTGTGGCCGTAACAGTTGTGTAAGCATGCGATTTTGCCGCCAAATATTAGTTTGTATTCGCATAAGCAATTTTAATGCTACGCAATTTTGTATCTCATCTCCGAACAACTAAGGTTCAATATCGAGATGCAAGACTTGTAATGTATTCAAAACGAATTCTCTCCGAACCCTTTTACATTTCTTAGACCTCACAATGGTATGTTACCTTTGGGGTCGCTCTTTGAAACTATTTTCTTCATAAAAATAGGTAGTTATTGGAAATAATTTTATGCTACTTACGAAATGCTTTGAGCTTTTGATTCTCATGTAGGCATTTGAGTTGGATTAAATAAATAAAATTGTATGCTTTGTTGAACCTAGCTAGTACTTACAACAGTGATTTCAAAACTATGGAAGATTTTTTCTGTCAAATGTACGTCACATTTGACAGAAAAAATCTTCATACCACAATTTTTCCACACAATCGTGGACAATCCGTATACTTGTAGTAGTGCAATCAAATCGAAAGCTAACTATGCAGCTGTTTATTTGTTACTCTTTCTTTAATCTGTGCTCTTACCCCAAACAACCTTATGACATAAACTTTATCTATAAAAGGCATATTGGTTATTATTTTGGACAATAACGTTAGAAACACATTAACAATCTGACAAAACAATGTTTTCACACACATCATATACTGAATATTAAATCGATCATGTCACATGTGCGAACGTGCGACAGAGATTTAGCGAATATTATGTTCATCACTCCGAATAATATAATATAATATTCTAAAAACCCGCAATATCATAGTAGTTAAAAGAGCGGTAGCGGCTTTTCAGTTTTTTTTTTCTCCCCGACGTAAACAGAGGCTGATTGAAAGCTGACATGATCGAGAGTGTTCTTCGCTATAATTCATCTTGACAATTAGGGGGCTACTTACATTCTTAATCTATTCTAATGACCTGGAAATATTACTGGCGACACTTCATTTCAAATATTATGGTACAATCTTACCTTTTCTCATACTATCTAGTTTGTATTTTCCTAATTATATCCGAGTAACACAATAATATTATTTAAATCTCGTTACTTATACCTACTTAAAAATATATACTTTTTCACTACTTTTTCACTTCTAATAATGTATATATTTCTAACTATCGTGTTTCTTTTATAGCAAGTCTAGTTTCTATTTTCTATGCAAATAGCTTATATGAAGCAGACTGTCTGCATCGAATTCTATTATGTTTTGACGCCCGATTGTAATTTATAAAGATATCTGTTTCTATTATTGTTATAGCAAGGTTCTAGCAATATGTTATTATGTTAAATCATACTTTAAGTTATATTTAATTTTCTATTAAAGTTCATTAACCCTCAGCACACACGTCTACAAAGTACAAACAAATTGATTCGGCATTAGTTAGCAAAAGCATAAGCTGGTCCAAACTTTTATAATGGTCTCCATTTTTATTGAATTTCCCAAATAAATTTAAAAAATTTACGTCTGTAAGGTAATTTTAAACCTGCTTGATAGCATTAGTTAGTAAATGTTTTGTAAATGAAGAACATAAGACTTATCATGGGGCTATAATAAACTAGTATATTGTACAAAAACAACAAATAGGTACTTTTTATAATTTTGACAACGTAATATTAATATTATGTGTATAAAATACACAAAACCAACAAGTAAGATTATTCTAAAACAATGTTTAAGTTAGGAGTACCTTATTTGATCAATAAATTTGCAATTTTTGTAATTTTTGTCGATCGTAAACAGATAACTAAAACGTGCCGCGGAATATTTCTCCACGTGAAACCGTTAACGACGTGCTCTCATGAGAGTAACTCCAGCAGAGGCGCTACTCCCTACTTCAATTGAACACCGTTAGAGAAGGAGACTCTTCTCTCGCGCCGGGCCCCTGAAAAGGGCCTTGGGCGGGGAACCAAAACCAGGGGCATAGCCCCTCTACTTGGGGTGGGATGACGCGCCCAGTACGAGTACTGAGCGCATGAGTCATTTAGTTTTGAGGGAAGACTCCCCGCGGCAGAACGCGGGGGGCAACACAAAACAGCTGGAATGTCGAGTTGCCAAACCAGGCACGACCAGGACCGGCGGTCGGCTCCAAACGGCGCTTGGGGGTCCCGACCCGGGGGCCGAGAAACGTGTTTGGGTCCACTCCCTCACGCGCCGGTTTAACGCGTGTTTACCGGACCGCGGAAACAAGCAACCTGGGGAAAGGGTGGGAATTTATAAAACTTCCGGGCCCCGACTTTTTGTGTCGGGGGGGGGGGAGGCACGCCACGAGGACGACGGGGTGGCAATAGGGCTGCCACTCGTCAAGCCCCGGACGCGGTCAAGACGATTTTACGAAAGGAAGGTAGGGGGGGGATACGATCCCGCGATGGGTGGGGGCGCTGTTGCGCCGGGGCGCATCATTGCACTTGGGTGTGGCGCATCAGTGCGTCAGGGCTCCTCCTCTTCGGGGGCGGTGGGGCGGGCTGCGTGGCTCCGCTGGGTCCTCCAGGGGGACGGCATCTCTTGGCAGGCGGTGGCGGTCGGGCGGGCGGGCATGCCACGGCGCCAGGTCAGTCAGCTCGACCAGGCGCGAGGCATCCGCTCGCGCGAACAGCTTTGCGGAGAGCTGGGCCACGAAGGCCTCCACGCTCTCCACCCTGAGGTCCCTTGCGATGGTGGTGTTGCGGACGTACCACGGTGCGCCCGCGATTCGGCGCAGCACCCGGTTTTGGGCTCTCTGCAGCAAATCTTTCTGGGGTGAAGAGAGCAAGTGGTGCCACGCGGGTGCCGCGTACGTAAGGCGGGACCGTACGTACGTCCGGTAGAGGGCGATGCGCATCCTCAGGGGGATCTGCGGGGACGCGTAGGCCGGACGCAGCATATTTATAATCTTAATAAATATACTTCGCGTTTACTTTATTTCTGGTCTCCGTAACACAAGTTCTTCGGATAGGTATTTAGCACTGCGCTCTTCGATATAAAAAAATAAATAATACTTTAACTATCAAGCGATCCATCTGCTCGTTTTTTGATCCATTTCATTTTCATCAATCAAAGTTTAATTTTGCATGAATCGTTCAAAATACATTAGGAAGGCGAGAAGCGAGCGAGAAGTCTTATTAAATAATAAACGAACTACTGTATTGACTAGCAGGCTTTTGTTTGAAAATGATATCATACAAAATTGAATTTCGATCACAGGGCGATTACATATTTTTTTAACTAATCCAAGCGAATTCCAAACACGGTAACTTGTATAAAGGAAAATGTCTTCTCTTTGGTCCACGCAGTTGTTCCTCTCGAGGTCCCAGAGGAACGACACGGCGTTGACATAATTCTCGTTTTAGTAACTAATCCAAGTAAATCCCAAACACGGTAGCTTGTATGAAGGCGGTGGTGATTTCCCTCTGGATATTGACGTAATTGTCCCTCTCGTTGTCCCAGAGGAACGACACGGCGTTGACAAAACTCTGGGCTCGTCTCTGGCCCACGGTGATGACGGCTATGATGCGATAGCGGTTGAAGTCTATGGCCTTGACTTTCTTGAGAATCTCGCCGGCTATGCGTATGGCCAGCGCTGGAGACGCCTGTCGTCATCAGAAAATTAAGGACGCGTTCAGTGTGCTGAGTGCGAGTTTTTGTCACTTCTCGCCTCGAAGAAATTAACTACAATATATATGCATAGATAAATTATCGGTCTCGCCGCTCAACTAGATACCGCTGGCGCACTTGAAAAGTGCGGCAAGAAATAGTACGCCGAAGATGGCGTGCCCGAGCCCGTCACATTGAAATCGTCGTGTCAGATGTACGTACTGAATTCACGCACACTAGAAATTGTCTTACACACAATTATATTATAAACATACACTACAATAATGAGTTGCCGCATTCACAGAGCTGTTGTTGTTTTTTTTTTTGAGCTGTTGTTTTTAGATTAAGCGCGGTATCTTGTCGAGCGCCGAGACCAATCATTTATCTATGTATGTCTGGTGTCGAAACAACGCCCCAGGTGGCCAACCATGGTAACTAATTCGATGCCTAAAAATTGTAGTTAGCTTGTTCATGGCAAGCAGTGACAAATACACGCATTCAGCATACAGCACACGCGATCATGAGCGCTGATAGCGTGAAGCCGAAATCGCGTCACGAACGCGAAGAGTCAGAGTAACAGTTGAAAGGTTGACCACCCAATTATGACAATTGTGTATCATTAAATACGGTTGAGTTTTTGTCGCGGAGAAGGTGTGGGGTGTGGACTATGGAGGCGACGCGAACCAGCGCCGAAAAAATTCGCGCTTGTGTGAAGCATAGCACAGCGTGTGATCGCAAAATTTTACAAAATATTACATAATAAGCGCTAAAGGTGTGGTCTGTGAAAGTAAGTCTTGTAACCCTTATGAGATGTTAATTTTAATACATTAAATATTATTTTTACCTGAGCATGATAGATGTGCTCCCTGAAATTGTCATCCAAGGATGCCTCCACGGCTTTCCTGACTAGGGTCACATCAAAGGGCCTGAAGCTGCTTAGTTGGTACGTGTTCAGGAATTGCAGCTGGGGGCGCTTGAACTCCGGGGCTAACTAGGAACACATAAACTGGTAGAGGTAAGTTACTTAGTACGGGCTTTACGTAACATGTCTTTAAAAATCATGGTCTACATGTATTAAACTATATTACTATCGTGTGGTTTACATAATCTCTAGTTTTTTATTAAACAAATGACGACGTCACGTCGTACCGTGGACATATTGTGGACAGGTCGTTAAGCCATGTGCCCCAAGTTACTGTAATTGATTTTGGAAAACATAATATTTTTATCACCTGCGAGCCGCGTTCCGAGGGCCGTACTCCGTGAATGCTACCGAACCCGTAGGAGTGAGACCTCGTCCTAATTCTACTGGCGGACTTGTTGAACTGCGAGCGAGTAGACCGGTTTCGGCCCATGATGGACACTCTACTTTTCCTCTGATCCTGTTCATCCGTTTTTTCATCCATTCTTCTAGCTGAAATATCATCTTGCTACTATTATAAATGAGCAGTGAGGATGAGTGGATGGATGTTTCATACTCTACTTAGCAGATATAATCAGAAGTTACTTTGCGGAAATCCATAAGAACAATTTAATTAATATTGCACGATATAATATTGTAAAAAAACCACTTAACAGATTTTGATGAAATTTGGTATCGTAGTAGTTGAGCGTAGAGTAGTAGAGTCTAGAGGTGGCCCTAGACCATAAAAACATCCTAATCTTCTCTGACAGTCAGGCTGCGCTGAAAGCACTGACTGCAGCAGAAATTTCATCCAAATTAGTTCTGGGCTGTGTTGACGCTGAACATGCTAGGACGTGACAACAGTATCCGTCTGGTATTGGTTCCGAGCCACAGCAATATCCCCGGCAATGAAACCGAGGATGAGCTGGCTAGGCTGGAGGCCGAAAGTGTCATTTACGGGCCAGAACCAGTCTGCGGAATATCTCCTAGCACTATCAAGAGAGCACTCAAGGAATGGGGCCGCAGCCTAAGCATTAAGCTATGGGCTGTAAGGGACTTGTGCATTCCAAAGCTTTTAAATTTAAATTTAACAAAAGGCGTGCGGAACTAGCGCGTTCAATGAGAAGGAATCAACTAAGAATCCTAACGGGGCACTGCAAGCTCCACAAACACCTCAACAAAACAGGTATCGGTGACACAACGACTTGCAGATTCTGCGACCTTCTCGATTGTCCAGCACTTCAACAGAACATAAACAGGTTGTCCAACAGAATACTCCACCACAGAGGAATTCGTAGCACCAAACCCAACCATATCGTTCAGTTTATGAGCAGCATAGGCCTAGGGCATGTACTATAACGCGGAGGAGTCACAATAGATCCAGTTGATTCGCAGTGATTCAGGGCTCGATTTTGACCTGCCTTCGTAATATTTAAAAAAAATGGTAGTGGTTTAGGCTCTGGATTAAAACGTAGGCTACTTTTTATCCCGAAAAAAGTGTTTCCGTGGGATACTGTTATTACGCGAGCGGAGCCGCGGCCAAAGCGAGTTAAAATTACATATATTAATTATTATTTAATTAGGAAATACATTTTTGTTATACAACAGATGGTTTTTGTATTTTCAGGCGCTTACTACTTTCTTACAATCTGGAACCAAAAAGCAAAGCAACACTGCATACCTGCAACAATTAAATAAATAAATTCTGGACAGCTTAATTTTCAGAAGATTTATCGTTTTTCCCTCACTGCTTATTCCCATTACATTGACTTTAAAGTCTGTCAAAAACGCTATTTTTATTTTTCAGTTCAAAGCAAAAAGAATACTACCTTGACCTATAATTTCAAAAAAATCATGGAACTCTGATAGCATAACAATAGGACCCGATGATGATGTTGCATTCAAAGAATACCAGATACGATTGGAAATGGGGACGTCTGGTATAACCGTCGTTGTGTCGTTCCGAGCACATAAAGTCGAATAGTATTGGTTATATCAGCCAGTTGTCCTTTAGGTCAGTTATTCGACTGTTCACCCCAGGTCTTCCCCGGCTGGTACGGGGTAGGACGGATACGAGCGAAGCATGTTGTAATATGCATATTTTATTTTATTTCAAGAATATTGGCTTAAAAGACAATCTTGTATGTATTATAAAATCAGTTTCTCTATAGCGGCTGCAATTACCATGAAATTTAGTATGCAGTGAGTTTTGGGGGAGAAAAACCGATGTAGCTAGGTTCCTGGGAAAATGCGCTTTTTTAAGCTATATACTACGATTTTTATTTCACAGAAAACTTTTCCCTGGCGGGATTCAAACCCGCGACCGCCGGCTTGAGTGCCTACGCGCTAACCACTGAGCCACAGAAGTCGTTTTAATCAGAAGAAAGGTAGGAGTATTCCAGTTTGAAAAAGCTGATACTGATGTCTCCTAGCAGACATTACACTCGTTCTACAGAGCAGACTGTATTTAAAAACAAATGTTACATAATCTGATGAGATCTTCGCCCTGTAGGGCTTCGACCCTACACTACTGACGTCACTTTATTGCAGCACGTTTTTAAACTTGGAACTTATTAACTTATGGTAATGTAGACGACTTAAAACTTAGAGCATGAGACAATTTCATACATCTTCTTACGTCACTCGAGACGTTCTCTTTTAATCAGATAAACGCGACTTCGTTAGCGCAAAAGTAAATCTCGTTGGAACCGTACATTTTCTAGTTACAAAAAGTGGCCTTTGTCCTTTCCCGTGATCTACTCTATATTCGTGCCCAATTTCATCAAAATCGGCCTACAACTGGCAAAAAACCTGAGAGCTACAGCTTTGGAGCAATAAAAATAAACGAACAAACAAACAAATCCTTTTTAAATATTGTATAGTATTAGTATAGTATTAGTATAGTATTAGTATAGTATAGTATAGTATAGTATAGTAGATAATATTATACATTATTACAGTTTTCTACACTATTTGCGTTGCTGTCTTTTTAAGCCTCTTGGCTTCCCGGAATCCCGCACTCGACTCGGCGTCATACAACGCAAGCGATAGGTATTTCTCGGCGGTTTTCTATGATGCCGTTGTAGTTCCCTAATAGACCCGGCTCATTCGTGCCGAAGCCTGGCTCTTTCACGATAGAGTTCCATTAGATTCCTTTCTTTAACATTTTTCTTCTGCAAGATGAATTTCCCTTTTGCTTTTCATTAAAACCACTCATATCTTTCCCCTTTTCTGTATTCGAATACCATCACTCAAAAACTGCAAGCTTAATAATAGCTCGGGGAAAACATGCGCTGTGACGGAGGGGTTGTGAGAGCGTGCTTACGTAAGTTCAAGGTTATTCTCTGCGGTATATACTGTTTCTGCAGTATTATATACAGTACAAATACTGCGAACAGATGCTGCAGTTTCACTTTAATATTAGAATATAAAAGGAAAATTATATTTGCTGATGAAATTCTAGCAGATTAATATATTTTTTCCATACTAATTTAGTTTGTTTGTTTGCATTGAAGAGGCTCCGAAAGTACTGGACCGATTTTGATAAAAATTCGGTACAGATATAGAGCAGACCACGGGGAAAGATAAAAGCTACTTTTTATTGCGGGGAAATGTACGGTTCCTGCGTGATTTTCTTATGCACGTACGAAATTGCGGGCAACATCAACAACAACATTTATTAAAAGTACCTGGGTAGCCGAGCTTTGCTCGGAGTTCTGATAAATTTTAAAAAATAAAAAGAATACAACAATATTTATCTGACCGAGATTCGAACCCACCACATTCCTAATTTTTGAACTACAAAAAAATTTGGCAAAAATTATACATACGCATACCAAATTCGTCAAAATTATTGATATATTGTTGAAAGAAGAAAGAAAAAACATATTATATAGATTAGAAATGCGCAATTTCCCAGGGATAAGGCTTAGCTAGATTTTTCTCCCCAAAAACTCCCTGCATACTAAATTTCATGATAATACTTGCAGCCGTTTTCGAGAAACTGATTATACAAGATTGTATAATCTCGTTTAAAGTATTATATAAGATAGGGTGTGCAATTGTGCATAACCAAAGATTTCTAAGCAATATCTACCTAAAATGAATTACACTTATTCAAGCAGTTTCTTAGATAAGTGTGCACGTATAATCGTACATGGGACAATTTCGTAAAAACATAATTGTCAATTAAAAGCATAAAGATATGCAATAACTCTTTTGGTGCAATGGTTGGATTAACATTAAACAGGCAATTCTAAGCTACAACAAAACATACAGGTGAATACTTGATACGGGTTTTTTACCTACTGTAAGCAAACCGCGATATTTACTCCCTAACGAACCTGAGGAAAGGTGGAATAATATATGAGGGCTTCGGGTTCTAGTCCCGCCGGGGCACTAACTCAGCGCAGAATTTGGACCTGAAATAATAATGATCACCAGATTACGACTTAATTTACTAATGTTAAGTGTTAACATGCTAACGACCTTTGTTTGGATGTCTATTTTATTTTCGGTTGAGTTTTTATTTTTGGTTGAACACACTTTTCTTGCTAAAAAGAGAATAATAAATATATTTTGAGGTTATTAAAATATAGTACGGAGTACGGACATGAAACATTTAGGGTCAGGGGGCTTAGCACGAACAATTGATAACAACATATAAAGTTATCGAGGAAAACTGTATAGGCGCTGTCATGATTTTCATACTATTCTCATTCGATAATGTTACGAAGGGTTACCGCCCGTTCGTCACCCAGTTTATGGAACTTGGAGCAAAAACCGGTGTTTCGTCACCTAAATAGCTGCCGATTGGTCACCCCACAGATATAAACTAACGACAAATTCACTTCAGAAACCGGGCATAAGTCGGAGATCGGGGTATCAGATTCGAAAAACATAACCCGCCTTCTGACGCAGTCATACAACAATTACTTGAACACCATCGCTTACCTACCATCAGGTGATCCGACTGCTCGTTTCCTCGTTCATTTCATAAAATAATAAGTAGTGTTTATTTAACTACAATGTCTAGTTACAGGTACCTATTATACGTTGGGCGGCGGTGATCGCTTACCATCAGGCGATCCGACTGCTCGTTTCTTCGTTCATTTCATAAAAAATGTGCAAGCATTAATCTATATATAGCAATAAAGTACTACAACAGGAGACGAACGGGCGACTCTAATGTTTGAGGTGACGAAACGGCGGAGGTGACGATTGATTGCTGTCAATTGTTCACTTTTTGATAGCGATACAAAATCGATGATGCTGTAATAATATTACATGCGACGTCTCGGTGTGACAATACATGAGTATTACTAAGTACATTGTGAGGTTATTGTATGAAACATAATACGGTACTCATACGAATTATGATATGAAACATATTTTAGCGACTTTAAAAAGGTAGCAACAACTTTTTAATGTGTTCCAAACGTATGGTCATTTTAATTAAGCTTAATAATAATAAATTAATGTTTTACGCGTCAAGCCCTCAGTGGTTTATAGAGTTTTACTACAAACGAGATATTTTTATAATATTCAAATACAATTAGTGGCCACCCCATGTTGCATTCCTGATTCCGAAAACTGAAGCCTGAATATTAAGATTAATCTGACAGAAAGCACGGCTTACCGTACATTCCCATTAGCTGACACACATGACGTATTGAATTTGGTATCCTGAATATACCGAAAAAAGTAATGAGATAAGTATTGTTGTGGATAGTAGGCGTGGCATGGTACATGGTACAATACATACATTACATACATAGTACATTGTATGCATAATGCAATAAGATCCTACTTATATTATAAATGTCAAAGTTTGTGACGATGGATGGATGTAAGGATGGATGTTTGTTACTCTTTCACGCAAAAACTACTGAACGTATTTCGATGAAATTTGGTATGGTACTAGTTGAGGCTCTGGATTAAAACATAGGCTTTTTATCTCGAAAAAGTACAGTGTTCCCGAGGGATACTATATATACGCGGGCGGAGCCGCGGGCAACAGCTAGTTCTTTAATATAGGAAGCGATTCAGTACGTTTGTGACCAGGCTAAAAGCTCAAGCAAGATAACGTTTCTCTAGCATAGAAGGCTAAATAATGTGAAGTTAGCACTGACAGGGTTATTGTGTGAATTTAGCTTCGTAACGAGGTCCAGTGCCCATAATAGCCATTTGCGATGCACTTTAATTACGACGCCGACCGTTAATTACGATGTAATACGGTACCTGATTCTGCTCGATATATCGAACACTGTGTTGTTTATGTGCGCCTAGTAGCTGGAACAGAGACGCAGCCATTTTCTACGTCATAAGGGCCGCAAAATTTTTCAAAAATCACTGTTTGCCTATTTATTTTCCAAGATGTATTTTTGGAATACATAACCACGGTAAACAGAGAACAGTAGGACATCTAAGGCCGTCTGGCCAGTTATTTGCCTACTCTCGAGTTGGCGAAGGGCTGTCAAATAAATGCTTAATGCAGGCTAACGCGAGCCGTCATACTTCAATGCGCGTGATCACGGTACGTACGCGATCGATCACGGCTTTCAGTATAAAAAAATGTACTTGGTGGTCACGGCACAGCCCGCACTGAGAGCGCCTCATCATTCCTTATACGAGGTGTGCGCCTTCAAACCGATTCCAACCACACATTCAAACCGATCGCGGCACGTTTGTATGAATATGTTCTACTGTTCTTATACTGTGACATAACACAGTAATTTATAGTTGGTATTCTTTTTTACCTTTATAAAATGAATTGAAATTTTAAGAATTTTTCGACCACCTACAAAAATATACTTTTATCGGAGATGGCCATCTCAATTTACATATTTATTAACTTGCGGACTTTCTTTACTGTTTTCTTAATACTTTGCCGAAAGTTTAATCTCCTTAAACACAGCTTACCAACTCATCGTAACTATCAGAACTTTATGAATGACAGCTTTGTTTGCTTGAACCTAATTTTAAAGAATAATCTATCTGGTTTGTTAACATATTTGTTCATATAAATAACATATAACTAGTAAAATAAGTACATAACTTAGTAGTTCGGATATAAAAATACGAAAAAAATACAATTTGTTTCATTAACTGACGTTCTATACCCCTCAGCCTACACAGTTTCTTAATCTATACTAATGTTACAGAGAATTAAAGTTGTGGAAGAGTTGTGTCACTGGATCTACTGAACCGATTTTTTAAATTATTCTACCAATAGAAAACCGCGTTATTTGTGAGTGTCATAGGCTATATAAAGACAATATATTTGTTTGTTTGTTTGTTTGCATTGAATAGGCATATAAAATATTATCAACAATTATGAATTCTTCTCAAAATAAGTTAATTTATCGTCTCAAGTGTTTAAACATAACATTTCTCCCTTTTACTGCACATAATTTGGATGGATGTTTAAATATTTATTGTCGTGATAACTCGCGCGGGCGAGAAAATCGAAATTTTCGAAACATGTACGCACACTTTCGCCTTTTTTATATAAGTATAAAGATATTCGTATAGAAAATTAAATACATACATACATCTTATGCAGTAAAAACATAACCCTGTATCGTCTAATCAGTACTTATATAATTAGGCTGGGACTATACGATCCGGAATCCGGCGGGCCGGGGAAAATTCAGAGCACTGAAAATAGACCTCTGCGCTAATGATGCGCTAATTTATAGAAAATCGAAATTTCGAGTGTCGAATTGTTATAATATATGACATTGACATTTAGCTCGGCACGTGTGTTCGATTTTCAACTCTGTTGTATTTGCGCAGAATTCTATTTTCAATGCTCTGAATTTTCCCCGGCCTACCGGATTCCGGAGAATATAGTCCTACCCCTAGTACCGAGTGCTATGATACTCTATATCTAACTCACTCATAATTTCATCACAAGTAGGTAAAAATGTTTTACGACCAATGAATTGGGCGCGGGACAACTCTTAATATAATGCATATTAAGAGTCTTAAATGTACAATTCGAAGAACAAACTGCACTTAAAATAATCAATGAGATTCCTTTTATCAATTCAATTCCATTATTGAATTATCCGTCTAAAAGCATTTCTTCGATCGTTTGATCTATATTTCTATTAAAATTACCCTAATTTTACGCCGTTTTAATACTTTCTGTCTGTATGATTTCGGTCGCAATAAATTTGCTACAAATGAAAAACCAATATCGTCGGTTCAACGGTCGGAATACATATTAAGATACCCATAGAACTATTACGTAGGCTTAGGGACAAGTATCCATCGTGACGTATACTATTACTTACTATTATATATCTATGGACGTTTTCACGCCACGTCGATCTGGTCCCGTGGTAAGTATCCGAAGAATTTGTGTTACGGGAACCAGACAACGGAAATATATTTAACACTTTTTATACTATACTTATATTTAAAAAATGTATTATATTTAATACCTACACATCCATGACCCAGGAGCACACAAAACTTTTTGTTCCATTGGCGGGATTTGAACCTCCGTCCTGTGCGCCAATGATCTAACCTTACTGTGCCACAGCGTCGTCGTCGGACCAATTTTTTAAATTTTAGTATTGAAATAATTGTAAAAGTTCAGGGAGGAACAGTAGGGGAGATGACTACGTCTAAACTATTTAGTTTCATTAATATACTCAGATATATTGAGGCATTACTACTTGGTAAATAAAAAAATTTACCGTGTGATGTCGCGGGACACCGGATAGGAACGAAGTTCCTTATTATAAAAATATTAATTTTAATTCTATACGAGGTATAAAGATAATAATAAAGACTATACATAAAAATCTTACGTTACGGACGCTTTTTCCCAGATAGGGTACCCCTCCGCGTCGCCCTATAAGGAACTTCGTTCCAAAAATAATTATTTTTTTGCAAAATTAGTAAACAAAACCTACATCATTAGTTTACTTACATCATATACAAAATTATTTATTATGTAAAGTATGAACTTAAACGCACAAATATCGGAGATTTTTACAAATATGTTCCTGCGGCCGTATACTTCATACACTTTAATCTAGGCGTGACGTCACAGCTAGGTACGACTTTAGTATGGAGCGTTTTCACGAGACTTGCGAAATTTTGTATACAAATCGCTGTACCTTTGAAAATATTGACTTTTTATATACTGTTTCTTCTGAGAAGTTACTCATGTTTAAGAGTACTATTCATTTATGCAATAAAAAAATGGTCATCAAGCCTATTCACTATTTTGATGGGAACGCAGTTTGATCTTGCATAAGGAAAGGGAATCTTAAGCCTTGCATATAAAGTCTAAACTGTAACAACGTAAATATAATACGTGAAGTAACAACTTTGAGTACAGTTTTACGAGAGTTTTGCGAACGGAGGAGTATGAAATTTGGCACAGTCATAGTTTATGTGGAAGGTGTAGTAACACTAACTAAACCAACACCTACTTTTAATATACAAACGCATGTTTGTAATTTGTATATTAAAAGTAGGTATTGGTTTAATACGATTGTCAATCTTTCGTTCACATTCCATAAAAAAAAACATATACATATACATATACATATACATATACATATACATATACATATTACATATTTAATATTTTATTGCGGATCGAAGAGGAAAAATAACTCGAAAAAGTTGAAACTTCAAAATTTAAATATTAATTATGGTCGAATTTCGACCATAGACCTCTAGCATTTATTGTTTGGCGATCAAAGGAGGATCAATTGTGTTACGTAATAACTAACCGCAACCGTTCAATCGAAGGCCCTTAATAAAGAATTCGTAGGCAGAACGTGAAATAGGAAATTTGTTCGCGTCTGCTGTACTACTATAGCCTTGTTAGTACAGACAGACAAATTTCTATGTGTGGAATACGAATCGAACGTTCTATATAGTTTTGATACTGATTATCCTGTTTTGTTACTGTTCTATTTTATTTTATTCAGTTATATTTTAATCTAAATAATGAATAGTTAATGGAACCAGGTGTTACTTTGCTGAAATCCATAGCACACAATTTAGTTAATATTATGTCTAGCAATATCTAGCGAAAAAATACCCACAACCTGTAAGCAAATGTGTGAGTGCACGCATAAGCATGCGTAAAGCACCTCCCCCCTCCCACACTGCTTACGCACGCTTTAAATGCACTCACACGTTTGCTTGCAGGTTATGTGTATTTTTTCGCGGGAAATTGATTAATTCATGATTCTATCAAACATTTGATAATTTACAAATACTTGAGGTTTGCTCAAATACTTTCGTATATAGATTCAGTTGGAGGTACATTTATACAATAAGGTATGTAATTTTAATACGGTAAAAAAATCACCCAATATTATAGATAAACCATAATTTAACCGCAGCGTAGTAAATTAGTAAATTTATTCATTACAATTAACCATTTGGGCCAAATATGTTATCAGCAATTAGATATCTAAGCAATTTATCTAAATAATTTACCGATATTCTGGTGGCCTTTATACGGATACAAATACCCTATTATAGCACCAAAACGGGTACAATTTACCCAAATATAGTACCCATAACGGGTAGACGCAGAAATATACTGAGCCATAAATAATAACCCCGGCATTAACACAATGGTAACGGGACAGTTTTGATAATAATAGTCAGGGACGTCTGAAACTATCCGCGTGACCAAAGTTTAAACTGTGTTGGTATTTTTGGAGAACTGGCAATTAGCTGTGTAAAAGTGAAAGCTACTAGCTAGTAATCTATCACAAAGTGAGTATCACAGAGTGAAATAAATAATGAAAAACAAAATTAAATTATTAACTAATACCCTAAATGTGATGAAATAAAGTAGATACCCCCCGTAATATCAAGCAGCTAGCGGGCAGAGGATGATGAATTATAATCAGAACACGAGTGTTCATGTCATCATCATGTAAACTTTCAAATAAAAAAAACTCGATCAATTTCGATTCATGCGTTTGGGCGTTACGATGCCACAGACACACACACACACACACACACACACACAGACAGACTCGTCAAACTTTTAGGTACATACACTCATACACACTAACGTTTTTGTCGGGGGTTAAAAAACTGACCGCTCTGGTTATATTTGGTCTAGTTACGTCAAACGAGTACAAAAGATAGACATAGATTAAAGGTAAACGTACCAAAGAATTAAAGTTAAAATTAAAAATAAACAAAATTAAAAATTTAATTAAATTAAATTAAAAAATTAAATTAATTAAAATTTATTAAAAAGTACCAAAATACACTAGAGGTCGCCCTGTGGTCGAAATTCGACCATAATTCATGTTTTAATTTTAAAGATCAACTTTTTTAGGTTTCTTTTGCCTCTTAGATACGCAATAAAAATATGTAAACGTTGTTTATGGATTGTGAAAGAAAGATTGACACTCATTGACAATTGTGTCAAACCTACTGTAATATATACGAACATGCTAGTGTGAGGTGATGTAGTGTGTGTTGTTGTTATTTTTATTAATTGTTTGTATTTCTAAGCGTTAGTTTTTAAAATATCAGCTTTTGGCAGGGCTTCTTCCACTTAAACTTTAAATGTGCCAAATTTCACACTGATCAGTATGCACAATTCTCGTAAAACCGTACTAGAAATTTTTAATATAAAGATAAGGTACCTTATGGGTTAAGTTATATTAATATCATGATAATTTTAAAATTAAATATTTAATCACAGGTTACGAAAGCCACAACAAGCCTACTTCGAACGCTTATGTCGTAGTTCGATCGATTCTCAACAGATGGCGTCACTTTTTCCTTGTATGAAGAAAGTAAAAGTATTTGTAGGTACTAGGTGCAAAGCAACAATGGGCAGAAGTACACCTTGGGGGCGCACCAAAGTGGGGACTGGGGAGTTAGGTTAGGACCTTGTGCTGAGCAGCTTTCTCTGGGTGAAAGACGTGCCAAGGTTTTCTCAGTTCTCACTACATTACACAGATGAGCGGATTATCAATAGCTTCATCGCTGTTCGCCGGCGAATTTGGGTAAAAAAATATTAATGTGTGCGCAAGCGTTCGCGTCACTCGGTTAAGGGCTGAAACGTCCGGCGCAGGAGAAGTTCAAATTACAAGTCCTACGTCCACTCTCTGAAAGCGCATTTAGTCGAGTCGCTTCAACCATACTCGCGTGTGACTGGCCGATCTGAATGTCCTTATTCTGTGCGTCACGCTTTTTGGCGCGAACAGTATGCAATAGCGTGTATGTATGTATAAGTCTATGGATCTATGCTAAGCAGAGTATTTATACTTCTACTACTTTAAAAATATATTTTTGGTTCCATTGCGTTCTCAAATCAAGAATATTGGGTTTTTATCTTCTTTCCATCTTCACTACACCGTTGCTACAATAAAAATGCTTGTTAAAAATCTAAACAAAATGAAAAGAGTTTTAAACTTAAATACATTTTCTTCGTTGTAAACTATGAAACTATTTTCAGAGGAGTTTTATTACGAGTTTTGTAGTCAAGTAAATTGCTATTTCATAATTTCAAGAGGAATCTAGCGCTCTCGTGCCAGTCTACTGTTAGTTGATGGGGATTATAAAATATAGTTTACTAAAGTATGTTGACCAAGTAACTGACTTTCTAATGAAACACTTTATAATTATAAAAAACCGGTCAAGTGCGAAGTCGGACTCGCGCACGAAGCTTCTAACACGGTTAAGGAAATACAGCCTGGTGACAGACAGACGGACGGACAGAGACCGAAGTCCCAGTAACAGGGTTCAGCTTTTGTCCTTTGGGTACGGAACCTTTAAAACAAGTACCAATAGTCTACTTAGGTAGTACCGTATTTAGTAGTAAAATGAGTAACTAGCTTTTTTCGACAGCTCCGCCCGCGTAAATATAGTGTCCCACAGGAACAGTGCACTTTTTAGGGATAAAGTATGTTTTAATCTACAGCCTAAACTACTAACATACCAAATTTCATAATATAAATCTGTCCAGTAGTTTTTGCGTGAAAGAGTAACAAACATCCATCCATCCATCCATCCTCACAAATTTTCACATTTATCACACATTTATTTCACATCAGAGCGCATTCATATAATTCCTGGAATACCAAATCACCAACATAAATTTTCAGTAACAAAAGGCGTGGAACGGGAATATTTTTTCTTCTCCGGATGAGGGAGTAACAAAACCGTCTGACATGTATCATTGTCGTGAACGCTTTTCGCTTACGGATCCTACGTCACTCGCTTATATTATCACGTACTCGTATTAACGGTACGAAATTAAATTTTCACTTCTATCGACTGTCTTTTCTGTTCTGTTACCCTAGTAACATGTGCTAAACATGAAAAAGTAAAGAAGACATATTGAACTAAGGGACACAATTTTAACTTTGGTCACCTTGGCTAACCGTTCTATCGTAAGGTCCTTTGACTTGTTAACTATGTAACTAACCTAACCTAAACAGAATTTTCTGATTTCAGTAAATTTTTCATAAAAATAACCCTGTGATTAACTATTAAAAACATTACTATTTTTTTAGTTAGTTTAGGTACTACCAATTTAACTAAGTACTTCTTATATTGTGGCTCGTTAGTGGTGAATCTGGTGATGATGATCTACCTACCCACCTATTCAGTAAGCGCCTGAGATAATCAATATTTGGCACAATTTATTCATTTAATGGACAATATTAAACATTTCTGTTACGACTCGGAGGCGCTAGCAAGAATTCATGACTGTTGAAATATTCAGCAACAGATCTCCAGCAAGAGCTTTTCAATTCTACGCCAGTTTGGTACCTTTGAAATGTGCTACTGCTGGACACAATCGTAAGATTTACATTTTTTTAATTTCAAGACAATTAGTTTCACATAGTCATTGAAAAACCGTACGTTACTTAGGCTATGCGAGGTATTTTTATGATACAACTATTTTAAACTAGGATATTCTTAAAAAAGCTTTAATAGTTTTCCAACTCTATAGAATTTAGTGTATTTTAGACTAGCATATCTGTCCAATATATTGTTTTTACGACTATATAGATAATACATGAAACCATGCGTGAAGACAGAAAAAAAAATAACAGAATACAGTAGCTTCAAAAAGAAAATGTATATTTTAACTTCGAAGACAAAGCAATTCAAGTTTCAATTTCCTGGAGAAAATAAACTGAAAAGAAATATTAAAAGTATAAAATAATATTGTGAGACGGATTTAATTGAACGAGTCGATGAGGTATCGTTTTCATCTGCGGATTGAATTTGTTACTGTTTTGTTTTATCTGAAACCGTAGCTCGTGAAATGTTAAAATATATAAATGTGGGCAATATTACGGCCTCACAGAAAACCGTCGTGAAATAACGCTTGCACCGTTCAAATACTAGAGACCCCCAGGATGGTCACATCTTTTAAAGCATGACCCCCTTATTAATAAAAATATTTGCATCACAGTTACGCGAATCCATGGCTGTCTTTGTCTGTCAAGTGACTTTTCCAACGTATAAGACAAAGACAGCAACATGGAAATGTATCCGTGGTGTAAATATTTTTATATTTACACAAATAAGGGGGTGAAGGGCAACTATGAGCAACGGATTTGTGCGGGAGTAAATACTTTTTTCAGGTGATCCTCAGTTCGTTTGCCAGTCTTTTTTTTAATATATGGCATCGGCTTATAACCATTTGCCAGCGTCAAGTTAAAAAGGCGGGAAATAGAACTTTCGTTTCAATTTTCAACACCGTATTTCTAAATCGTCAAGTCTAAAGTCTAGTCAAAGTCCAAATAAATAGTCAGTGCAGTCAATGAGTCATGTCAGTCGATTCATTAAAGTGGTAGAAGCTTTACTGAAAGTTCCTAGGGAGTTTTGGGGGGAAACACAAAATAGCACGTTTTTAAAAGTTGTACCACTTGCCCACACTTGTGTTAACGAATATTTAATGGTTAATACTCTAATATATAAATCCAATATTACACACTAAGAACCGAAACAACACAAATTTATGAAGGAATACAAATTTTACAACGTGGGTGACGTTTTGAACGTTTTTTGATTGACGATTGAACTCCCCGGCAAAACTCTTTGCCAGTCTTATTCCACTAAAGAAAGTTATTAAATATTATTAATTTTGTATAGGGTTGTAATATTGTTTGTAGTTAATGCAGGTCATTTATTTTACCGCACACAATAAACGCAAATGAAACTCTCCGAGGAGTAAATTGTTCCAGCACTCCTTAAAATAAATTGAAACGCACTGGTATTTGATCCAAATTTTAATTTTATTCGTCGTTTATCAGAAGTTCTACTGAGTCAAAGAATATATATTACTAACGCGGCTGAGCTTAGAAATTTATGTAAATTGTTTCCTCTAACGGGAAAGTGAGAAGGAATTGAGTTATTCGCCATGATTAAGGAGATTTACCGAAAATTTCCCGCTCTTAACAACGATAGGCGAAAGTTGGGTACTATGTTCAGATTTATATAATTTAATATATTTACAAGAACAAAATATGCAACCGATATCATAGCGCCTGGTAGATTTTCATAGCAATAAAAGGATGTGTTAGGTAGATATTACAGTCAGTGATTTTGTAGACCGTACATTTTTAAAACAACTTGTGTACCTAATTTTTGTTGAAATTTCGTATGATACCTTATCATCCACAATACCTACACACCAGCGAAACATAGGTCTATAAGGTTTCGCGATTCCTGGTCCAGAGATAAGGTTCCGTTTTATGAATTACTGAATGTCTTAGGTCTATTGGGTTGTTCTGACGCTTTGTTACAAAACAAAAGGGCTTGCCGGGCCTAAGATACGATATAACAGTTCTGTAGACAAAAGACACGCATTCATCATCATCAGGCATAAGTGGTTACGTAAGCCTAATAGGTACTGTCTCTAAGTATTCTGAAACAAGCTCTTAATGAAAATCTGTATATAACTAAATCTGTATTAAAAAAAAATACTTTGAAAATGCACCTAAACTTAAACACCGGGACTGAATTGTAACTGTATTATTGCCGGATTTAATTAGCAGAATCGATCTTCAGGTTTTGGCGAAATAAAGTTTCCTGTAAGATGATGTCCTCAAGGTTCGGTGGGAAATAGATCAGCGGTCACGCTGGTAAATAACGCGTAACGACCTTTTCTTTATTACTTCAGGAATGGTCACCAGATTTCTAATGACTGCTTTCATTTCGATATTTCGATTCAATGTACAGAGCCAATCGTGCGCGAGTTCTACTAGCACTTGGCCGGTTTTTACGGTTCTTTTGCCTCTTATATATGCAATAAAAAAATATGTAACTGTCGTCTAGGAATGTGAAAGAAAGTTTCAAACCAACACATACTGTTAGTGTACAAACGCATGGTAAGTGGTGAGTAAGGTTATGTAGTAAGTGTATGTAGCTATATTTTTAGTAAATTATTTAAGAAAACATTCTTTCAAAAAACAAGCTTTCTGCACACCTTCCTCCTCATAAACTTAATTTGTGACAAATATCGTACTCCTCCCTTTGCTCAATCTTCGTAAAATAAATATATTATAATAAGATGAAGATGATTTCTGTTTACTTATATAGGATAATATTATCAATTGCAATTCCAAACGCTCGATCTGCGTACTATTTTTTGAAGTAAAACTTCTTTACGCACGCTTGACTTGGGGAGTAAGCTGGTGAATGCGTGACGAAAGCATTACGAAAAGTGTAATCGGGTGAGGCGAACGGAAATTGAGAGGGAGATATGTGTTAGTGAACATGAAGAGAGAGAGAGAGTTACATTTCGTACATTACTATAGGAGCAAGGGAAAGCAGTGCGCGCGCACATTTTCTTTCTCTCTTTCTCTCATAGCCAGTGCATGAAATATAGATATATCTCAGTCAGTAGATCGTTAGCGAGTTTTACTTCAGTCGTGTGTTCTAAAGCACACTCGTTTTTTTACTATACAAAATAAGACTAGCAAAGAACACCTATTCATATAATAGGCTAAAACACCAAAGGAGAGCCTTGCCGGCATTTTAAGGCCACACTTGGGCTCTTGCTATGCTCACTTACTGGTCGCAACTTAACACAAGAGTTCAATGAGGGTTTCTAAGTTCGTGACACCTGACACGACTAGGACCTGACTTTACAAAGCGCCGCCTGGTGGCAGAAAAAATAAGACTTCCGCCACCTGATATCACTTTGTGCGAGTCGGTCTACCTCCTAGCGGTAGAAAAATATCGTTCGTCGGTTATGTCTGTTTTCTACGAGCTTGTGGACCCTGATCCAGTCCAGGTCTAAATTAAATATTTAGGCGAAGCTATGACGAAATAGGCACCGAGTTAGGTACTATTTTATCTGTAACACACAGCATTTTGATATGATACATCAACGCAATCTTGACAGTTTCATTGATAGCAGAATTAGTTGTTTGTCTAATTCAGAATATATTCCACTTTTGTGGCTCGTGTAATCACGAGTAACACAAATAAAAGCAAATTTTTTCTAGAAATATAGACATTGTGTAATGGTAAGCAACAGAAGAAACTTTACTTCTAGATAATGAACAGTTTTCTGCTCAGTCAGTCCCATACTCCCATAGTCCTGTTAAATGTCATGTGTCAGTACTGCAATAATATAATATAATAATTTTTATTTTTGACAGATAAAGTTAATATGAGAAATAGCTCCTCACACCGACTTCAGGGACGGTCGCCGGTTTCATTGAAACCAGATCAGCTACGTTGGAGTTATTTCATAGTGACCAAATGTGTGCGAAATACACGAGAGCACTCTCTTTTCCTTAACTCTCGTAACCCAGTGAGACGGATGATCGACAGGACTGGCGGCAGAATAGAATAAAGTTAATCCCCCTTATTAATAAAAGTATATGTTTGATACGTTGAAAAGCCACTTGACAACAAATATAGGTAACACGGATTAGCGTATCCGTGGTGTAAATATTTTTATTAAAAAAGTGGATTAAGTATATAATATACATTCAAATAATGGTGATACTAATAACTCGAGTGTATAATGACAAAGTATACACATAATATGTTACACTTCCTTGTAGTGCCAGAGCGAGGCCCGTAGAAAATTCTGCCGCGGGGCCTCCGAGAGAAAAGCGAGCGAGCAATTTTTTTTTCTATTTCACTACCTGAACTAAACTCTACACCCTGAAAGACTGTGTACTTTAGAAAATACAAATAAATCAATAGGCTTAAACCGACTGTCGGTACTTAATAATATAAAATTATGCTAAACGCGAGTGAGCGGAGCAAGCTAGCAAAATTTTTTCCAACTTTCCAAATTAAAATCTGTTCAACTTTAAAACCCGAAAGACTGCACTTGGGAAAATACAATCAAAACAATAGCTTAAAACAGAACGTAAGTTTGAAATAATATAATATTATGTTGATAAGTTAAAAATATATTTTCTATATGAATGAATGAATGAATGAAATGAATGAATGAATGAATGAATGAATGAATGAAAAACTCTTTATTGCACCAAGAACAAATAGGACATAAAGAACATAGAAAAACTAAACTATGTCTAACTATGACCAATTAAAATCTCTTTAAACTCTGAAAGACTGCACTTGGACAAATACCTGAAATCAGTAGCTGAAAACAAAACGTCAATTTAAAATAATACAATATGGTGGTAAAGGACAAAGCGAGCGAGCAAATTTTTTTTCTTATGTTACTGGTTTAAAGAACTCCGTAAAGAATGTAATGTAATTTCTATTTTAATATTTTCTATTTTCGAAATTTTTCTTCCTAAACGTCTACTATACTGCTGCTACTTATGCAGTAGATCAAATGACCTAAATTGATTTTACCAAACCTTATTTGTATACTGGATTATGGAAAGTTATAATTTTCTATTGATCTATGACTTCGAGAAATAATTCTTACGTTTTCATTATAAGAAAAACTTCGTGGCGTGTACTTTTGGATTTTCCATACTTTAAAAAAAATCGGCTGTTATGCGCGAAGCCTGCTTAGAGGCTTGCCTGAGGCTTGGACGGCCAGTCCGTGGGCGGTCGCCCACACCGCCCACGGCTTGCACCGCATCTGCTAATATGGAACGTTACAAAACTAGTTAGATACTTTTTAGTATTCAGAATTATTTTCAGTTCTATTGGGTAATACAATAAAGCTGAAAATCGAATTAACAAGCGTCAAGTTTTTTAATTGCTGTCGCGTGTTCGATTTTCAGCATTATTGTATTAGGCATTAGCGCGGAGTTCTATTTTCAGCGCTATTATTACTATGTATGAAAATTCTTTTTTACGCTCCCGCGGTCGATGCGCCCGGACAGACGTTGGAGCGCGGGGCCCCCAACGCGCGGGGCCCGTAGCTCTTGCTGCCATCGCCTATATGGCTAAGCCGGTACTGCATCCTTGGCATATTGTAGTAGATAATGTTACTGCGTATAGAAGTCCTGGGGAGGGATGATGTGTGTGACCTCTCGCCGTCTTAGAGACGAAAAAAGTTATTTTACGTATAGAGGACAGAAATATAAAAAAAGATATAATGAGAAAATAAAAACTAGCCAAGTGCGAGTCGAAGTCGTGCACCATTATGCCAATATTTAACAAGTTTACCTACTTATTATTTCGTTATATTTGTTCGAAGTTTTCCATGTAAGTGCATTTGCCATTTTAAGTCTCTATAACTCCTGAACCATCAAAGCCGTTATAGTTTTCCTTCAAAATTCTCGTTCTCGTGATTTGTTTCAGATTTTTCGAGCAAGCCGTTTAGCTTTTAAAGCTTTTAAAGTCTCTCCCTATTATAACAAAGAATGTGCTTTAAAGTTGAATATCTCGCAAACGGATGCCTAAATCAAAAATCGTCTTAGCAACCTCTAAAATTTTTTAAAGGACCTATTTAATGAAACCCCATACTATGGGATACACGCAAATAAAAAAAACAACCCCAACATAACACTTTACGTGTAGCGGGGAGGTACTCAAAAAAAAAACTTTTCTTAATTTTATTTAAGCACTTTGTCGACGTGGTAAATACACATGCAAAGTGTCATCTTTCTAGCGCTAAACGTTTGGACGGTAAGTCGAAGATGGACGGACGGATGGACAAGACCGAAACCTTAATGGTTCAGAGACGTGAACTACGAAACCCTTAAAATCAGACTTTACTGTACATTATTTATCGTTTTTCCAAATGACTAGATAACCTTTGAAGGCACATCAATTTAGCCAACTCGGCCAGTGTGGTGGATATTTCACAGTCGATGTTAGATAATATAATAACACAAATATGAGTAACTAGAACCTGCCCGAGACTTCGTATGCGCAAAAAGAAATCCTGCGGGAACCATACATTTGGCCACGACAAAAAGTAGCCTATGTCCTTCCCCTAGTTTTATCTATATATGTGACAATTTTCATCAAAATCGGTTCAGTAGTTTTGGAGCATTTTCAATGCAAAAAAACAAATCTTTAAAATATTAGTATAAACAACAAAATATTTTCTCAATTCATGAGGCAGCGCGTGAAGTCAAATACAGTATTTCTTTAAATTATGAGACAAAGTCTTAAATAGGAATTCCGCTGTTGAAGAAAGGAAAATGAAAATAATCAATACAATATGGAATATGAAAGGAGGGACTGTCCCCGGAGATTGTTTGAACTCCTTCATATAACTCATATTTAGAGGATCTTAAATAAACCCTACTTCACCGGAAATTGTCTTCTATTTATATAGGTCGATTTCATTTATGACAATTGATAAGTAATTGGAAGACATAATATTTAATGTCTTCCAACTACCCTACTTATCGGGAATTCTACTCTATTCGGAAGTTACAAGGAGTTAAAAATTGGCAGTCACAGGGACTGCCGATAGAAGTACCTGGGAGACCAAGCATTGCTAGGGGTTTTAATAGTGCGAGAATAAAATAAAAATTATAAAAGAAAAAGAAATAAAAATATTTCGTCTGACCGAGATTCGAACCCGAAACCAATTGGTCAAAAATCTAAGTACCTACGTAACTGCGTTACGCGTATCAAACATTACTATTCGAAATTACTCATATCTTATTTGGCCCCGTAGCGCGTTACGTAACGAAGCGGTTTACCATCCCATAAGAAGTTAGCACTTCAAAAATCACAAAGATATATTAGTCTGACCGGCACCCGAACCCAAGACACTTGCCAATAACGCGAATAGTGCAACGCATACGTAGCTGAGCCTCGCGCTTAAACATCTAGGGAGTGAATAAATTCATATCTTCTAAATTCTTCTATCTAAAAAAAAATATATAAAACTCAAAAAATCGCTGTTTCTCTGGGATAAGAGCTATTTAGGTAGTAGCTAGATCGATTTTCACCAATAATTTCAATACCAAAATTAACCAAATCGGTCCAGCCGTTCTCGAGTATTAGCGAAACATTGGAATTGCAATCCATTTTTTTGGGGTTCCATAATACACAAGGAACCATTATATTTTCGCTCTATCCGTCCGTCTGTCTGTCTGTCCACGCTTCTAGCTTCTGTAATTATGAATATTAATCGTAAAATTCGGTTTAATTAAAGACTTTGTATAGATCTCGGTTTTGGCATCATAAAATAAGAATAATTTTATATTTTAGGGGCAGCTGCTCCATACATGTCAAGTGGGGATGAAAAATGTTTTTTCATTCTACCCCATCGTGTGGTAACCCACGATAACTCGTTGAATAGGTATTTTAAAATAAAGGTCAGGTTTCATACATTACTTTTTTATAAAGTCGACCATTATCGAGTAATCGGCCTCCAAAGAGGTTTGTAAGTTGGTCCCCCCCTGCCATTTCTAAACTATAGGAGATAGAAACTTGTAAGTTTCCATGCTGACATATCATGCTAAAACTCTTTAGGAAAATTATTTTGAATGAAATCGAACAGAAACTTTTGAAGTAATTTGAAAAAACCCTATTACGCGTTGAAAGTTACGGAACCCTCCTTAAACATGTCCTGACATACTCTTGATTAGGTTATTATTTATATAGAAGATTATACGTCATCCATTTTTGGACGATCAAAAGTATTCAAGGATCTACAAGAACATCTGATTATCAATATGTTTGAGATAAGATCTATTCATCAAGCAGCCTCCATCTATCACTGTCGGAGGCGCCTGGAGCCCGGTCTCCCGATAACAGATAGGTTAACGTGCGTACACACTACACACTTGCGCGCGGTTTGACGCGGTTGCGGATCCAATCCTACTAATATTATAAATGTGAAAGTTTGTGAGGCTGGATGGATGGATGGATGGTTGGATAGTTGGATCTATGGATGGATGGATGTCTGTTACTCTTTCACACAAAATGTACTGATTTGATTTCGATTAAATTTTGGTATGGTAGGAGTTTTAGCTCTGAATTAAAACATAGGCTACTTTTTATCCCGAAAAAGGACAGTATTCCTGTGGGATATCCGATGCTTTATTAACACGGGCGGAGCCGCGGGAAAAGGCTAGTATAATCTAAATCCAAACGTAATACCTCTGTGGCTCGGTGGCTAGCGCGTTGGCGCTCAAGCCGAAGGTCGCGGGTTCCTGTGTTCCTGGATCATATAAGTGTATTATAAAATAAAATCTTAAATATAAGTATAGTATAAAATGTATTAAATGTATTTCCGTTGTCGGTAACATAAGTTCTTCGAGAACTTACCACGAGCAGATTGACGTGGTGTGAAAGCGTCCATAGATATTATTTTTATCGAAACGTGAACAAAAAAATTCAATTCAACTAAGTTAATATGTGATTGTATTTCTATGTTGTTCGAAAATCATTGTGATGCTACCAATTTAAATGTAACATATTCACTGTGCAAAAAAATACAATAGCGCCCTGCATACGTAAAGTTCGGAACGTGCATCGTCCTGCGTTCCAAGAGTACCAGAGTATAGTTGACGCGACGGGCTAAACGTATACGTCTATGACCAGAGTATAGTTGACGCGACGGGCAAAACGTATACGTCTATGACCAGAGTATACTTGACGCGACGGGCAAAACGTATACGTCTATGACCAGAGTATACTTGACGCGACGGGCTAAACGTATACGTCTATGACCAGAGTATACTTGACGCGACGGGCTAAACGTATACGTCTATGACCAGAGTATACTTGACGCGACGGGCAAAACGTATACGTCTATGACCAGAGTATACTTGACGCGACGGGCTAAACGTATACGTCTATGACCAGAGTGTACTTGACGCGACGGGCTAAACGTATACGTCTATGACCAGAGTATACTTGACGCGATGGGCTAAACCGATCACCGAACGCACGCTGTATCAGACGTATGCGGCGACGAGTGAACTACCACTAGCATTAGTTAGAACATGCTAACGGCTAACCCATACATATGAATGATATTAGTTACATAGACTCATATTGGTTAACGGATAGTAAAACTTATAATGTATGTTAATTATTAAAGAAATGTGACATTAGAACTATTTTGTATATTACACGCATCACTTCTGCACCATACCGTTAGATATGGCGCAGCAGTGACGAACATAAGGTCATTCATCCGACCCGCAACCAAAGTACCAATAACCAATACATAGGCTAAATCATGTCATGCATAATTTTGGTCTATTGTAGCAAGCATAGTCCTAAGTCAACTTACGAGTACCATCAGGCGTTTACCTGCTCGTTTGGTAAATTAAAATAGGGCGAATAATTCGCGTAGTACGTACGTGCCTTTACTAAAAATTCCCTAATTCATACAATTTGGTCGGTCAGCGTTTGTGTTATTCCACTACAGATATCCGAATGTACTGTGAGGAATAAAATAATATAATCCTATCTCTACCCAACAGACGTTGTTCTGTATTATAGCCATACACGCAACGGCGTGTCTGACAGGTCTCGCCCACGTCCAAAATTCTAGATTACATCTACATTCTCAAGTTACTATTTCATCAGATCATAAAATCAATTTCCATAAATCACAATATCGTTGGTGTGGGTAGAAACTGAATGGCCCACGGGAATATTCGTTTTTTCTATCTAAATGACAGATGTTGTATGAAAAACATAGTCGATTTTAAAAGGTTTTATAAGTATTTCTAAAAACATAAGTGTGGAGAGTGGAGACTTCAAATTCGTATCGATATTACAGTATATCATGACTACGATGAGTGATGACCACATCTACTTTTAACTTATTAACACGCTATGGGTTCCTGGTGCTTTCACTCCCTCCTACCCAGCACCCACAGGAAGAAAATGTTATGAAATAATTTCAGTACAAATACAATACACATAATAATCACTATCAATCACTATGTGTTTCTGGTAGATTCACAAATTCCTACCCGGGACCCACATGGAAGGAGATGTGAAATAATTGTAACACGTTAACAGACGAGATGAGCAGAGATTTAATCCACTTATTCCTGCGCACGGCTGTAACACAAACAATAAACTCATATTTTAATGAGCTTCGTTGTGCTTAGACACATCGATGTAAAGTAATAGACAAATAAAATAATTAAACAGAAAAGCCTTTAACCATTCGATCCGTCGCATCCGTTCGTTTTCCGGTCTTATTCCGTAGATAAAACATCCAGTACGAATAAAAGTATCTTACAATATCAGGATAAGGGTCATCTCACACAGACGCTACGCACCATTTTTGTAGTAAAACCTCCTTACGCACGCTTGACTTGGTGAATGCGTGACAAGAGCATTACGAAAAGTGTGATCGGGCGAGGTGAACGGAAGTTGAGAGGGAGATATAAGTTAGTGAAGATGAAAAGAGAGAGAGTTACCTTTCATACATAACTATAGGAGCAAGAGAGGGTAGTGCACACATTTTATTTCTCTCATACGCTCATAGTCAGTGCATGAAATATATAAGGTTTGGTAAAATCAATTACAGATATTTTGGGCTACTACAGATCTACTGCATATATAAAGACGTTTAGGCAGAAAAAAGAAAATACGAATTAAAATTACATTACGTTCGTTGCGGCGCTACGGAGTTCATTGACCTCACTTAGCTGATTAAATGATATTATTTAGGCGAAAACTTTGCTTTCTGCTGTTTCTGTGAGACCTCAGCGCCTTCGAGAGCGCAATGAAAATTTATATAGTACAATATAATTTATTTTATTCCAAAGTTTTTAATTATTTTTCTTCCTAAATGTATTTACATAAGCAGTAGATCATATACCCAAAATATCCTTAGTTGATTTAACCAAACCTTATATAAAATCTCAGTCAGAAGTTTGTTTGCGAGATCTACTTCAGTCGTGTGGTCTTAAGCACACTCGTTTTTTTAAGATAATATTTGATTTTAGAGTTAATTCACACCGAAACGATACGCGACATGGCGCTGTATTTTTAAGATAGCAATTCAAAGTTGGACTTTATTCATTAGACAGGAAGATACACGTTCTATTGTATGAGTTCGAATGTCAGGTTGCACCGCGCTGCACAGCGCATGTGCAGTGTATGACTGATGTCTCGTGTCATAATGAAATGTGTATATTTTTGGTAGTGAATAAAACGCAAAGCGTCGCGTATCGTCGCGGTGTGAACTGACCCTGAGGCTAAAACATTATGTAATAGGCAAATATTATTACGATCAGATTCATCACTCATCACGATTATTTTGTAATGCTTGGAAGTCGGATATGAGGATTTTTTAATTCATGACACCTGACAGCTTTTTGACACGACAAGGACCGACGGGCTACCAAGCGCCACCTGGTGAGAGAAAAAGAATCTAAAATTCATATTAACTGTTTTTGACACCACTTATGCCACCAGATGACGCTTTGTGTGCGTTGGATCTGCCCCCTAGCGGCAGAAAAAATATCAAACACTCTCATTGGGAGATAATATTCAGTAGTTGGTGACTGTTTAAATAGATAGACATTTAATGGTCAGTTTGACAGTGATACTGGAATGAAAATTGGTTATATAAATAGTCTCGTAAAATAGTTAATGTAAAGTTGCTTGTAAAGTTGCTTATGCGTACACTCAGAAAGAAGATCGTGCTAACACCACCACCACACAAGCAATAATGTCAGCAAGATCGTGCAAGCCCCCACACCAACATGCAGGTCGCAAAACTCGACGCGCGCCTCGCCCCGAGATGCTTCTGGTTCGGGGGTGTTTTGCGCATGCTTAAACGTGCACTCACACATTTGCTTGCAGGTTGTGGGTATTTTTTCGCGGGATATTGCTAGATATATTTTTAATTAAATAGTCTTGTAAAAGTACTCGTTTGACAGTACATACAAAGAACATTGAACAATTTGTATATACAGATTTTTACAATATAGATTTTACATAATACATTATGTTTGTTGCAGATTTCTAGCTACGTAATTATAGGATTCCACTTTATTTTTCCGTCCCCAACTTATTCATATTGAACCTGAATATTGATTATTTACATTGATATATCCATAGTAAATAGAAAATAGCCCGCAGTGAACAAACATAGTTTGAGGCTATGTCATGTATATTGTCACCTAAGGGAGAATTCTGTAACAAATAATACGATATTTGTTCACAAAATACGTTCTTAGATCTATTTTTGTAATATATACTTAGCAGTAGGTATATAAACGTTTTAATGAAATAATACCACCAAACAAGCATACGTTTCGCCTACAGGCAAGTGAATGCCGCCATCCATTGTAACGGAGGAGTTAAAATATTTCCATTGTTCCTTCAACCTCCGGTAAAATATCGTTTTAGTTCTAAATTATTAATCTACAATTTATATAAGATCTATGCTCGGTTTAGGTTTTTGCAGATAAAACTAAGTCGATTGTACATAGAAGACAATGGGTACTTGAATATTATACAGTCTCAAGTATTCATAAATTGTGAATGCTAAGTATATTATGTACTAGGATGCCACATTTAGAGTGGAGGTTGAGCCATCCCTAGCTGAGGTTAGGTACCGACCCGCGTAAATAATAAATCGAGGACTATGTAAACAATGTTTGTCGGTAATGAATATGCGAATTCGAAAAGCTTCGCATTCCAGGACGTCTCCGGTTAATCTCGTGTAAAAATCTGACTTTTAATACTTATGTTGCCTTAGTAGTAACGATGTAAAATTATAATATAGACAATATTAATCGGGAAAATCTCAAATCTCGGTATCGGTATCTCGGAAACAGCTGCAAGTATTACCATGAGATTTAGTATTCAGGAGTTTTAGGGGAGAAAAATCGATCTAGCTAGGTCCCTGTGAAACTGCGCATAACTTAATAGTTATATAAAATATAGCATGTTCTGCACGCGTATCATGACCTTATATAAACAATGACTCTTTAATAAAGAAACTCTATAATTCTGTCTTTACGATCTGTCATTTAGGGGGTGATTTTGGTGATTTTTCTAGTATGACGTACGAATTACGGCTTTATTGACAACGTGACATCTTAAATTCATAGACTCATTCCACTTTTGTTGAATCTTTCCGTACACAAATTATTATCATTTGTGTACGGAAAGATTCAACAAAAGTGGAATGTGTGAGGAAGAAAGAGATGTCTAATTAACATCTCTTTCTTCCCATTAGCATATTGTGTCGTAAGGAGAATAAGAAATGATATATCTCATTTATACCAGTGGGATGGAATTAACCAACATAACTGGCGAGAGATCAGGCGCAGGCCCGACTTTTTACATGCCCATCCAACGATCATCATCTTTCTCGTCAGACAACCAAGTGATCACCCTGCATTGATCTATCCACACTTATTTGTCGAACTTATTCGTTGAACACAACATTTTTTGTCGTTCCAACGCGGGAATCGAACAACCTCCGTGTCGAGAGCCAAGATCTAAACCACTGGACCATGGAGGCTTTTTTTTTTTATGAATGAGTCTACGGTGCTGAGAAGGTTATTGACCTTACATAGCCAATTTTAATGAATAGAATAGAAATGGATAGAATGAGGGCTATTAAATTCGTGACATCTGACAGCTTTTTGACACGACAAGGACCGTCGTGCTACCAAGCGCCGCCTGGTGACAGAAAAAGAATCGAAAATTGTTATTGACCGTTTTTGATACCACTTAAGCCATAAGATGACGCTTTGTGGGAGTTGGGTCTATCCCATAACGGCAGAAAAAATATCAAAAACCCTCATTGATATGGTCAAAGAACGCACTGTCGTAAAGAATGTCATGTATTTGTACCTATTTGTACAGGACTGTATAAATTCACAGGGGTTCAACCGCCGGCTCAGATTAGACTCGAAGATAGCAAGGTTACACCGATTTGGGCAGAGCCGGGGCGATAATAAAACACTTATTTGAGGAGAACGTTTTTTCACTTTTTCGATTCGCTTACCTGGCTCATGGCAATGCCGTATAGAGAGCCCCGCCCGTACGCCTCTTTCGGGCCGATCTTCCATTTCATTTTTACCTCTCTATACGGCTATTTTCCATAATTTTCCCCATTTTCCATGAGCCAGGTGAAGCAAAACGCGTTGTGTGAAATACTTTATTATCATAACCAGACATATAAACCCTTATATACTAAACATCTTATTCTATAGAAAAGTTATTTACATTTTAAGGTTCAACTTATATGAAATGTTGTACATTTTTACCACTGTTTTCGTAATAATTTCTTAACCATTTATTATATAACCTTAAGCGCTATACTACACGTTATGTACTACGTTTATTTATATAAATCAAAAGAAGCTACGTTAAAATTAGCTTTAGTTAAAAATATATAATCAAAATAACCCGCACTTGATAAAACACCATTTTAACACTATTTTTCCACACTGATGCCATATAAATCTATACATATAGTCACTGAGTGTTCACTATTCTAGTTTTACGTACCGTTTTAATTACACGTTTATTGTTCACATTAAAATTCACTCATGTTTTTCGTTACGAGGCCGCTGTCCTTAACATCCTCCCCCCGGCGCAGTAGCCAGGGTCTACGCAGCCTCCTCAGGTGACTGCGGGCTCGCCGATCCCGCCGTGGACTGCTCCGGTGACTGCGAGCTGTGTGGACTCGCTATAGGCTGCTCCGGCGGCGACTGCGGGCCGTCCGCGCCCGCCGCAGACTGCTCCGGCGAATGCGAGCCGTGTGGACTCGCTGCGGGCCGCTCCGGCGACTGCGAGCTGTCCGTGCTCGCTGTAGGCTGCTCCGACGCTCGTTCCGCGCCCGGCGCCGTCCCCGGCGTCGTCCGCTCCGCTCCCGGCTCCGTCTGCTCCGCCAGCGGTCGCAACTGCGACTGCGGCGCCTCCTCCAGCACCGCCAGCTTCGACGTCGGCCTCCGGAACACGCCACTGCGCGTGCGAACGTCCGCACAGCGCACTTGTCCGTCCTGGCCGGGGTAGACTCGGTGCACGACCCCCCGCGGCCACGTATTACGCGGCAGCGTCGGGTCGACCACGACAACCAGGTCCCCTGGTACAAGGACTCGGTTGCTCAGCGGGGCCCCGTAGCGTGGTGTGAGCGTGGGAAGGTATTCCTTCACCCAGCGCCTCCAGAACTCGTCGGCAAGGGCTTGCGCGACCCTCCATGTTTTTTTGTCCGCCGGCACACACGGTCCGACGTACGGCAGTCCGGTGGACGACCCGAGGAGGAAATGATTCGGTGTAATCGCCTCCGGGTCGTTGGGGTCCACCGATACGTGCACAAGCGGTCGAGCGTTCACTGAGTACTCCGCCTCGGCCATCAGTGTCTGGAGTACCTCTTCCCTGGGCGACTTCTCGTTCAGCGTGGCTAGCAGGGCGGTTTTCACCGACCTCACCAGTCTTTCCCAGGCACCTCCTTGACTCGGCGCCCCGGGCGGTGTAAACTTCCACTGCATCCGATGAGTGAGGCCCAGCTGAGCCATAGCCGGCGCCCACTCGGCGTACGCCTGCCGCAGCTCGACGTCCGCGCCTCTAAATTTTGTCCCATTGTCGCTGTACATGACTGCCGGCCATCCTCGCCGCGCAGCCATTCTTCTCATTGCCATCAGTGCAGAGTCCGTCGACAGCGAAGCCACCAGCTCCAGGTGGACTGCCCGCGTCGTCAGACATGTGAAGAGAGCTCCCCACCTCTTCTCGTGACGTCGGCCGATGGTGACCGTCATCGGGCCGAAACAGTCGAGACCACAGTACGAAAATGGTCTCTGGAACGCCCCCAGGCGCTCGGCTGGCAGGTCTCCAGTTGGCGGGGTCCTGGTGTGCACGTCGTAGCCGACAGAACGCACATCGGCTCATGATAGTACGCACCGTCGGCCGCACCTTCAATATCCAGAATTTCTGCCTGAGGTCGTTCACGACTCTCTCGCGGCTCCCGTGTCCCGCTCTGGCGTGCTCCCTTGCCACCAGTAACCTTGTGAAGCGATGTCTTCCATCCAGGATGATAGGGTTTTTCATTTCGGCCGGCACCTGCGCCGCTTTGATCCTTCCGTCTAGTACGAGCAGCCCGTCCTTGTACACCGGGTTGAGCCGGTACAAGGAGCTCCATCTAGGCACCGTCTTGCCACTTGCCATCTTCTCGATTTCTTGTGCGAAGCTGTCTCGTTGTGATTTTTGATACCACAACCTCTCGGCCCTCTCCAGGTGTCGTACGTCGAGGTGGGCCCGACGATCTCGGCACTTCTCGACGAACAGCAAGACCATCGCCGTGCATCTTACGAGGCGCTCGTAGTTTGAAAAGCGCGTCACATCTGGTAGACAGCTCAGCTCGCTCGCCTCCGTGGTGTGGAAGGCGACGTATTCTTCTTGATTTTCGATTCTAGCGGGACTCTCCGCGGGCCACTCGTTCATCGGCCTGCGCAGGAAGTCCGGCCCCCGGAACCAAGGGTCCTCGTCGCTCTTCGGAACGTAGCCCGTTCTGGTGGCTAAGTCGGCGACGTTGCTCTTCGTGCTCAGCCATCTCCACTGGTGAACGGACGTCAGCTCGGCAATCTCCCCTAGCCGATGCGCGACGTACGGTGTGTATTTGCGGCTGCCGTTCTGTATCCAACACAGAACCACTTGTGCGTCGATCCAGTAGAAAACCGTGTCCGTTTTCCACCTGTGTTCTGCTGCGACTGCGTTTCCCAGCCTCGCTCCGACCAGGGCAGCCTGTAGCTCCATCCTTGGTATTGTCTGTGCCTTCAGCGGCGCCACCTTGGCCTTGGCAGCGGCCAACACGACTCGTACTTCCCCATTTCCTTGCAATCTGCAGTCCGCACGACTCCCCCCGCCGTTCTCTGGGGTTGTGACACCTCCCGCGTGCCACTGGAATCCCGGTCCCGCCCTGCAGATTGTCCGGCTCCCCCCGTTGTAACCCCGGGGTAATGTGACGCCCTCTTTGCGCCACTGTAGCCCCACTTCGAATCGACCTTCTTCCATCCGTTTGGCCGTTCTGCCAAAGAGGTCGATGACTCGCTGATCTTCTGGTCAGCTTTGCCTTGGACGCTATTCCCCGTGCATCTGTTTCGAAGTGTTTCTTCACCATTTCCTCCCGTCGTTCGCCTCGGGTCTCGATCGTAGACACGTGCAGGATTTTCTCGTGTTTTTCCTGCTTTGCGAGGCGTCTGGGAATGTTTCCATGGATTACCCAGCCGAGCTTCGTCTTCGAGGCTGCAGGCTGGTTTCTCTTGCCGATCCTCAGCTCCCTGGATACAATGAGCTGCCAGTTGTCCGTGCCGATGAGAAGTTGGGGTTTCTTGTCTTCATAGCATATCTCTTCGTTCTTGAGATCGTGCAGGTGAGCAAGTCGAAACAGTGATTCCGGGACGGACTGAGTAAGTAGGTTCAATCCGGCCACGGTTCTCGCAGTGACGTCATATCTGGTACCGTCGTGACCCCGTACGCCAAGTTGTACGAGTCGGCTTTTTTCTTCCCTTCTCTCGGCATTGATCCCATGCATTCTCAGCACCTTCGGTGGGCCGTCTGCGCCGATAGCCTTCGCGACGTCTTCATCCAGTAGTGTCACTGTCGAGCCCTCGTCGAACAGCGCGAAGATATCCGCTTCGCCCCGTGGACCGACAACTTGAATTCTTCTCATCTTGAGTTTCACCGCACGGTCGGAGGTGACCGATGCGGTAATCACGGCGTCCTCTGTCTGTGGGGCGCCGCCGGACCTGTCTTCGTGCAGCAGCGCATGATGAGGCAAGTTGCAGCCCTTCACGCCGCACGGCTTCGCCCTGCAGTTGTATCTTCTGTGCCTGCTTCGTATGCACCGGAAACACAGCCCTTCCTTTTTGACCGTGTCCCATCTCTTTTGCATGCTCAGTTTCTTGAAAGCAGCGCAGCGAAATAGAGCGTGATCTTCGGCACATATCGGGCACTTCGTTGACTCCTCGCGTATTCTCTTTGGCTGGCTGCGACTCGGCGAATCCCTGCCCTCGTCTGCTATCGCGAAGACTGGCTTCCTCGTTCGGGCTTCGTTCTTGTTAGGAGGTGGACGCGGTGTTTCCTTCTTCAGTGCCGTGCTGAACCCGTAGCGCAGCGCCCTGTCCGCTTCTCTCATTAAGAATTCAGAGAGAAGGACGACATCGGGCTCGTTCCTGAAGCGCGACGTCTCTTCTGCGTAGTCGTACCACTTGCTCTTCTCGTATGGGCTGAGCTTCTCGAGGATGTCTCTCGTGAGCAATGGGTTAAAGAGATACCCGTGCCTCAGCTTCCTCAGGATGGTTACCATGTTCTGAATCTTCACTGCAAATTGGTTGAGTTCTGCCGCCGAACCTCCGAGCCTCGGTATCTTCTTCAGATCTTCCATCATGCGATCGACCATAACCTCGGGTCGACCGAAGCATTGTTCCAAGGTCTTCATAATTTGTTCAGGCGGCGTCGCGACGCTCAGCAGTGGTGCCACGGCTTCTCTTGCTTCTCCCCGTAGGCAGCTTCTCAGACGAGCTAAGTTCTCGATCGGCTTGAGCTTGTAGAACGCAGTGGTGTCTTCCATGGCTGCTTTGAATGGCAACCATTCAGTGGGAGCGCCCGAGAATATGGGCAACTCCGTAGTGTGGCGCGACTGGCGTTGGTTTAGCAGTTTATCCAATGTTTCGGCAAGTTGTTCCACTCCATTAGCCCTAGACGTGGGCGGTGTGGGTGAGCGTGGGCGGCGTTGCTGCGGCCACTCGAACCTCGTCTTCTGGGCTCCCTTCGGTGGCATGTCTTCTGGCTTCGGCGTCTCTCTTTCTTCCATTGATGTCGGCTCTTGTCTAGCCTCTTCGGGTTCGGGACCCTGTTCGCTTAGCCAGGCTCGGACACGTTGCTCCACCTGTTCTGATGGCTCGTCGTCGTCGGGGCTGCTACCATCTTCTGCAGCGGCGACGTCAGCGGCGAGCTTCTTCTTTATAAGTTCTGCTTCGATCTGCAGTTCCTTCTTACGAAGAGCGGCGAGTTTCTCCTCCGCCTCGTAATGCATACGCGCGATGACACTTGCTGTCGATCGACGCGATCTAATTGAAATAGCCTTCTTTCTGGCTAGGGTTCGTACTTCCAAGGATGCAGGCGCCTTGCTGGTACCTGGTCTCGGTTTCAAAATAGTTTGAAGCAGATCCGCTCTTCCCTCGGTCGGCGGCGGCTGGCTTGTAGCGGCAGCGGACGGCGATCGTGGCGGATCCGGAAATCGATGTGGTTGCTGCTGGTTCTCCTCGGCCCCACTCTGACTTCTTGTTATAACCATCTTCAAATGTTAATCTTCAAATGTTAATCTCAAATGTTAATCTTCAGTGTTAATCTTCAAATGTTAATCTTCGATGTTAATCTTCAATGTTAATCTTCCATATTAATCTTCCTTTTCAAGAATCTTCGGGAGGTTTTTCCGATGAAAAATCTGCGAATCCTTGCTTCCGTTCGCAGCGGTGTATCCTTGTATCCTCGAGTCCGATCTTCTGAGTCCAATCTAATCCCTGGCGTTGATTCCCGTTGATAAATCTTGATAAAGTTTCCAATGTTCTGACTTGAATCTTCAAAAAATTTCTATGTTCAGAACAGCTGACGAAAATTTTCAAGTCCAGTCTTCAGTAAAAATTTCTATCTTGATTCTTCGGTAATTTTTCTATGTTCAGAACAGCTGACGAAAATTTTCTAAGTCCAGTCTTCAGTAAAAATTTCTATCTTGATTCTTCGGAAATTTTTCTATGTCCACAACAGCTGTTCAAATTTTTCTAAGTGCCGTCTTCGTTATTTTCAACTTGATATGGACTTCGAATTTTTCTTCGATCTTGAAATCCGGCTCGCCAAAGGACCACGCACTACTGTACAGGACTGTATAAATTCACAGGGGTTCAACCGCCGGCTCAGATTAGACTCGAAGATAGCAAGGTTACACCGATTTGGGCAGAGCCGGGGCGATAATAAAACACTTATTTGAGGAGAACGTTTTTTCACTTTTTCGATTCGCTTACCTGGCTCATGGCAATGCCGTATAGAGAGCCCCGCCCGTACGCCTCTTTCGGGCCGATCTTCCATTTCATTTTTACCTCTCTATACGGCTATTTTCCATAATTTTCCCCATTTTCCATGAGCCAGGTGAAGCAAAACGCGTTGTGTGAAATACTTTATTATCATAACCAGACATATAAACCCTTATATACTAAACATCTTATTCTATAGAAAAGTTATTTACATTTTAAGGTTCAACTTATATGAAATGTTGTACATTTTTACCACTGTTTTCGTAATAATTTCTTAACCATTTATTATATAACCTTAAGCGCTATACTACACGTTATGTACTACGTTTATTTATATAAATCAAAAGAAGCTACGTTAAAATTAGCTTTAGTTAAAAATATATAATCAAAATAACCCGCACTTGATAAAACACCATTTTAACACTATTTTTCCACACTGATGCCATATAAATCTATACATATAGTCACTGAGTGTTCACTATTCTAGTTTTACGTACCGTTTTAATTACACGTTTATTGTTCACATTAAAATTCACTCATGTTTTTCGTTACGAGGCCGCTGTCCTTAACACTATTTTTCATAAGAATGTGAATTGATTTTACAAAACGTTGATATAATAATCGGGCTCCACTAAGGAAAATGTGTTCAACTCCTAGATTTTCTACTCGTCCCTATAACGATGTAACTTAGGACGAGGGTTGAAAATCTAAGTATTGAGTACGGAATATATTGTATACCGGAAGAACATCCGCGAAGTCGATTGTTGCAATCTCGGATAACAGAATCTGTGATTATCTTCGTTTAATTATAAAATTCTATATACTCATAAGTAAGGCAACCTTTGGCTGGACTATAATATGATCCGCAATCCGGGAAAATAGAACTCTGCGCTAATACAATAGAGTTAAAAATCGAAGTGCCGAGTGTCGAGCTGTCATATATGACATTGACATTTGACTCTATACTTGTGTGTTCGATTTTCAGCTCTATTGTATTAGCGTAGAGTTCTATTTACAATGCTCTGAATTTTCCCCGACCTTATAAACGTTTTAATGAAATAATACCACCAAACAAGCATACGTTTCGCCTACAGGCAAGTGAATGCCGCCATCCATTGTAACGGAGGAGTTAAAATATTTCCGTTGTTCCTTCAACCTCCGGTAAAATATCGTTTTAGTTCTAAATTATTAATCTACAATTTATATAAGATCTATGCTCGGTTTAGGTTTTTGCAGATAAAACTAAGTCGATTTTACATAGAAGACAATGGGTACTTGAATATTATACAGTCTCAAGTATTCATAAATTGTGAATGCTAAGTATATTATGTACTAGGATGCCACATTTAGAGTGGAGGTTGAGCCATCCCTAGCTGAGGTTAGGTACCGACCCGCGTAAATAATAAATCGAGGACTATGTAAACAATGTTTGTCGGTAATGAATATGCGAATTCGAAAAGCTTCGCATTCCAGGACGTCTCCGGTTAATCTCGTGTAAAAATCTGACTTTTAATACTTATGTTGCCTTAGTAGTAACGATGTAAAATTATAATATAGACAATATTAATCGGGAAAATCTCAAATCTCGGTATCGGTATCTCGGAAACAGCTGCAAGTATTACCATGAGATTTAGTATTCAGGAGTTTTAGGGGAGAAAAATCGATCTAGCTAGGTCCCTGTGAAACTGCGCATAACTTAATAGTTATATAAAATATAGCATGTTCTGCACGCGTATCATGACCTTATATAAACAATGACTCTTTAATAAAGAAACTCTATAATTCTGTCTTTACGATCTGTCATTTAGGGGGTGATTTTGGTGATTTTTCTAGTATGACGTACGAATTACGGCTTTATTGACAACGTGACATCTTAAATTCATAGACTCATTCCACTTTTGTTGAATCTTTCCGTACACAAATTATTATCATTTGTGTACGGAAAGATTCAACAAAAGTGGAATGTGTGAGGAAGAAAGAGATGTCTAATTAACATCTCTTTCTTCCCATTAGCATATTGTGTCGTAAGGAGAATAAGAAATGATATATTTCATTTATACCAGTGGGATGGAATTAACCAACATAACTGGCGAGAGATCAGGCGCAGGCCCGACTTTTTACATGCCCATCCAACGATCATCATCTTTCTCGTCAGACAACCAAGTGATCACCCTGCATTGATCTATCCACACTTATTTGTCGAACTTATTCGTTGAACACAACATTTTTTGTCGTTCCAACGCGGGAATCGAACAACCTCCGTGTCGAGAGCCAAGATCTAAACCACTGGACCATGGAGGCTGTTTTTTTTGCTATTTACAGTTAAGTATCTGAGTGGTGCAATCTACTGATAAAGAGTTAGATAGCTTAATTGCATGTTTTATCTTTGTCGGTCGAAATAAAGTAAGCCGCGACAAAACTTACAATTAAGCTATCCGACACTTATTAGAAGATTGTGAAACAGGCGCGAAGACTTTTCCGTTTTTAGGGTTCCGTAATACTCAAGGAACCCTTATAGTTTCACTCTGTCTGTCCGTCTGTCTGTCTGTCCGTCTGTTTGTCTGTCCGCGCTTCTAGCATCTGTAATTATGAATATAAATTGATGAAATTTGGTCAAGTTAATGACTGTGTATAGATCTCAATTTTGGAATCATACAAAAAAAATTACATTTTAGGGGCGGCACATAAATGTGAAGTGGGGATGAAACATATTTATCATTCTACCCCATCGTGTGGGGTATTGTTGAATAGGTCTTTTAAAATAAAGACAAGGTTTTATACATGCTTTTTTTACAAAGTTTTTGTAAAAAACACACACAACACAAAAAACACACATTTTCGAGGAATCGTGTGTGGTTTATAAGTTTAAATATGGTATGGCATTTTAAACTTAGGATTAAGGTAACTATAGGAACTTGTAAGTTTCCATGCTGATATATTATGCTAAAAACTCTTTAGGAAAATTATTTTGAACAAAATCGGACAGTAACTTTAGAAGTAATAAAAAAAAACCTATTACGCGGTGATAGTTACGAAACCTTCCCTAGACATGTCCTGGCAAGCTCTTGGTTAGGTAATTTTTTTTATAGATACGGAACCCTAAAAATCTTCGCTTGTGTAACCAACAAACGAATAATTTTGTAACAACAGAGCTTCGGACCTCTTGTTTGAAAATAATCCGTAACTCTTTTCAAAGAAGTTTCACCCCTTAGAAGTCACAAACAGGTATAAAAAGATGGTTAGATAATTATTTTCAAAGCTTTCCCTTTTCTATTTATTACCTCCATTCCTCATATTTCCAAAAAATATCAGCAAAGGTTTCAAACGCACGTTTGGACATTCAAGGAAAAAGAAATAGAAGAATTTTGGGTAACAATATAAGTCTAAAATTTCAGCTTCCGTCCACCGGATTAGTTCAGATTTTTTATCGTGCCTTTTAAATATGAAAACCATCTTAAAATAATTTTTTCAATCTCGTATGCTTTGGCATAACGACTCTATGGTAAACTTTTTAGAAAACGTCGAAAAAAATTAATAATATTAATAAATTATTAATATTGGATATCAAATTGGCAATAAAAAATTTAAATCTCTTTTTTAATTTCGTCAGTTAACGGTAGCATAGCAAACTTTATACTGATATAATGTAGTACGTACCTACTAATAACATTCTAAATCAACCAAGTTGAATAAAACATTTACCAACATAAACACTAGTTAAACATTGATTTGACGAAGTTCCAATAGGTTACCATTAATTAAACACAAACTAAATCAAAGGTAATCTATGTACAATCCTAAACTAACAAACAAACTACACATAACCGAACTGTAACGCAAATTGCAATTGAGTTACCACTACTGCTCTATGTCACCCTAGTATAACTTCATAGATATTCGACCAATTTATTTTAACTTTTAACAACAATAGGGGCCATAAATAGGATCCCTATACTTTAAACTAGCAAATCTTTATGTAATCGGAGTCTCGGAAACGGCTGCAAGTATTTCCATGAAATTAAGGATGAGAATCTCTGAGAAACTGCACATTTTTAAGATATATGTTTTTCTCTCGTCGCGTAACAAGTTAAGAGTGAATATGGCAAATCCGGTTGGCGGCTTGGCTAGCGTTGAACTGTTTGTATTGTTGATTGCTTGTATCTCGTTGAGATGAGTATTTTTTGATTTTTTATTATTCTACTATAACTCCGAGCTAAGCTTACACCCGTATCATTAGGCGTTTTCTCGAGATTTCCTCAACTTGACTCAACCTCAATCCACGAAAATTGTATCATTAGTTCAACAAAATGTCCTTGACTTGAGGAATTTCCTTACGCGAGTCGAGGAAATCACCTGTCAAACTTAAGGTACCTCAGGACGTACCTTGAGGCTCTCTCGAGCGTCTCTTTTCCGACATTTAAATCAATTCTATTTATAAACAGAGTGGAATTATTTGAAGCAATTACGCAATTACAGAGGGCTACTTATTTAAAGAAAAGCATGGATGATTGTTTGGAGTTTCTGTAAGTATTAACCTTTACGAAAATCCGTGTAAGTATGTATAACTATGTAGATATTTACACGACGCTCAAAACCCCTTACAGTGGAATTGTGTCGAGGAATTTAAAAAACGATTTAGATTTGTAGAAGACAATGGTAGAAGTAATTGTACCACTTTTGAACCTACCAATTCGTGGAAATAACAAGGGAATACCAATCCCACCCATTATACAATTACATAAAGCGTTGCGAACACGACAATACAAGTCAAACGAATGGTTATAACATCACTCTGCCAAATTCGATTTTTAATGGTAACTACTGGTGTTAAATTAAAAAAAGTATATTTTTCCTTATTGGAGGAGCAAACAGCTCGGATAGAAATTACGTTTAAGAATACCAAATTCGAGGAAATTCTTAAGGATACCTCAGATGAGGTTGAGTCGAGGCGGATTCTGGGAAACAGCTAATGACAAATATGTTAGTCTTCTTGGTGCTGTCAACAGTACTTAACTGGTCATACTTATGGGAAGAAACTATAATTATAAAGTCATATTTAACTGAGGTCAAACTTATTAGAAACGCCGTTAGTTACCGTTTTGCGATTTTCTACTCTAATAGTTTCTTCTATGCAAAATATTAAATATCTTTAACCTTTCATAGTTAGTTACTATTCCTACATCCTTGATCTTGGTAGAGCGACATTGAAAACTGCGCGGTTAAATTTTATTTTTAACCGACTTCCAAAAACAGGTTTAAAAAACTGCAAGCATATGCCATTATGTAACTTCCAGTAATCATCATCATCATCTCATATACAATACCTAATGGAAGCATTTCATCACTCAAAACATTCGAACGCTATTTTAAACTTTCTTAAAATGTGTTTAATAATAATAATAATAAATACTCGTATGACTAAAAAATGAAAACCGAATTCCAAAGTAAAAATGCACAAAAAAGTATAAAACAAATCTTATTTTCTAAATATTACGTTTTTATCTATCAACAAATAAAAAAAAAACTTTTCAAAATCCAAAGTAAAAAACACATTTTGCAAACTATATAACAAGTCATAGACTCGAATGCATCTTGATTCAACAACTATCTGCGTCGAATTTGATTAGAGAAAATGAAAGAAACTAGACAACTTCCTTCCATCAAGGAAACTGACCGGCTAGTTAATACAGTTTCTAAGCCTCAATAAAACTTTTAGTGAACCCAAGTACTGTATCTAAGGGTAAAAAATCACGAATATATGCGACGCTACACGGCGCTGCATCTTAAAAATGCACCGCCATAGTCCATGTCATGTATCGTTTCGTTTCGGTGTGAATTGACCCTAAGGTTCAACAAAACTCGGTATAGTGTACCAGAAAATTCGCATTAGAAAGGCGTTAAATCGGTAAAATCGCTATTATTGACCAAATTCGCCGCATAACATCAACACTGAAGGTAAATATTTTGTATTGACTATTGAAACAAGTTACGAGTTTAGCGATAAGGTTTGTTACTGTTGTTACATGTTTAATGAAGGTGTAGAACTAGGGTACAAGAAGAAGTGGCAGGAACGTTTTAATAAAAAAAGACTTTTTTTTTTTTATCAATGAGTCTACGGTGCTGAGAAGGTTATTGACCTTACATAGCCAATTTTAATGAATAGAATAGAAATGGATAGAATGAGGGCTATTAAATTCGTGACATCTGACAGCTTTTTGACACGACAAGGACCGTCGTGCTACCAAGCGCCGCCTGGTGACAGAAAAAGAATCGAAAATTGTTATTGACCGTTTTTGATACCACTTAAGCCACAATATGACGCTTTGTGGGAGTTGGGTCTATCCCATAACGGCAGAAAAAATATCAAAAACCCTCATTGATATGGTCAAAGAACGCACTGTCGTAAAGAATGTCATGTATTTGTACCTATTTTTCATAAGAATGTGAATTGATTTTACAAAACGTTGATATAATAATCGGGCTCCACTAAGGAAAATGTGTTCAACTCCTAGATTTTCTACTCGTCCCTATAACGATGTAACTTAGGACGAGGGTTGAAAATCTAAGTATTGAGTACGGAATATATTGTATACCGGAAGAACATCCGCGAAGTCGATTGTTGCAATCTCGGATAACAGAATCTGTGATTATCTTCGTTTAATTATAAAATTCTATATACTCATAAGTAAGGCAACCTTTGGCTGGACTATAATATGATCCGCAATCCGGGAAAATAGAACTCTGCGCTAATACAATAGAGTTAAAAATCGAAGTGCCGAGTGTCGAGCTGTCATATATGACATTGACATTTGACTCTATACTTGTGTGTTCGATTTTCAGCTCTATTGTATTAGCGTAGAGTTCTATTTACAATGCTCTGAATTTTCCCCGACCTTATGGATTCCGGATAATACAGTCCCAGTTTACTCATTATTCTATCTAGACATTGATCAACTGACTTAAATTTTGTAGTATTCATGATTCAACAAATTGTTATGTTAAAATACATAATTCATTAATTCATCATAAATTTTGTCACAGTACTACGATGTTGTAACGAAAGTTATTTGTAAATGATGTCATACAGATTACAGCCTTATCTACAATTACAGCATTTTTAAGTCTACGGATTAAGTATATTGCTTCAAAAAATTTAAATAGATGACTCTAATTTCAAAATAATATAAAGGTTAGATAGGGCAATCTTTGCCCATAAACCGTGGTAACCCATCTGACAATAATTAAGGCTCTGTATAACGCCAGTTTCCTTGAGCGTCTAGTCCCATACTAATTTTATAGGCGACAAGGGCGTATCGCGCCGACCGGAGAGTATTGAAATCGGATAAAAAATCGCTATAAATATTTGAGGCAAAATTTGCAAAAACTAAAACGGCCTTCCTCAGAGTCTTGTCTTATTTAAAATATTGAAACAATTTTCACACTCGTGTAACTAAAAGGAGAAGAGAAAAAAGGGTGGCGTTAGAATATTTAATTTAAATCAATAATCAAATTAAAAAATCAAATTATAAAAAGACAGTCCTCGGGATAAAGATAATGCAGATTAACATATATTTTTTGGGATTTTTTAATACGACCATGACTGAGAAAAAAGGTTTCAAAGAAATCCAATTTTCAGTTCTATCGAGCGCACAACCCCTTAATGGATCCAGTACATGATCAACTGGCGAGCCACATGGTTATGAGAGTAAAGGAAGAGATAGTGCTCTTGTAGGTTCTGCACACACATTTGGGCACTATAAAATAACTCCTGCGTAGCCGGACTGGTTTCAACGAAATCAATGTGGCCCATAGTTGTTTATAGTGGCATTTTTAATTAAAATACTTTCATTCGAAGTCTCGTTGCAATTTTACTAAACAAGAAGCATTATTTTTAATCATATTATTTTTATCGTTGAAAGTTATTTAAAAAAACATGCAGTGATAAACAACCTTTCGTCCTTTACACAAAAAAATCCAATTACATTGTTGTGATGCCACTCAAAAATGTAAAAAACTTCACAAAGGGCATCAGCGACAAAGAACATATTTCAGATTATTACGTTTTCTAACTCCAAGAAAATATTATAAATATATAAATTGTTTTTACCTATATGTTCTTAATTTAAATTAAACATTTAACGAAGATTATATTTTTTTTCAATTCGGGGCCTATAATAATCTTCTTTATATATATTTATTTCGTTTTTGGTTAGAAACCGGATTATCTTTTTATGTTAAAAATATATTTATATTAAGGAAACAAATATTATTATTTATTATGGTGTATAATAATAATGAACCTGTACTTCTAACATACACTTTAATTTTAACATACACAAATATACTAATTATACATAAAGCAAAAACTTCCAGTACAGTTTTACGAGAACTTTGCTAACCGCGGAGTATGATCGCTGTATTTATCTGTCACAAAATTCACCCTTAATTTAATAATTTTACATTCCAATGCTGGCAGTTTAGTAAGTAACTGTCCATCTATACTTTCTATACTAATATGGTATAGAGGTAAAGTTTGTGAGGAATCTCTGGATCTACTGAACCGATTTTGAAAATTCTTTTACCAATAGAAGGCCTCTTTATTTGTGAGTGACATCCTACTAATATTATTACTTTACCTATGAAATTACCGTTTTGTAAGAAAAAATTTAAACTAATTTTTTTCATGTATTTTTTATTTGTATTAATCGAAGTAATCACCCATGCAATCAATGCATCTTTGCCAACGCAGTGGCAGTTTATTGATGCCCTTCTTAAAGAAATCAGCTGGACGGGAGGCAACAAATTCTTCAAAGGCATTTTGTACTGCCTCTCGGGTATTGAATTTTTTTCCCGCCAAGAAGTTATCCAAATTCTGGAAAAAGTAGTAGTCTGTAGGCGCAAGGTCTGGTGGGTAGGGCGGATGACGGAGAGCTTCCAACCCCAGTTCTTGCAACTTGGAGACCGTCTGCTGTGCAGTATGAGGACGCGCGTTGTTGTGCAGGAGCAGCGGAGACAAGCGATTGACCAATGCTGGTTGGAGATGTGCCAGCTTCTCCATCATTGTGTTCAGTTCTTCACAGTACACATCTGCAGTAATGCTTACCCCGTTTGGTAAGAAGCTGTGATGAATCACACCGCGCTAGACCACCAAACAGTGACCATCACTTTTCTAGGGGTAAGTTTTCGTTTAGGGCATTGTTTAGGTGCTGAACCAGGATCCAACCAACTTACTGAGCGTTTGTGGTTATCAAACAGAATCCATTTTTTATCGCAGGTAACAATGCGGTTCAAAATTCTTTCATTTGTGTGTCTGTTAAGCAGTGCAATGCGTACTTCGCGCTGGCGATCATTGAGTTCGTGGGGCACCCATTTGTCAAGCTTTTTTACCTTGCCAGTTTGACGCAAATGGACCAATACTGTTTTGACGCTAACGTCGAAAGCTGCTGCTAATTCTGACGTAGATTGTGTATCATCAGCTTCCACAATCGCCTTTATTTCGTCATTGTCGACCAAAGTCTTAGGACGACCGCGAGGTTCATTTTTCAGGTCGAAATTTCAAGAACGGAAGCGAGCAAACCAATAATAGGTGGTGCGTTGGTTTTTCGTGTTAGCTCCGTAAACGTCTTTGTAGTTGCGGCACCGCTTGTGCCGCGTTGCTGCCACGACGGTACTCATATTCCATAATTACTCGAATTTTTAACGTAACGTATCCATTATGACGAAAAAGATTGAAATGCGGTGAAAATGTAACACTAATCAATAAACAAATGACTACTTTTGGAAAAAGAATTCCATGTTTTTAAAATAAAATTAATTTGAAATTAGAATTCTCAGCCAAACAAAAATTATTTTGATTTGAAATAGCCAGTACTGCAGAACGGCAATTTCATAGGTTAAGACCTATTTATATTAAATTATTATATAAGTGAAACTTTGTGAGGATGGATGAATGTTTCTCTTTCACGCAAAAACTACTGAATGGATTTCGATGAAATTTGGGATGGTTGTAGTTTAGGCTCTGGACTAAAACATAGGCTACTTTTTATCCCGAAAAAGTACAGTGTTCATTTGGGATTGTATTTACGCGGGCGTAGTCTCGGGCAACAGCTAGTAGGCTATATGGATGGATGGATGGATGTTTGTTACTCTTTCACGCAAATACTACCGAACGGGTTTCAATTAAATTTAGTATGGTAGTAGTTTAAGCTCTGGATTAAAACATAGGATACTTTCTATCCCGAAAAAGTACAATATTCCCGTGGGATACTATATCTAACTACGCGGACGGAGCCACGGGCAACAGCTAGACATTTATATCGCAACTCTTATTGTATTCATTACTCACTATTGCAGTCGTTACTTTTGTTGTTTTTTTTAACTATTTTCGATCAAAACATTTTTTTTATTATTTGTAGACATAATAGCTACAGCCTTGCATGAGTGATCATAGAGGTTGTGTCTGTTCGGGAAATAATCTGCCTCAACCTTGGTGCATTTATTTCTTGTTGACAGTTTTTTTGGCGGGTAACAGGAAGAGGGAAATGCAAGAATGTCCCTGCAGTAGTTGTGACTGGACCACTCGTGCCTTTTTAGGGTTCCATAGTTCACGTCTCGCAACGCTTATGGTTTCGTCACGTCCGTCCGTCCATCCGTCTGCGGCTTACGGCACGATGGTAGCCATGTGATGAACTTTGAAGGGAAACTATAACGGCTTTTAATACTTTGTTAATTCAGTAGTTAGAGAGACTTAACTTGAAAAATGCGCTTAATTGGCAAACTTCGTACAAAAATAACGAAATAATCAGTAAACATGTAAAATATTGGTATAATGGTGCGGAGCCCTTCGTGCGCGAGCCGGCCTCGCACTTGGCCGGTTCTTTATGGAGCAATAGATCGGACGAATTGCCTGATCGAAACAATACTTGGGGTTAGAGTTGTGCCAAGTGCGCCTCGACCCTTCGATTTCCTGAACGTGCTCGAAACGCAACGTGAGCGTTACTTCACGCCGGTTTTCTGTACAACCGTGGCATTGTTGCTAATAAAGTAGTTATAAAAAATAGATAATGTCAATGTCTTATTGACAGATATCACATGCAAAGCCTTCGATAGGCTTTGCATGTGATATCTGTATATATAGGATAGAAGAATTTAGTTAGCCAAAAGGCTATATATAGTGTATACGTATCTGAGTGCTAAGTGTGAGTTTTTCTTTCCGCATTCGATCGTGAGCGCGTTTGGTGTTTACTAGGAATTTGTATGTGATTTGACCTAGTTGTCACGTTTACAACTAGGTGTACTAATCACATACAAATTCCTAGTAAACGCCAAACGCGCTCACGATCGAATGCGAAAAGAAAAAACTCACATTCAGCACTCTGTGCTAAGCATCTCTCATATGTAATACGTATCTATGTTGAACGTTTCTCTCATATGTACCAATAAAGAAGAGTATCAAATCAAATCAAATTATTTATTTGCAGAATAGGTACATATAAACGTATGTTACAGCTTTTAATAGAGGTACAACTAATCCAACCCGTGTGAGGCATGCAAATGTCATTCTCATAATATTATAAGTTACACATTTTAATTATTGATTTTATTGTAATAATGATTCTATTACATTATGCATTGAGATTTTATTACATTTATATTTTATTACAATTATTTATCTATTGTATTTGTTCTGTGCGTTATTTAACATTCTTATCAGTTAAAAATTCATTTATACTATAGTAAACTTTTCTAATCAATATTGCTTTGGCCCTCTTTTTAAATATTTGTAAAGTCATTATTTCTAATATTTCGTTTGGTAATTTATCATACAATCGTATTGATATTCCTAGATAGATATTAATCAGCAAATCTGTTTTTGCCGGAGGATAACAGATTCGATGTTTGTTTCTGATACTTTTAAATCTATCATAGTCTTTTAAATTACGTTGTATAAACATTATTGTTTCAAGGATATACAAACAGGGGAATGTTAGTAATTCTAGTTTTATAAAATAAGGTTTACAGCTGTCAGTTCTTTTTATTTTGGACATTGCTCGCACACATTTTTTTAAGCTTTAAAGCTTTTAAATACGCAGTACCGATTCGACTCGTGCGTGATATGCAGTTAGTCACTCGGTATGCTTACAATTTTTGCAGCATATATAGTGCATATGATATTTTGTTAACTTTACTACAAATATAGCTATATATCATAATTGTTGCTGTATCATTATTATCACCACTCTAACATAACAAGGATTTGCAATAACCAAGACGTCGCAGCCCACAACAGGCATATCTCCTATTAAGCCAGCACATGCCGATGCATGATGTTCTAAGACAAAAAAACTAGCATAAAAAGTAAATTGCATCGCGTTCCTATTTCATCTTCCTACTCATTGGTTATATTAGTTTAGCGCCATTTAACTATTTCATATTATCTTATAGTAAATTATGGTCTTATACTAGTGGAGTCTGACTCAACATTAATGCGAAAGTTGCGCGACTATTAGACCGATTTGGATGAAACATTGCCCGCTAATAGTCCATGAGTTAAAAGTGATTTATTAATAACCTCATTTATTATTAGATACTGATCGCATGAGTTTTTATTTAAACTAGAGATGGCCCTGTGGTCGAATCAAAAACAATCTAATATATATAAAATTCTCGTGTCATAGTGTTCGGGGAGACACTCCTCCGAAACGGCTTGACCGATTCTTATGAATTTTTTTTTGCATATTCGGTAGGTCTGAGAATCGGTTGTAATCCGATAGAAAGTTTGCTTGTCCTGTAAAGTGGGGTTTTGGCTTTTACGACCTTCCTACCTCAAGGTATCGATTATTATATGTAAGATTTTCATTTTATCATGCACATATTTAATACATATCCATGAACCAGGAACACCGAAAAACTTTTTTGTTTCTTCGGCGGTATTCGAATCCCTGACCCCAGCTCGAGCATCAACGTGCTCAAACACTGAGCCACAGAGGTCGAAGGTACTGAAAGTTTTATTGTTCAAACTATTTAAAAAAAAATTGCCACTATTACACCCCATGTTTTAACTTTCATTTCCATAAAAGTAATCGCTTGTACAATTAACTAAAATGGTTATTTTTAATTCAGATTACAGATGGCTATATCGTTAATTATGTATACCGCTCTAACAGTACACCCACAGTGTACCCTATTAGAGGCGGTGTCACATACAAAATATATGTAACTAATGAAATTTCTTTCGAAAAATCCATTACACGTCCGGATGTGCGACGGACACTAAACACGTTTCGTCATACAGATTTTTTATAAAATATATACCTACTTAGTTTTTGTTTTCAAACACGTGTCTACTAGTTACAGTATAAAAGACTATAGTTTAAGAAGGCTTTACAATATTAATTTATTTAATAATAATAGTCACTTTTGTACCGTGCTCGAAATCAATTTCTCACAAAAATCTTCGTCTATTTTTGTTAACAAAAAAATGTAATTCGACCAATTCAAAGTGTCAGTGTATTTCTTAATTGTGCGGTGAATGAGTGACATTCAAATTGGAAGCATTATAGCCGCCCGTTGAACGGACTGGCGATAAAAGTGAAATCCAAATATTAATGTGAAAATGGTGAAGCAAATTATTGTATGAAGCCCCGACAAAAATAGAGGGGTGTCATAAGTTTGACGTGTCTATCTGTGTGTCTGTGTAACTGTGGCATCGTAGCTCCCAAATGGATTAACCGATTTTGATCTAGTTTTTTTTTTGTTTAAAAACTAACGTGATCGAGAGTTCATGTGCATCATCATCTGCTTGATCACTATTTGACAATTCGGGGGTTACTTAAAATTTTTAATTTTGTTTATTTACTACCAAAAAAATATCTTTTTGACCCTATTTATGCAATCCTTTTTATCTGTGCCCAAAGGGTAAAAACGGGACCCTATTACTATTACTGAGACTTCACTGTCTGTCCGTCTGTCTGTCCGATTTTTATATCCATTTTTAATTATTAAAATTAATAGCGTAGCCCACTGTACGGTAACCCTATAACACCTTAGCGATATTAGTGTGTCAGCGATGATTTGGCGCGTCACGCGGCCTCATTTATCAGCTGATGAAAGTCCCGGCCCTCCCATTGTACGTCCTCCCCCGGCCCAGTCCTCCCTCTCAACTGAATACGTTTGTAATAAAAAATAAACCGTGTACAAACCAAAAACGAGGGTGTTAAAAAGGGAAAAAATCTGTAACGGTTTTAGTAGGTTTTTTTTAGAATCCTGTATGTTTTTGATGTCTGTTTAATTTAAAAGGAAGGCTGTGCTGTGGCTGTATAAATGTGGATATGAAAAAGAAAGGCGGTGCAAATGTTAAACATTTTTTTTAAACGACGAATGTGTATTCTATTATCTTGAGGACCTCTGTGGCTCAGTAGTAAGCGCATCAGCGCATAACCCGGAGGTTGCGAGTTGAGAGTTCGAATCCGCCGAAGTAACAAAAACTTTTCTGTGTTCCTGGGTCTTTGATGTGTAATAAATATAGCTATAGTATAATTAAAATCTAAATAATATGTTATTTATTTATTTATTTATTTCAGGACTGTACCAAAATTTAACGATTTATATTCATAACCAGCTTTATCCCGCGGCTTCGTCCGCGTTAATACAGTATCAGATATCCCCGGGGAACACTACTTTTTCGGGACAAAAAGTAGCCTATGTGTTAATCCAGAGCTGAAACTACTATCATACCAAATTTCATCAGAATATGTTCAATGGTTCAATGGTGCGTGAAAGAGTAAGAAACAAATATCCATTCAACTTTTCACGTTTATAACAATAGTAGGTTACAGCCGAAGCTGGAAGGGCGCACAAATATACAAAAAGACAGACGGACGGACATAGCGAAACAATATGGGTTCCTCGAATTAGTATTCGGAACCCTAAAAATGATGATACACACAAGCCAGAGCTTCAACGGAAATGCTCCATGCTCCATCTAATTGCACCTAGCGCTCAAATTCCCGCACATGCCGCTATGCTGAATATTGCTAGCCGTTCCCGCTATTTCCAAATTCAGTCTCTAATATCCCATTGTGAGATTTTAATTAATAGTATGTACTGTAATGATCAAGATGTTTTATTTAATAACAACTAACTTTTTCCCGCGGCGCCCGCGTAAACACAGTATCCCACCGGAATACTGTACTTTTTTGGTATAAAAAGTAGCCTCTGTGTTAATCCAGAGTTGAAACTACAACCATACTAAATGTCAAAAAAATCCGTTCAGTAGTTTTTGCGTGAAAGAGCCATCATCCACCCATTCGACCATACATCCATCCATCCTCACAAACTTTCACATTTATAATAGAAGTAGGGTTATTTTGTACCATTTTGATTATTAAGGTCTATTATAAACCTGCAAAAGGAAGTATCACACTTTTTAAATTACATTGTTTTTAAGTATAAAAGTTACAGATTTTAAACAAAAATGTTATACAGCTAACTTAGCACGGAACCAGATTAACGTGACGTGAAAGCGTCCATATAAAAAAATTGTGAATAGTCAAAATATCACAACTCACAAGATAGTAACGTGGACAAGGAGGTTGATTCTCCTAATTAAATCCGACAATAATACGGTTACAATCAAGTCCCGGTGTGTTAAAAATGGAAAATGGTATTCTCATGGTATCAAAACAACGTCAAACCCGTTTTGATTGGTCTAGTCCAAAAAGCTACCCTACCCCCTAAAAACCAGTTTTGACATCAAGACGATTAATTTATAATTCATTACAGTAAAAGTCGAGAATTACGAGAATTGGGGTTCTGGTATTGATGACGTTAGCTAGGAGTTAGGAGGACGAAGCTATTCACCTTGTTAAGTATAGTTGTGCCTCCGTTGGGAATACATACACGCTGTTTCGTTATTTCGAATCGCGCCCGGAATCAATCGTTAAACAATTTCCCTGAGTTTGGAGGATATTTTATATGATCATTTTCCTTTGGGGACAATGTTCTATGAGAAAATATGAACCTCAAAAATGTGCTTTGTATTAACCACAAACTGGTGTTACGTTGATTTTCTACGTTTTAAATTCAAATTCAAAAAAAACTATAAATTTTGTACTCAATAATTTGAATATATATATATAACCCTTTATTTTAATTTAACCCTTATTATACACCCTCAGAGGGTGAATTCTAATAAACCCTGAAACACGTATGTAATGAAATATTGATCATTATACAATAAGAGCATGAATCTCAATTTTCCTCGAAATGAGTGCAGATTCAAAAAAATCGATATAAAATTTCAACCCCTATTTCACCCCTTTAAGGGTAGAATTTTTCAAAATCCCTTCTACATTGTAAATTAAAACTACTGTCCAAATTTCACGTTCCTACCACTAGCGGTAACGGCCGTGCGAGCGTCTATATATCAGTCAGGCAGTGAGGACATCTCCTGTAATATATAGATATTAGATAGTTCACTACACAAGCCTACTTTAGGTCCTATTTTCTTTGATTATTCTAACTGAGAAGTGTATAGAAGCCACTGACAAAATACGTCACAGTAGAGACCCTAGTCGATCATTAATTCTTATCTGCAAGTGTTGGAAACTCTAAGGAATTTTATTATATTTTATTTTGTAGTCAAAGTTTTGCAAAGGTTTATCGTGACTTAAAAAGGACAAAGTAGGAATCCGAGCAAAGGTAGGTCACCTAGGTATAGTTCCATGGCTTAATTGGAGCTTGTTAATGATTGAAATCTTGTTAAAATTGTTAAATAAATTCTTTTATTAAACTCTTATTTTGATATTTTGACATAAAATGTATGTATATATATGGATACACGGTAATTGATGTTAAAATTAAGTACCTGTAATATGTGATGTTTTATTGTCTCGATTCCCGACAAATTCTTCAAAATACGAAATTTTGACATGTTACGTATATAAACTAATTTGATAATATAATCATCTTATTTCTATGGTACGATGTATAAAAAACGCAGATACACGAAAGCCTTTAGAGCTTGGTCGTACTGTGAAATGTATGTAAAATATTAATATTAACTAGCTTTTGCCCGCAGCTTCGCCTGCGTGGTAGTGTTCGTGACAAAAAACTGCTTTAGAAAATATACCTGCAATATAGTAGTAGCACAGAGTAAAAATATAAACTTTATAATAAATTCTCACTCGTACTTTTAAATTTTAAGATGTCTCCTAGATAAGGTTAAATTGTATCCTTCTAAATAGCTTCTGAAAATACCACATTATTTCTGATCATTATTTTAAACTTATAATGGGTATAGTAACCTATCCTTAAAAAATAGACATTACATGCCATCGCGGACTTTTTTGTAGACCTATAAAAGAGAAACAATCCCACCATACATTGTTTTGTTATTTATCTCCAACGGGTTTAGGTTAGGCAGCGTTTTCGATAAAAGTTCCCAGACGGTTCAATTTTTTCTGATACCCTCAAAAATTATCTATATATTATATAAATCAAACAATTTCCACAAAACAAATTATTATCGACCTAACCCTTCCAAAGGAACCACTCTGTCGGTAAATGTAAACGGGATGAAAATCCTTTCTTTAGTTTTTGAGACTATCGCGAACATACAGACAGACTCGGCGAGACACTTAAGTATCCTATGTCCGTCTCCTAGTTCTAAGCTACCTCTTCACCAATTTTCAGCCAAATCGGTTCAGCCGTTCTTGAGTTATATATAGTGTAACTAACACGATTTTCTTTTATATATATAGATGACGCAGTATCATCTACATTTCTTTGAATATCATGTGTCCCTGGAACTTCTCGTGTGACTACAAGCAAAATAAAATATACTTAATACAACAGCACCTACTGTGGGATTAAGTAGCCGTACCTGCCGTTACAATCATTACTACAATTTTCTTATTTGTACCACGGAAAATTGAGTGTATTGTATTGTATTGTATTGTATTGTATTGTATTGTAGCTCGAGCTATTGTTACTATTGGATATACAATAGAATATAGATATAAAGACTTTTATTACATCTGTAGTAATAGAAATGTTCCTACTAGTTATATTTATGTTATTACTTTTTAGTCATAAGAAATTTATTGGTAGTTACTATGTATTTATTACAATATCAAATTAGACACATTTTCGCGACTCTGCCCGTGCAAATACTGATGCCACGGGTACTCTTTACATTTTGGGGTAAAAAGTAGCCTAATGTGTTAATCCAGAGCTTAAACTACTACCATACCAAATTTCATCAAAATCCGGTCAGTAGTTTTTGCGTGAAAGAGTAACAACCATCCATACATCCTCCTCACAAACTTTCACATTTATAATAGTATATTAGGAATAAACATGAACACCTAGAATCTTTAGTGAAAGCAATAAGTCCGATAGTAATGATGTCTGTTACAGTATGGTTGAGCGCATATTGATTGTCCTAAAACCATTCCTGAATCTTGTAAAAAAAACAAGCACAAACCTTTCCTTTATATTTGACGTAATTTCGCCGGTGAAATACGTAATTTTCTCTATCTCCAAGGGTTTACCGAATTTATTTATCTTTGCAATTTTTGTTCTCCTGCTACGGCTTGTTGGAGATATCGAAATATATTGTCGTGCCATTTTTTCTGGTTCAGATTTGGATTGCGTTTTATACTGGCCCCGTAGTTCATAATATGAATGGAATATGCGTTCAGATTTTAGGTATCAATGTGAGTCAAAATTATCGTATAATACTTTGTCTTCTACAATTGCGACGATCAGCCGAGTTCCTTACTCACACATAACTAACAAACCGTGCAGTGCAAATAGCTCTCCACACAAATATTTCAAAACTAAAAAATCTTCATGCAATAAAAAAGTTACGCCATTTTGATTTCAGCCAATACACAAGACCTCTTCCTTTACTATCGTAACACAGTGGGACGGATGACCAACACGACTGGCGAGAGATCCACTTTTTACGTGCCCATCCGACGAATGGATCATCTTTCTTGTCAAACAATCAGGTTATCAGCCTGCATTGTCCTCACTAGATTTGAAAACAACATTTTGTGTTATTCCAACGTGGGGATCCAACCGACGAGATCGACCAATTCTCCGGAGTCGAGAGCACGACCACTAGAACACGAAGGCGCCAAAGTACAAATAACAAACCACTGAATATTCATTACATTGTAGCTGATCGCCACGTCGACCTAGTCCATGATAATTTATCCTTACGATAATAATATTATAATTTTACTATATATGTATTAAGTACTTCAACTTAAACAACATGTATGTGTTGTAGCTATGCTACATAATTACCCGTAACAGTGTAACAAGGCTTTTTACTACTATTATAAATGCGAAATCACGAAAAAGTACAGTGATCCCATGGGATACTGTATTTACGCGGGCGGAGCCGTGGGCATAAGCTAGTAACTGTATAATCATTAATTAATCAACGTATGCCTATATACCCTACGCTTAGTTCTTACGTTCACCATTACATACGTTAGATGGTAAATAACGGCCAGGGAGGGATGTATAACTTATACATCCCTGGTACTTATGGGATAACGTGTAGCGAAGTTGCCCGGTTCTAAATGAAAAAGTTACTCCGTAAGAACCTTCTAGGACTAGTTCCTCTCTAATTATGTAAGTTCATTCAACTTGCTATTCACTTGAAAAAAATTGGATCTTTCTATTTTCGGAATATTATCGAAAATAGGGTTGAGAATCGAAAAAAAAATTGTAATAAGTATAACCAAGACGAAAATCGAGGCCTGCATGAGCTCAACATATTATATTAATATATTGGACATAAATTATACATATAATTTTATAATTATAATACTGATAACTTTAAGGGCCAATTCACACAGAAACGAAACGATACGCGACATGGTATTTTGAAAGTAGCTATACAAAATTGAACTTTATTCCTTATGTATAAGATACAATTTTCAATGTAAGAGATCGAATGTCCGGTTTCATCGTGCTGCACAGCGCATATGCACTGTATGTCATATGAAACGTGTGTCTTTTTGTGAAAAACGTTTTTTGAATAGCAAAAGCTTAATAAAAATGCAGCGCCACGTATCGTCTTGGTGAGAACTAACCCTAACAACCTGTGAAATGTTAATGTGAGGAATACTCATGGACGTTATTCATTGCGTAGGCCATAGTTATGACGTCAAATTTCACAGTTTGATTAATTCGTAATAGTTTTAATGATTTTATATCAAGTCACGTGCTGTCCTTGTCCATCAGGGAAAGAGGTCCGACTTAAGGAGGCAACCTTACCTTCCTCAACCTTAGGAGGCGTTTGAGAATTCGGAGGCTGTATCTCCTTAACTTAACTTAAACAGACGGACGAACAGATAGACAGACAGACACTGTGTGTCTCAGTAATCATGACTATCCAACAAAATATGTAGTATTACACAATTACAATATTAGTAGGATCGTCGAGATGTGGCCCGCAACTTCGTGCGCGCAAAAGTAAATTAGGGTTTTTAAATTCGGAACATCTGACAGCTCTTTGACACGACAAGCACCGTCGGGCTACCAAGCGCCGCCTGGTGACAGAAAAAGACTCGAAAATTCTTATTGAGCATTTTTGATACCACTACGCCACCTGATGACGCTTTGTGTCTGACCCCTTGCGGCAGAAAAAATATCAAATACCTGAGGGTATTCCGCAGGAACCGTATTTTACTGTGGGTACTTTATATTTGTGACAAATTTAATGATGATCGGTTAAGCAATTTTTACGTGAAAGCGTAGCAACCAAACCAACTCGAACATATACTATTACTTTTAGTAGTTTATTAAATATAGTATCCCTACGGAAATACTGTACCTACTTTTCGGAATAAAAAGTATTCTATGTTTTAAGTCAGAGCATAAACTACTACCATACCAAATTTCATCGAAATCCGTTCAGTAGTTTTTGTGTGAAAGAGTAACAAACATCCATCCATCCTCACAAACTTTCACATTTATAATATTAGTATGACTAGGATAGTATAGTAAGTATAGTATAGTACAGAAAAGCAACGCAGTAACACGCGGAACCGCGGTGCGCGCTAGAGTTGTAGTACGAGAGCCGGCGAACAATGGGCGACCTCGGCTGGTGTTACGCGCTCAAGCGCTCAATGTCACCGCGGCGATTTCTCATGTGAAAACAACTATTATGATATGCATAACATTAGTCCATCATCATCATAACCACTACTTTGGTAACGAAAGGGTGTTAATGCAAAAAAAAAATTAGAGCATAGAAGAGAAAATATAAATATACCCTTTATGGGTTTCACACCCGAAGGGTAAAACGGGACCCTGTCACTGAGACTTCGCTGTCTGTCTGTCTATCTGTTCCACCGTCTGTTCGTCCCTAGGCTGTATCTCCTTAACTGTGATAGCTACAAACATTCACTGATGATGTACTTCTTTTGCCACTACACTAAAAACTTAATAAAATTTTTAAGAGCTCTCATACAACAAACTTGATTTTTTTGCTGTTTTGTATGGAACCGATATTTCGTGCGCGAGTCCGACTCGCACTTGGCCAGTTTTTACTTCATTTGCATAATATAATTAATCAATCTTGTTTACTTTGTCTTTATAGTACAACAGACGTAGATAAATCAAATGACGTGATGTTCACAAAGTAGAACGACTAGTGCTAAAAAAAATATTTCCTACATTTTTTAGTCATGAAAGTTGTCATAAGCCGACTGCCGCACCGGTGATGCTGATGTAATGCACTTTGCCTAAAACACCGATAATTATGTTATATTACTACATTATTCTGTCATATTATACATAATATTCAAGGATTTTTGTTGCTGACGTTGAGAATAATTATTAATTTAAATGCTAAATTCACATCATTACATAATGTAATTAATATTTATGTATAAAATATCACAACGACCCTCGTTTCCATTCAGGATTAAAATAATGACTAATATAAAACTAATATTAAAATAATTAACTTCTACAACGCAGCAGACTTTTGTATCTACTATACATATTTTAATCTTAAAAATAAAATTTTTCTTTTCGTGCCGCCGTCTCCTCGACTACCTTATCTCTCTCCAGCGAGGGTAACATCCTTTTAGAAGGCACACAGTTAATGTTTTATACCTATTATACTCGAAGTCGTAGAAAAAAATTTAAGAGAGGTCAGTGTAATAAAAGTTTTATATAACGCAAAAGTTGATGACTATATTATATTAAAGTACTACAATACGAGGGCGGCACTGAAAATTTCGGGAATCAAGGAGTTGACACAACATTACTATTTAAAAATGTATTTATTGCTTTTCGAAGTATTCTCCGCGAAATTTGACACATTTTTCCATACGATGGAACCAATCATTGAAGCAACCATTCCATTCGGAAGTTGGGGTCTCCAAAATGGCCGTTTTGTAGGCGTCCACAGCTTCTTCAGGTGATGAAAATCTCTGACCACGCAATTTATTCTTTCATTTTAGGGAAAGTATAGAAATCATTAGGGCTTAGGTCGGGGCTGTACGGCGGATGGTCTAATAATTCTATGATTTCTTGCTCTAAAAACTCTTTTGTTCTGTGCGCGGTGTGAGAACTCGCATTGTCGTGATGGAGGATGATGCGGCGGTTGCAGTTCTCTTTACGGAGTTCAGAAACGACCTGTGGCAAACAAATGTTAGCATACCATTCTGCATTAACCGTTCTTTGTCCCTCAAGAGGAATAGTCGCAACATGGCCGGTTTTGGAGACAAACGTGGCCACCATTTTTTTTACAACACTCCGTGAACGAACAATTTTTGTTGGCTTTAACTCATTTTCGAACACCCAAACTCGTGACTGGTTTTTTGTTTCGGGTTCGTACGCGTATATCCAGGATTCGTCACCTGATACGATGTTGTATACAGCATTTGAGGATCCTGCGTGGAATCTTTCGAGAGTTCTGACGCACCAAGTAACGCGAGCCGCTTTTTGCTCTTCACAGAGCAAATGCGGTATCCATTTTTTACACCTAATTGTTCGTGCAAGATTATTTGTATTTGACTCATGCCAATGTCTAAAGTTGCCTGAATTTCGCGGTATGTCACATGTCGATCTTCCTCAATCAGCTTACGCACAGCATCAACGTTTTCTTGGGTGACTGCAGTTTTTGGACGACCTTGACGGGGATCATCACTGAGCTTGACACGTCCACGTTGAAATTCAGCAAACCAGCGATAAATTGTGGTTTTGGATGGGGCTTCATCACCAAATGCAGAAATCATCCGGTCAACACACTGTTTTTGTGTTAAACCCCTTCGAAAGTCATAATAAATCATCGCTCTAGAATTTTCTCGAGTCAATTCCATTTTCTCAACGACTAAACAAGTTTGACAAGACCTTGTGACAAGACCGAGAATCTTTTTTTAAATAAATATACGGTATTCGATTTTTAAAACCTAGGAGTTTTAAATTAAAAAGATTTTAATATGACAGGAACAGTGGAAATATTCCATTCCCGATACTTTTAGTGCAGCCCTCGTAGTTCACGGCTCTGGTGCAAAACGACATAGTAGCAAAACGACATAGTAGCAAAACGACATAGTAGCAAAACGACATAGTAGCAAAACAACATAGTAGCAAAACGCCATAGTAGCAAAACGTCATACTAGCAAAACTCCATAGTAGCAAAACGCCATAGTAGCAAAACGTCATAGTAGCAAAACGCCATAGTAGCAAAACGACATAGTAGCAAAACTCCATAGTAGCAAAACGCCATAGTAGCAAAACGCTATAGTAGCAAAACGGCATAGTAGCAAAACGCCATAGTAGT